>LPNX011198038.1:380660-474873 GCA_001517045.1 Pseudotsuga menziesii
ACTGATAAGGATTACCTCAGTGAGACCTAGGCTCAGATATGGTTGGCTGCCACTATAAACTTTAGGCTAGATGTCAGTAGCCTGCAAGCCAACACCTAGCACAAGTATTATGATTCAACCTACAATTGAGACGTCCCAAAACACCTCATGTGGCATCTCTATGATGTGGGTGCCTACCCTTCCAATCAAGCCACAACATACTAGAATGCACAATTACAACAATATTTAACAAAAAGTTGTAGGCACGATTACAATAGTGTCCATTAAACAACAAAAAGTCTACTTATAAGAAATATTTAATAAACACATATAAGTATGATTACAATAAAATCCAAAATGCATTAGCAAGTGTAATTATAGTAATATCCAATACCGAAAAAAAACTACAATTAAAGTAAATACTCAGTAGGCATGATTACACTGATATCCAATAGTGATAGAATATTATTCAATGGGCATTGATAATTGCGTTGAGAGGCGCTCTACAACCCAGTATGGGGAAGATGTTGTAACGTTATGTAACGTTCCTCTTGTAAATGTTGTCCATAAAAAATATAAATTTTAATTATCCTCTAAAATAAATGTCGGCCACAAAAACAACCTAATATGGGGGAGATGTTGTAATGCTCCTACCTAACAAAACAATAAAAAATAAAAATAAAAATTAATTATTTGCAAAAAAAATGCTGATAAGAAAAACAACACACTATGGGGGAGATGTTGTAATGTTCTTACTTAACAAAATAATAAAAAATAATAAAATTGAATTATCCATAAAAGTATGTTGGTTGTGCACATGGTTTTAAAACCATGTGCAAGGCCTTCTAAACAACCCATGGTTTTATTGTACATGGTTTAGGAGGGCCTTACAAATGGTTTCATGGTTTTAAAACCATGTGCAAGGCCTTCTAAACAACCCATGGTTTTATTGTACATGGTTTAGGAGGGCCTTACAAATGGTTTTAAAACCATGTGCAAGGCCTCCTAAATAACCCATGGTTTTATTGTAAATGGTTTAGGAGGTCGTTGCAAATGATTTTAAGACCATGTTGACGGCCTCCTAAACACCTCATGGTTTTAGGAGGGCCTTGAACATGGTCTTAAAACCATGTATGGGGGAGATGTTGTACTGTTCTTTCTTAACAAAACAAAAAATAATAAAAAAATATTATATGTCGGCCATAAATAGTATTAAATATTAATAATAAAAATATTATATGTTGACCTTAAATAAAAAATGTGTATTTTGGTCTGAATCACACCAAAGCTGATAGTTGAGTGCAATACTTAAGAAGAGGTTTGCACCTCCAAAGATTTGATCTGTCTCGGCGCTTCATAGAGCTTAAGATTTGGATTTGTGCTGGTTATAACTACAATGAACCTAGCATTAAGTGTGTCAAGATATCATTTTTTTAGATTATATACGTGTAGAAATAATAGATCAATGCTATGATCAATGATGCTAAGAAGAAGCACAGGAAATAGATCTTGCTACTAAGAATTCTCACCAGTATACACAGGAAAAATAGAGAGAAGAAAAGAGACTGAATCACATGAATGAAGAGATGAATATTGGTGTGTATCATTCCATTGAATAATGGTGAATAATAGTGTACATAAATAGTACATCCCTCATAGGAAAACTGATTTGTATGGAGACAACTCATAAAGCTCAAAAAGGCTGACTTACCAAAATATATCAAACCTCCATAGGTGGCTAAAGCACTTCCCAAATGTATCAAGGACCTCACAAATTGGAAAAAGCATGAGTGAGTTGTCAAGGAGATGGAAAAAACATGGTAATCCTAGAAAATGGAGGAAAAGTCATGAAGGATGGGTTGGCAACAAAAGCACCTAGTTTCCTAGTTTGACTAGCTTTACCTTATCCATAGAAAAGCAGGAAAAGCAGAATCTACTGTAAAGTGTTGTATACTAATTCTAGATGGTCAAAAAGTGGTTAAGATCAACTCAAAATTAGAATAAATCATTCCTAGGATATAGATGGCATGTATTTACTTTAAGTTGTGAGTGGATGCCAACTAATTAAGCTAGCTGGTGAATAATTAATCAAATAATGATTAATTATTTTATCCTAAGTTATGAGTGAGTTTAATATATTCCAACACCCCCCTATAAGTCTGACTTTATGATGGTATGAAAAAAAACATAGATGCATACAGGGCCCAACAACAAGGCTGTGGTCACCCTTTAACAATTATTATGTTCATAAAAGTGAGGAAAGAGGCAAAACCACATGGGGAAAATCCTCCCTCAAGAAAGGACAAGGCACAGAATTTGAAATAATATGTCTTCAACGTATCCTTATCTTCAGTTGAATGAGCTAAATGAACTTCTTTTGGATGGAAGACTTGTTGAAGAAATCATGAACTCCATGATCATGCGCTAGAGTGTAGAACATGCACGAAAGAAGAGGAGAGACTCCTTGTATCTCATCATCTAATGAAGTAGGAGCATTGTCTGAATGCTTCTTATTACTGACAAACTCTGATCTACAAACATAATGTGAAATGGAAAAGAGATCTATGCATACTCCTTCCCAAAGAGTACAAAAATTAAGACAATTTATTGCACACCCAATTCCCTGAATAGCTGCAAAATTGTGATATGAATCGCATGTCAATCTTCCAATCTGATGTAGCACCTTTCCAGATCTGATATGAGGCCGATAAAACTCTGATATATTAGAAACATTAGCATATGGAACAACAAAGGCAAAGGCTTCAGTGGCTCCATGAGGATATAGGGCTAGACTAGGAAAACTATGAGCAACTAGGGAAAACTGATAGGTGCAAAAATTTGAATGATGGATGGGCATAAGATCTGAACCATAAGTGTTTAGAACATATCCAAACATGTTTAATATCAGTCCAAATATGACTAAGGTCATGGATAACTAGCTACTGAAAGATAGGAAAGACTTCAAATTATGTAAGATAAGTAACGCTGCACAAGAGACCAATGACGAATCAACTAGTGAACTTGGGATTTGTATAGTCTTAGGATTATTCAGAGGTATGGTAGGTGGTATGGATGGTGGTATGATATGTGTCATGACATGCATATTAGCCTGCAAACAATCTTCTAAATCAGATATACAAGCTTGTGAGGAAGAGCTGGTCAAAGACAAATCAATATCTAGTGAAAAATCACAATTTTTGGGAGATGAATCTAGTTGATTGAGAGGAGGATTATCAAAGAAAGGATCTGACATTTCTAATTCTGATATATTAGAGACTAAATCTATATCAGAGACATGAGAAAAGGAGAGAACTCTAACACTCAAAGCATAAGTTATATCACCTTGGAACTGCGTAGCTTGACATTGTTATGAGGAATCAACATGCTTTTCTTGTTCTTCTAGAACTTCGATCTTGTGCTTCTCAAGAGGCTGAGACATGATGTCCATCTTCTTCTTGAAACATTTATTCTCTGAATGAAAACCCTTGCCGCAACAAGAACACTTGGATGTGCTCCCTTTCTTCTTAGCTTTCTTCATTAAATCTTCATAAGAATCTTCATCTTCAATTTCTGACTTTGGCTTCTTCACAATTTGCTTTTCTTTGGATTTGACATTCTTTTTTTCTTGAACCAAGAGAGCATGATCCTTGCTCTTGGGAGAATTAAGGACACCCATATGGATCAATTTATCTTTCTCCTTTGTTAGTGAATCAAGAAAAGAATTTAAAGAAGCATTTTCCACCTAGGAACAACAAGCCTAGTAGCATGGAAAGTAGACACAAAAACTAAGTAATCAGGATCCAATTTTGAAAGAATGGAAAGGATTAATTGATCATCTTCTTTCTTAATCCCACATTGCTTAAGCATTAAAACAAGTGACTTGAACTTGGTGAAGAAACCCTCAAGAGATTCAAAATTGCTTGGACTCGGTGATAATAACTCAATCTCCAATTGATGTGCTCTTGGCTCATCTTGAACTCCAAAGAGACACTCCAGTTGAGTCCATACTTGGTTTGGAGTGGTCAAACCATCTAGATGAAAGATTAGATCAGGAGAAATAAAGAGGAAAAGCAATCCATAGGCTTCATCCAACCTATTGTGCCACTTAGCTTTTTCAATCACAGCATTGGGGTCATTCTCCAAAGCTAGAGTAACTATGTACAATCCTCTACTGCGCAATAGAATGGAGATTTTGGCTTTCCATTCGTGGTAGTCGAAGGGAGTAAGAATTATTGATGAAGGAGAATTCATATTGCTGAATTGATGTGCTCAAGAAGAACTCTCCGCAACCCGCAAAACAAAGTAGGAGAAAATCTTGTAAACTAGACAAGATCTTCTTCAGAGAGGGATAAGATACTGGATGCGCTCCTCAACTCTGTAGAACTTGATCAACTTTGTAGCTCTGATACCATGTAGAAATAATAGATCAATTCTATGAGCAATGATGCTAAGAAGAAGCACATGAAACAGATCTTGCTACTAAGAATTCTCACTAGCATACACAGGAAAAATAGAGAGAAGAAAAGAGATTTAATCACATGAATGAAGAGATGAATTTTGGTGTGTATCCTTCCATTGAATAATGATGAATAATAGTGTTTATAAATAGTACACCCCTCATAGGACAATCGAGTTGTATGGAGACAACTCATAAAGCTCAAAAAGGACGACTTACCAAAATATAACAAACCCCCATAGGTGGCTAAAGCACTTCCCAAATCTATCAAGGACCTCACGAATTGGCAAAAGCATGAGTGAGTTGTCAAGGAGATGAAAACAACATGGTAATCCTAGAAAATGGAGGAAAAGCCATGAAGGATGGGTTGGCAACAAAAGCACCAAGTTTCCTAGTTTGACTCGCTTTACCTTATCCATAGAAAAACAGGAAAAGTAGAATCTACTGTAAAGTGCTGTATACTAATTCTGGATGGTTAAAAGGTGGTCAAGATCAACCCAGAATTAGAAATAAATCATTCCTAGAATATAGATGGCATGTATTGACTTTAAGTTGCAAGTGGATGCCGATTAATTAAGCTAGTGGATGAATAATTAATCAAATAATGAATAATTATTTTATCCTAAGTTATGAGTGGGTTTGATATATTCCAACAATACGTAGAAGAAGTCATTAATCAATGACCATATCCCATGGACATAGTCGCAATGAGAATCCAACAATAACTAGCTCACATAATCACCACTTCTTTGAAACACCGGATTTAATAGTCAACCTAGTTAATAATTATCACAAAAATATCATCATCACTTACAAAATGAAACTAAAACCTCATCACTTTCATTGAAAAGATTAACAAAAACTAATCAACATTAACCAAATTTTAAAAAAAGAGCAAAACATGAAATCTCAACTTTGAACATTTTAATAACTAGTTTTTGTTTTAAGCATGGCAAAGCAACCGCTATATGTAGCAACGAGAGCGAAAACCACCAGCGAGGCCAACTTTAGTGTTAACATAGAAAAACATTTTCCGAACAAAAGTAGAATATTCTCTTACCTATACCAATATTTTTATAAATTGAACTTAAAATATGATAGATGTGTGGTCTAAACTTTAAATTAATATTGGAAGTTTATACATAAGTTTAAATACAATCAATTATAAAGATGGAATGATTTTGAAAATATAAGAATATCTAATAGAGAAAACTCCAAAACCTCACATCAAGATCGTATTCATATTAATATAAAAAATTTCAAAACCCTCAAATCAATATCAATGAAAGCAAATACTCACTTTGAATATTAAACATCTACAACACAACTGTTTAGCCGAAAACAACTACAAGCAAAATTAAACTTAAGCCATAAAAAAAACATGTTCTTGTTATTTTTTAAATAAATTCTATTTAGTTTTTAAAAATCAATATAATGTTTTTCTGCCTTAGTGCCTCCTCTTACTTCCCTCTAAATTGGGTTGAAAGTTTTCCCTCTTTTCGTAAAATGACTTTCTAAAACTCGGGCACCAGTTCAATTTCTCTACGACAGTCGGATGAATGTGCCACAGGAAAACCGCCATGAATACCGCTCTCAGAGACGTCCCCAAGCTCGGCAGTTCGCAGCACAAGCCTCGACTGGTAAGTTACTCTGTTCTTTGTTTCTTTCCGGGAGGTTTTCCCGTTTAGTTCGGCTCTGAAATGAGTTCTAGCAGTTTCAAGGATGGAAATGACGATGTCTTAGCAATAGAAAGCGAATTTTATCAAATGTTAAGTGCTATCAGTGATGGCGATTATTTCTTTTGTTCTCGGGTTTATAAAACACGGAGCTGTCATGAATGCAAATTATACAATTTTTTTATTTTTATTTTGACGAGAGCTTTTGGCCTCAAGTTTGTTCTCATTACCGCTAGGTTTAACTAGCGGGAAAGGAGTGAAACTGGCAGTTTTCTGGTGCCGAGTTGTTTCTAGAAATTGCAGCTTTATTTGGCTTAAAACCCTAAATTTAACCCTAACTATCTAAATATTGGATTCAGTACAGCGATTTAGTGGCAAAAGTGAAGCAAAAGGGTTTAAACTTTATTATTAGGTTCTGGGTAGTTAGCGGAATCGACATATTTATTTATCCAAAAGCCTAACTGTTTAACCCTTCTGCAAAGTCAAGTTTCAGTAGAGTGTATTGGTGGCGGGAGTGTATTGGGATTTCGCCGAATATGCAGCTTTTATTAGACTTAATCTACCGCATTTTGGCTGTTAGCAGAGTCACGTTAGGTGGAATACTATGTGAAAATAAGTTTCTGTTCAGCGGTTTAGTAGCTCGAGTGAGGTACAGTCTTTATATGTTGTTCCGCGTAGTTTGCATGATTTCCAGTTTTTTATATTTTTTGTGTGTAGGAAATGCTTGCCTAATCTATGCATTTTGGACAAAGAAACTGGGCTGCAGGGGCAGCCCATCACTAGCATTAGCCTTGATGTTATTAAAAGTTACAACATGTAACTTGAAATTGATCTAACTATTAAATCTAAGCCAAAATTATCTAGTGCAATTGGTACAAGCAGAAATACGGACTAGCACTAGCCTTGATGGCATTAAAAACTTCAACATATAACTTGAAAGTTGAAACGGATACAACTATCAAATCTGAGCCAAAATTATAGTGCCACTTGGGACAAGCAGAAATACGCAAGTGTCTCAAAATTGAAAACTGCTGTTATGGCAAGCACAATCACACAAAAATTAAGAACTCAATCATAGACGCAGAAGGCTATGCAGCTTCCGGGGTCAGGCTAGTGGTTGGAAGATTGTGCTTGACATTCTTGTGCAGTCTTCCCTGTCCCTTGATTGGTGGCTTGGGCTGTTGTGCATAGACCTCCCATCTGTAATTCTTCTTTGGTGGTTTCTCAGCTTCTGAGATTGCTGGGGCCGGCGAAATAATTACATTGTTCATAGGCCTTTATGAAGGACTGAGAGGCCAACAGTGCTGTTGCTGGCGACACTTCCTTATGGTCCAGCCAGTTGTGTGTCTGGGATGGTCTCCACTCTGTTGGCGCTGCAGAGAAAGGGCCAAGGTAGTCTGAGAAGCTGCAACAGGCTATTGGCTCATGGTACAGTTGGACCTACCCCATATTCCTATAATAATTAATTTTGATTTATTAAGATCTTTTGCAGTTTTAATGACCTCCCTTGGCATTATGCCTTAGTAGAAAATGTTGAGCCAACCTACCTATCCCTTGGTGCTTTAACTAGGGAAGCCTAACAATGAATAGTACAGTCCTACGCTGTTGGGAGCAGGAGCGAAAAACGGAATTTTCAAAAGATTCCGTTTTGGGAGTGTTTTTTATATAAAACATATTTTAATATATTTTGATGCATATATATTAAAAGGAACATGCATTATGCCAAATTAGCTATATAAAACATAGATATAACCATTTAATACACATATAACGTCAATCATCTAGGAACTATGACTTGTAGCATTGTCATCAAATGATCAATCATCAACAACATCAACCTTCAAATTTCAACATATAATATTTGCCATCAACAAACTCTAAAGACTAACAGTGTAACAAATAACATCAACCATGAAATGAAACAAAGCATCATCATATCATATTCACTGAATCAATACCTAAGAGTTGTAAGATCATAAGATGATAAGAATCAAGATGCAATCAACAATTTAAAGTTCAAACTTCAAAGTAGGCCATAGTAAACATGAAATTCAAAGTACTATGATACTATCTAGTAATCTACTAAGCTTTCCTCTTGCCACGAGAAACTTCCATTTTTTTTTTCTCGTGTTCTAGGTGGAATAGAAGCTATTGGAAGCTATGTCACAAGGTTCAGGTCGTTTTTGGGTTTCGGCGAGCTCCAGGTTTGAATTTTCCAATGGGGTTCGGCATAGGTTCGTCTATGTACATTTTTTAATTGATCACGTCTATATAGAATTTGATCACGTCCAAGTGTTTATGAGATGAAATGTTTAGATCTTGATTATATTTTAAATTATTTGGATTTAGAAGTATTTGAAAATTGGCATAATAGTTATCATGATTAAGCTACTCTTTGATCTTTAAAGGTTCATTATTGTTTATTTTGAAATGATTAATGCTATAATTCATGATATAGGCTATAGCAATACTAATTTCTAAATAGTTATCATGAATTATAACATTAATCATTTCAAAATAAACAATAATGAACCTTTAAAGATCAAAGAGTAGCTTAATCATGATAACTATTATGCCAATTTTCAAATGCTTCTAAATCCAGAAAATTTAAAATATAATCAAGATCTAAACATTTCATCTCATAAACACTTGGACGCGATCAAATTCTATACATAAATTGCATTATGAAACAATAGATTGCAAAACATTTTATCCCATAAACACTTGCAAAGTTGCACATGATCAAACTCCAAACATAAATTGCATTATAAAACTACCTAAGTTGCCAGAAAACGTGGGTACGGGGACGGGTACTGGTACGGGGACGGGGACGGGGACGGGGATGCCACTTTTTGAAGCAGGGTACTTCGGTACGTCGGGGGCACTGTAGACATATATATATATATATATATATATATATATATGTATATATATATATTTATGTATATATATATATTTATATATGTGTGTGTGCGTGTGTGTGTGTGTTAAAAATTATAAAAATAAAACATTTCACACTCACATCATATATGCATATTTGATATTTCTAAATTCAATGATTCATATGAACATTCGCATTGAAAATTTCAAACATAAAATAATAAATTTGATAAATCATATGACATAGACACATATTAGATATCAACTGGAAGATTGAAGTTATATTAATATAATTAACAACATAAAATATTATATGTCCATGACACCATGAGTTCAAACTTCATTGCCATACTACATCCAAAATTTGCCTAAAGGCATTTTTAGACATGAAAAAGAAAGTTCAAAACAGTAAACATTGAACATGAACAAGATAGTTGATTTGGCTTCCTCAAGCCATGTCATCAGCAGCCTTAGGATCAATGTCATTAGCATCACTAAGGTCCTCTGTCACGTTGTCGCTGGAGTAGTGAGCACAGTGCACTAGCTGTGAGAAATGCTGTGTTGCGCTGGTTTAGGTAAGGGGCAAGGGCTTGCATAACATGTGTTTTAGTTTTTTATTATTTAATTTTTAAAATTTAAACTTCAAAATTTTCAAATTGACTCATCCCGAACAACGAGCTAAGATAAATTGTCCAATGGCTCTATCGACCGCGTACCCAATCACGTGGTACGGCGTACCAAAATCCACGCAAGTACCCTATTTTCATACATGAAGTACCCGGTACGTGAGATTGGATTTGGGTACCGCTGGGTACGTACCATTGAAGTACCCAAGTACCCGGTACTGGTTCGTGTACCCGACCCCCGGTATGGGTACCCATGCAACACAGAAAACTACAGATTGCAAAATGAAGTATAAATAGTCTTCATGTTTCAAAATTTAAGGAAATCCATAATGTCAAATAGTTATCAGCTTTGAACTTGTTTCACAAAACTTAAAATATGATCAAACTTCTATTCTTGTGGCCTACTAGTAATATCATAAAGCTCTAAATCATCAAGAGCACATGGGGTGGTAAAGGCACTAGAGTTGTGATCCTCATATGTTGGACTCACGATTGTCGTTGGACCAAAACCTGCAGGTGTTAATCTCCGCTACAATCGCCAAAGTTAGGATCTCGGGAGGCGATTAGTCCATGTCACGAAACTCACGGGGATTTTGAACCCAATGTTCAACAATCTCACCCCCAACGCGAGTCGGGTGAGTTTCGAATCCTTGACCTCTTGCTCTGATACCATTTGTTGGACTCACGATTACCATTAGACCAAAACCTGCAGGTGTTAATCTCTGCCACAATCGCCAAAGTTAGGATCTCGGGAGGTGATTAGTCCATATCACGAAACTCATGGGGAGCGTTGAACCCAATGTCTAACATCATAGTCATCATTGTCAATATATGGAGCGCCATCGTCATGATCATCATCATCACTGTCACCATTAATGCCAAAATCTTCTTCTACCTTAGGAATAGGCTCAAACCATGGGTGATAGGAGTTAGAAGAATCTTTGGCCAAACGGCTTAAGGCCAATTGTAAATTGCTGCGCACATAAACCAAGACTTCCAACATTGAAGATAATAACCTGTTTCCTTTTTTGGTTTGAATGTGATTAAAGCTACTTTAATTCCTTTCACAAGGAGAGGTATTTGATCCTTGGCTCAAAACTTGAATTGCAAAATGTTGCAATTCAGGTGTCTTTGCTCCATAAAATTGCCACAACCTTCCTGGAGGAATTTTGATCCTATCCTCTAATGGAAGAAGCCTTTCCAAATATCTCCTCTTCCATCCTGTATGCCTGAAGTTGCTCTCTAAGCCTGCTAGATTCTTCTTGATTTGGAACCAATTGCTCAATAGCATCATAAAGGCCACTCATTACTTCAACATCATTATGTCTTTGAATCCCAAACAACCTGGGGTCCAAATAACAAGCTGCTGCATGCAAAGAACTATGCAACATCTTCCACCTTTTATTTATCATCTCCCATATTTCCATGTACTCATTTTCCACGTTGTTGAAGGATTTTGCAATTGCTTCGTTACAATGGTCCATGCCCTCATAAACAAAACCCATAGAAGGAGTGTTGCTATCAACCATCCGAAGCATGTCAACAATTGGTTCACATACTTTTAAAACCTTCATAGCACTTTCCCAAAAAGCATTTCCTAAGATGATTTGTTCCAACTCCTTTCCTTTGGGTTCTTTTGAAAGGTGAGAGCTTTCTCTCTCATTGCTGCAAATAACACCTCTCACGCTTATCTTTTCCTCAACCAATCTTTTGAGAGTAAAATAATATGTGGCAAATCGAGTATCACAAGGCCTTAGTAGCTCTTTGGATGCTTGCCTCCTATACAAATTGAATGCGAGGTGATGGTTACAAATGAAGTGGGAAATTTGTTTCCCCTTTCGAACTGCATCATTAATCCATGAAACTTTGTTAAATCATGCAATAGCAAGTCTAGGCAATGAGCAGCACAAGGGGTCCACTAAATTGTATTGCACTTGTCTATTATCATCTTTCCCACTCCCACACAATTTGAGGCACTATTTGTGACGACTTGAACACATTTTTTTCCCCATCTTCAAGAATGGCTTCATGTAAAATCTTGAAAATATATTCTGAAGTCTTCTTGCGTCATGAAGCATCTATTACCTTAAAAAATAATATCCCTTTAGGGCTATAAACCAACACATTAATCAGTGGCCTATTATCCATATATGACCAAGCATCTGATAAAATTGTGCGACCTGTTTCTTTCCAGGACTCCTTGATCTTTAATAATCTGTTTGTTACCCTTTCTTTTGACCTCTTGAGAAGAGTGGTCCTTATTGCCTCAGAACTAGGAGGTACACATCCTTTTCCAAATTCTACAATCTCAGCACATGCATTGATAAAATAAGGACTTCTAGCCACATTAAGTGTTATAGCAGATTCATAAAACAAATCAGCCAAAGCATCTCCAACTTCTTGCTTTTGTACAAGTTTCCAAAGAGAGTTTAATGTTTTGTTCTCTCTTGTTGGCAGAACCTGAGATGAACTTCCATCTCCAACAGTGCTTGAAGAAAATGGTGATAAGGGGTTGTAATTAATTCCCAACTCTGCTTGAATGCGTCGTCTTTTATTCTTATTTGTCTGCTTGATTTTTTTAATTATGCTAGTCTTTTTGGAGAGTTGCCTTGAGTTTGGCAGACACTCCTGGACATCCCTCAACACCACCTCCTCTGCCAACACTAATAGACAGTAAGTGATCCATCACTCTTGTCAATGACCCAACAAACTTTGCATTACATAATTTGCATTTCAGATGCCTACCAACAGACCCATCAAGTTTGTCCACATATTTCCATACTTCTGCTATTGATCTTCGAGGTGCCATAGCAAAGGTTTATGCGCTGTTTTGTTCATAAATTATGTTCCAATTTAGAATTGTAGACAATAAATTATAATTCATGATTAGTAAAAATTTACATTAACAATTCAAGTTTAAAAAAATTACATTAACAACAATTTATAATTTTTAAGTTTTAATTTACATTAACAGTTAAAAAATTGGTTTAAAACAGACATAAATTTGTATGAAATTTAAAAAAGATAAAAAACTTATTCACATACCTCAACTTGTAGTCTGTAGGTTGCTGTTGCAGACTGCAATGGGCATCGTTGAGATACTCAGACGGACCATGGTGGAGCCTGGAGGATAGCTTGCAGTTGAGGCTTAGTCAAGGAAGATACTCAGATGAACCACGTTAGAAGATACTCAGGCGAACCACGGTAGAAGATACTTAGACGGACCACTAACCCGACGGACCACGGTGCAGTTGCAGACTTGTAGTCGAGGATAGCTTGTCGACGGACCACGGTGGAGGATAGCTTGCAGTCGAGGGTCGAGGCTTGCAGTTGCAGCGCGGCATCGTTGTGGTGGGAGCAGAGAAATCTTAACCTTGCTTGCAGTTGCAGCTAGGGGAGGATTCAGTGTCGTCGCTCGCGGGAGAGAAAAACCAGGTAGAAACCTTGCTTGTAGTTGTAGCTCAGGGAGGATTCAGCGTCATCGCTCGAGGGAGAGAAAAACCAGGTAGAAACCTTGCTTGCAGTTGTAGCTCGGGAGGATTCTGTGTCGATGCTCGTGGGAGATAAAAACCACGGAAAAAGAGAACCCATGCCTGATACCTAAAAATTGAACCCGCAACTTTTTTTGTTTTGTTTAGGTTCGTTTTTATCAGGTTCGACGAACCTGATAGATGAACCTCAACGAACTGGTTTGTTTTTCAGGTTCGGAACGAGGTTCGTCTATCAGGTTTGGCGACCCTCAATGAACTTTTTAAATTTTTTTAGGTTCGCCCAATTCCAAACTTGGAGGTTCAGGTTCGACGAACCTTGTGACATTGGCCTGAAGTGATCGTGGAACATGAGAAGAAGATGAATGGCCCTCGCATATTGTCGAACATTGTGAAGCTAAAGGCAAAACTCTTGCATCTAGAAACCTGCTGGTGGTTGGGGGGGCACCTCCATCGAAGAAACTCAAGGACTTTGATGATTTATATGAGGGTTAAGTAAGACTCTAGAAGGCTTATCTTTTGGAGATGGCTTATGATCATCTCACAATAGTCTTACTCTAACTATTATTTTTTCTTTTGTGAGTTACTTTCCGTGGAACACCATCTAGTTCCTAGCCCACCAATATTCATAGACAAAGAGACAAGGAAGATCCTTATATGTTGAGACTTTCGTGTTTGATAGCCAATCAAAATGACAATCAACCAAGGTTCTATTTTCCCAAGTTCATTTGACATAGTTCAAACTAATGTTGAATTATACTAAGCACGCTCAAATCCATTCATAGGAATGAAAATAAGGACTATTAAAATAAAACAAAATATAATATATTTTTAAATTAACTTTAGTTTTTTATAATTAAATTTAAAAGAATAAATGTTACTTATTTTTTTTTAACAAAAAATGGTGTTGATTATATTCATAAAAATGAGTGAGTTGCAACCTTATTATACAACAATGAGATACAAAAGATTGTTTATATGTCCAAAATTGTCTAGTAAAGAGGGTGAAATCCAAAAACTATCCTTTTACTTTCTTACTCCAGCTAATAATTCCTTGAGTTCATGTTATGGTAGGTATACAAACTTACAAAATTTTTTCATAGCAATGCAAACTTACAAACATTGAAATTATTAGCCAAAATTCTCATTCCTAACGGGGCACCATTAAAGGCTAATTGAAACCTTAGTGTTTATAAAGGCTAATTGAACCCTAACCAATCACTATTTTTTTTTTGTTGCAAAATTGAGAAAATTGGGAAAAAAATTCCTTAACATGCGGAATCGTTGAGGGAGTGTTTTCTTTTGCTCAAAATCGCTGAGGGAGTGATGAGGAATCGCTCCGGGAGCGTCGTGCCCTTATCACTCCCTTAGCGATTCCTAAGATGGGCAGGGAGCGTTTTTTTTTCCCCGGAATCGCGATTCCTAAAAACGCTCCTGGGAGGAATCGTGATTCTGGGAGTGATTCTTCATCGATTCCTCCTGGAGCACGAATCAGGAGCGATTCGAGGGGTCCCTTAATGATTCCCCACCGCCTTGGTACAATCGTTATAGTGGTTTCATAGTGTGAGTGATGTAAAAGTTTTCACATTGTGCCAGCTAGCTTGTACACTCCACAGGCATTTTTTTAGAAAGTGATTCCTACAACTATTAATTCAAAATATTTATGCAAGTGTTTATTATAAAAAATTAGCCTGCAGGGACAGCCACCACTAGCATTCGCCTTTATGGCACTAAAGCCACAGCATCTAACTTAAAAATTAAAATACAGCATTTAACTAAAAACTGATCTAATTATAATTGTGCCTCTTGGCATAAGCAGAAATACCCAAGTGTCTACAATTATTAAATATGCCATTAATCCACCCAGAGGAGCAATGTGCACTTTATAGCCTCGAGTGAAAGAGACATGTCACGTTTGTGGGTGGGTAATGCTAATAAAGCAGGAAAACTTGAGGATTGTAATGTGAAAATGGACAAAGTTAATGGAGTCTTGACTGGTCGGTGAAGTCGGGTGCTGTTATTATCCCCATCAGATGTCAAGTCTCCCCAATGAGATGTTTGCCCCTTGTGGGCCTCTTGTGCTTGTGTTTGTGGTTGGGGCCAGCCTGCCAGGTACAAGTCTTGTGTGACTTCGGCATGATAGATACAGCCACTCACAACTCTCGAGGTGAAGAAGCTTGATTAGTTGAATGTTGTAAGCTGCTAAGTTTTCACTTCATTGAATATATTCTTGTATCGGGAAGATGCATGCTTGCTGCATTGGGATACAAAATGCATTTGTATAAAATGAAAAAAGAATAAAAAACTGACCATTAATTGCCATTGTGTAAAATTAAAAAGTAGAAAAATATAAACTAGCATAGACTCATGATCTTTTAAGCAGTGAGGGGTTGACGCCTTTTTTTGATCCTTCTCTGTGCTTAATAGATCCGGGTTTAAGATGGATCTTATGTACAATCTCACAAATGTTAACAACGCTATCATAAAAGCAGAATATTATGGAGCTGTCGGGATCAAGACAGTGGTTGGAGGATTGCCCTTCTCATCATTGTGTGCCCATTCCCATCCCTTTATTGCCATATTGGGCTATGTTTTTTATTCTTGACAAGATGATTCCTATTATCATTGCACAGGAAGTGTGCCCTTCCCCAATCTGGGAATATTAAAATGTAATGTGGCTAGTTTACAACACCCTAGAAATATCACTTAAGTTAAGAAGATGCAGGTGGGAGGGTGTATATTCAGCCAAAGTTGCGTCGGAGTTGCATCTGGTCTAAACTGCTTGAAACAGTCCACTTGTATGGCAAGACAAACCATGAGGGGCAGAAGTTGTTTCTGGGTGAATTTGAATACTGGTGGGTGGTATGAAACATCCAGACTTCACCATCTAATGAAGCCTCCATTGATGATGGCAAGGACTTTGGAGTATTAAGCTCCCATTTGTCATTCTCTTGATGTGGTGGCTTCTTGGCTTCAGATATTGTGAAGGCCAATGAAGGAATCTTGTTGTTCCGGGGCTGGTTTGGAGGGTTGTGAGGCCAACTGTGGCGGCACTATCAGCGCTCCATTAGTCTTGGCCATTGCTGTACCCAGCCTTCACCCCAATAATCTTGATTATACCCATTCTTTAAAGATTATTTTAAAGTTTTGGCATGGTGGATTAATAGCAGGACTGAAATAAAGGTGGTCATTGTTTTATGATACTGAATAGTCTGCCAAATTTGGAGCTTTTTGTTTATCCCAGCATTTTTTCTTTCAGCAACAATGCTGCTGTCTGCTTATTTCCTTTTCTGCCACACTGCCACACTGCCACAAACCATGCGAATGGAAACCCCATGCTGTTCCGGTAAGACAGCCCTGTTTCCCACACAATTTCTGACCCACAAGCTCCCACTCATGTTTCCACTAAATTAGAACTTTAGAAAATAATAAAAGTAATTTGAATAATTCCCCATGAAATTTTAACTACAAAAGAGTTTCCCAAATTCTAATCAAGTCTTCACTCTGACGTTACTTTGACAGTACAGTTTGTCTCACCATTTTTTTACTCAGGCATCTCTCCAGTCTCCTGTCAGCTGTTTAGTGACCCATTGTTGCCAAACATCGACAGTGGTCGTTTGGAAAAGTGGCAAAATTGGGAATAAATTGATAAAATATTAGCAAAACTCGGCAAGCATAAGCTCATACCTGAAAATCCAGAAAAAATCAGCAACTTGAATAACTTGGAAGATTTTTGCAAGTGTTAAAACCTTGTGTGTCTTCCTGCAGACTCACATGTCTACTTAAGATGTCAATGAAAAATCTGACCAGTGTTTACATCTGTTCTGTCCTAGTCTGACATTAATACCTGTCCAGTGTTTAACTTCCAGGCATCATGTGTATCTTGGCACTAGTTTAATGTTATCATTTTATTGAAACAGTATAAAAATTAAAAGTAGTACACATTTGAAATATTCTGCCTAACTGCTGTTGCCTTAAACATATGCTGCTGCTGATGTCTGCTATCCTGGCTTCCAGAATGATGTCTGTCGTGTTAAAGTTAGTGCAGCTGCGAGATCCATTCTCAGGGAGGATGGTACCCTAGTCAGTTAACTAGGGCAGAATAAGACCCTAGAAGGTACCCTAGGGCCCCCAGTAGTCTCCTGGGGTTTTTTGTCTGTGACCAAGCAGGTTGATGCCATGGTAAAGCCTCTAGCATATGGCTAGGGCCCCTATGTGCCTCTAGGGCATTTTGGTCTGGGACGAGGGACATGATGTCCAAGTAGATTTTGCAGGTAGAGGCAGAGACATATTCTGGTCTGGGACCAGGGATTTGATCTCCAAGTAGGTCTTGCAGGTAGTTGATCAACTTTCAGTCTGGGATTGATGAAAATTTTCAAGAACCTCAACCCGGTTTCAGTTTCAGTTCATCATTGTTTAATGCCCAAACTCCAAGGTTAGCATGTGCATAAAAATTTAATAATTTTTAACTGAAAACATAAAACACATGAGATTTCTTTCCTTTTTTGAATTCTGGAAATGATGACAGCCCTAAATTCTTACTCAAAAGTTTATAACTAGCCACACACATGAAATTTAAACTCTCAGATTTTTGGTCAAATTGACCTAGGAAAAACCCCGAAGGGAAAACCTGTTTGCAGAGAGATTTTATTGTTTCTTCAGAGACAAGTTATTCAACAAAATACAGCAGTACTTATCTCTTTTTCCATCTCGAAAAATGTGTCAACAAACACACTGAAAAACCTGCTGTACGGAACCCAAGAATTCTGCCACACGTGTGACTGTACATATGCCTTGATTTCTGTGCACATGCTGCCTCGAAATCTGTGCTGTATGCTCACTTGTACGGACAACAATAAATGCTGTATGTTTGCCTCGAAAATCGAGCTGCACGGACGATTAAATTTTGCCTTGAAATTTGTGCCTTCTCTCACCTCAAAATTCGTGTTGTACAGACTGTATGATCTGCATTAAATGCTGTACAGTCTGCTGCATCAAATGCTGTACGACTGTGCCTCGGGATTCGTGCCACTCTATTGGTATAGATGCCTTGAAAATCATGCACTTCCTCTTCTTCTTGATTTTGAAAATTTTGCAAGGGTTTTTTTCTCTCTGGTTTTCTCTTGCTCCTCTCTCGAAATTTTCCCTTGAAAGTGATAAAAAATAATCTCTTTTTGCCTTTTCCAAACCTTTTTTGTTTGAGTAACTTCCTCTTTGAGATCAAAGGCTTAGATTAAAAGCCAACTACATGAGATCAATGGCCCATCTCATTTCCTGATTAAAAACTCACTTTTTAATTAATAATGAGAATTTAATACTCACCCTCATTAATGCTCATAAAGTCACTTTTAAAATATAAACTCAAACATTTAATTAAAAGGTCGCTTTATCATAAAGTCATTCTCACGTTTTAATATGGCTAGGGACCACATTTAAAGTGTTCTTGTCCACCCGAAGGCATGAGTGAACAAACACTTCTCTAGGTAAAAAAATCAACACTCCCTCTTACCGAGGAAGGTGTTTTTCACCACTCCCATCTTGTTTCTGAAATGTATGTGCTTTCTTCTTCCCAAAGACTACGTGAGAATATCTGCCACTTGCTCATTTGTAGAAATGTACTGTAACTAAACAGCCCTGGACATAATCTCTGATGAAGTGTATCTGAGATTCTGATCTTAATGTGTTTTGACCTAAGTCACCTGACACGAGGACACAGGACACGAAGGACATGGGGATTTCGAGTGTTGGACACGGACACGATGACCCTCGGAATTAGGACACGTTATATATATATATATATTAAAAATATAGACATATAGATCCAGATTTTTACAAATATTCAATAGAAATCAGAATCAATCCACATTTAACATTATTAATTACACATTTACAAATCAGTAATCACAATGATATTATGAGACATAGATAATTCATGATACTCATGATAGTCATAGATCAACATGTCAATACTTAGGAGTCGGAACTATATTTCTCATTAAGTCATCAAAATCAAAATGTATTACATAGATGTTGGAATGCCACTGGCAAATTCCAAATAGTCTAATAGTAATAGTAAATACAAAAAGGGGTAGATCAAGATGGAAGAATGAAGAATCTCATCTATCAATTATATTTTAGATTATATTGAAGCTTAGGCTGTAGCTAACTTTGTTTTGAGGGCAATAGAGTCTACAATGATCCTAAGGTAAGGGTTGCCAAATTAACAGTAAGGACTTGAATTGTTGGATTTGAACTTTACAGGTCTTGGCTGAAGGAGTTCATTGGCCATCAAGGTGATAAAGATGATAAAAGATCTGATACTTAATTGACTAGATCAATGACAACTGAACAAAGAAATGTGTTTATATCAATAGTACTGACAAGTGTTATCAAAAAAAGGATTTGATAGATTGTGAACATGATGACCCATGAAAGAGGTATGTTAGTAAATGGCAAGTAAGAAAGCCCACTTAATTATGATGCCTTATAGTTGATCATTGTTTTGTGCAAAAGAGTTTTATGACTCATTGATGGATGTGATCAAGGATTGTTGGCACAAGGAAGTTAGAATTTATGATCATTTAATATTTTGGATTCTGTTGTATTAACTAGTGTGATGATGCATGAGAATGGTATTATTGAAACAAGTGTGATGCATCAATGAATTTGCAAACGCAAAGAAGCTTAGAACCTATATCATGTCTTGGATTATGACCCAACCTAGATTGTGCTAATACATTTACATGAAAACGATATGATGTTGACACCTTTAATGGTACATGTTTTGCACATTGTGATTTCTGCAAAAGGGCAGATATAGGGAGGACTTCTTATCCCAATTCATGTTGACTCTTAGTATTGTCATGGCATACGAATATGCTCTTGATAGCATTAAGATAGCTACAATGTACATATATGAATGATAAAATCATGTTAGTATGTGAAATTGATGACAATCAATCTTAACTTATAACGAAGGATAATGTGACAAGTAATGAATGCTTGCAGATACTGTTTATGCTTAGAATTAATTGCATAATTCAAGAGGGAGCCGAGTACTTATGTACAGAGGGAGCAAGAGGCTCCACAAATTGTAGGATCAGTTATGTTGGATGGTCATCCTCTAAAGAAACTACCAGACATTTGTTATTGATAGAATGGAACAACTGGTAAGTTTAGAGTTCAAGAGGGAGCCAAAAGTGCTCCTCAATCCCTAGTAGAATGGGATTGCAAAGAAAGTTGTGATCTCCCTGGAAGAAAGTTTTCAGAGAACCCTCCCCAGTTATATAGACATGGAAGTAAGCCCGGTCCATGAGTCATCTTTCTTAGATGAGCAGAGGGAGGGGGTCAGGGAGTCTTCAATTGATCTCTTTGAGTAACCTATTGAGAGGTTCATGATTGCTCTGGTTGGATATGTCAGATGAGCCACGCCACTATTTTAGAAACCTCCATTTATGAGGTGGCAACCAAACATCAAGTTTGGAAGATCTTAAATGACGTGCGGAAAGTGGTTCTCAACGGGAAGTCAGTTATAACTTCCAAGTAGATATATAAAAGATCAAACTCTCAGAAAATCCTGTGCTCTATGTCAGGTAGGAACACATTAAGAGGAAGGTTAACCATGTTTGGGACATGATGCAGTCTGCTCTGTCAAATAAACAAGTTTACTGATGTGTTGACTAAGCCTTTGTCGAAGTCTAAGCACTTTCGAGACAAGCTTAGTGTTGTTGAGAATGCCTCTCTTGCTGAGAGGGAGTGTTAAAGTTAGTGCAGTTGCGTGACCCATTCTTAGGGAGGATGGTACCCTAGTGAGTTAACTAGGGCAGAGTAAGACCCTAGAAGGTACCCTAGGGCCCTTTATAGTCTCCTGGGGTTTTTGGTGTGGGACCAAGCAGGTTGATGCCATGGAAAGCCCCCTAGCATATGGCTAGGGCCCCTAGTTGCCTCTAGGGTATTCTAGTCTAGGACCAGTGACACGATGTCCAAGTAGATCTTGCAGGTAGAGGTAGAAAGATTTTCTGATCTGGGACCCGGGACACGATGTTCAAGTAGGTCTTGTAGGTAGTTGATCAACTTTCAGTTTGAGATTGAAGCTCAACTTAGTACTGAGGACCATTCTCAGGGAGAATGAAGGACCCGGTCAAGGTCCAGGAGTTGATCAACATGATTCAGTCTGGGATTGAAACTCAGCCTAGGGCTGAGAGCCATTCTTTAAGAATGGAAGATGATGTGTGATGTCCTCTCTCTTGATCGTTACTGCTAGGCTAAGAAACCAGACACGTTGGTTTTGTGCTACGTGTCTCGTGTCCACGTGTTGGACACAGAGACACTGAGAGAGCGTGTCCGACATGTCTCTACAGCGTGTCCCATGTTCGGACACACGTGTCTTGGGAATGTCACTACATGTCCCGATAACATGACACAAACCAAATAAAAGACGGTCGGGCCCTCTTTAAAAACGAATTTTCACTTGTATTTTGTCATTTGCAAATGTTGGGAGAGCTCAAAGAGATGTGTTTTTTGTAGGTGAAGAAGATTTGAAGGCTTTGGAAGGGTTTTAAAGTCCATTGAAGGTGGATTTGGTTGGGTGGATTGCAAGCTCAACCATCAAACAAGAAGAACATTGTCTCATTTAGCCAGGGCAAAAGAAAGGGAGAAATGCCCCATCTATTGTCTCCCCTCCTATTTCTCCAAACACAAGCTCTTCTACTCCTCCTGCTAGTGCTCCATCTACTGCTAGTGGAGCTCATGCTCCATTGAGCCCTGTTTTCGCAAGACAACAAGCCCAAGAGAAAAAATACCCTTTTTTGGAGGTATGCGACTAGGAAAGAAGGGCTTGGGGCAAAGTTAGGTGGGGGAGGCAATGTGTCTTGGATTTGCAATTTTTGCAAGAATGAGTTTAAGAGCACATACTACCAAGTTAAGGGCCATTTGTTGGGCCTTCCTTCTTGTGGGATTTCTTCATGTAAAGGTGTGAGTGTTACCGAAAGGAGAGAAACGGGAAAGGAGGATCAAGAAGGCTTAGGCAATGTAGCAGAAACAAGTAAGAAAAATGATGGGGATCTTCTTCCATTCTTAAGGAAACCCTCTACCATTCGGCCTCCATTTCGATTTAACAAAGGTCATACACATCCATCAAGAAAGAGGCCATCTTGAAGTGGTCCAATGGACAAGATTTTCCAACAAGAGGCGTGAGAAGAGGTGGGCCTCACCATTGCATTCTTTTTTTACCTCAACTTCATTTCATTAAATGTTGCACGGTCACCATTGTTTTTTGAGATGTGTTGATCAGTGAACGAGCTTCATTTGGTTATGTGCCTCCTGTTTCAAAGAAGCTTAGAACCACATTGTTGGTTAAGGCAAGGAAGGAGGTGGACAAAATTCTTGAGCCAATTAGAGCAACATGGCCTTCATCTGGAGTGAGTGTTGTTTTCAATGGATGGATGGATCCAACACGCCATCCACTCATCAATTTCATGGTATCTTCCCAAAATGGATCGATGTTCTTGAAAGCGGTGGATGCTCTTGGGAAATACAAGGATGAACATTTTATGGGTGAGTTATTTATCAAATTCATTGAAGAAGTGTTGACTCTTGTGTACAAATCATCACGGACAATGCACCTGTTTGCAAGGCCGTTGGCATGACTGTGGAAACTAAATATCCACAAGTATTTTCATATTGGACACCTTTCATGCTAATTTGCTCATTGTTTGAACTTTGAATTTATCACAAAATTTATCTAGGGGAAAGGTCATTTTAATGATTTGAGTTGTTAGTGTTGTAGACTCATTTATACTTTTTTTTTTGCTCTTACATATTTTTTGGACACCTTGCATTGTCCATTCCTTGAACTTAGCACTCAAATCCATTGCTTTAGATGTGACATGGATTGGCAACATTATTGAGGATGCACGCCATATTCGTAACTTTGTACAAAACCACACAAATGCCCTCACCATCTACAAAGAGTACACACATCTTTCTTTTCTGAAGATTGCAGATACTTGATTTGCTTCTTCATTCATTATGCTCAAGAGGAAGAGGGAGGTCAAAACCGCTCTTGGGTCCATGGTGATTTCAGAGTATTGGTCTTTCTGGAGAAAGACGAATCAAAGTGCTTCAAAAAAGGTGAAGGATATAGTATTAGATGATGTTTGGTGGGAGAGGGTGGATCTTACCATTAAGATCATGGATCCACTCATTTCTTTGTTGCGCTTTGTAGACACGGACCAACCCATCTTAGTGGATGTTTATGAATGGTGGGATTCCATGATTGAGTCCATGAGGACCATTGTTATGGAGAATGAGTGTCTCGAGTATGAGACATCAATAGAGAACTTATGGTCCACCATTCAAGATATTCTTATCTCTAGGTGGGATAATAATTGCACACCTTTGCATTGCTTGGCCCACTCCTTGAACCCCAAGTTCTATAGTTAAGATTCAGGAATGGGTCAATGGTGGGCCCTCACATAGAGTTCCTCCTCATGTGGATGGAGAGATTTCACAGGGGAGGAAGATAGCATTTAGGCGGCTATTTCAAGATAGAGACTTACTTGATGAGGTGGAGGAGGGCTTTGTAGAGTTTTCCACTGCTATTGGGAGATTTGGAGGCGATGATGTGGTTGGAGACAGCGGAGTTAAGAACCCCTATAATTGGTGGGCAACTCATGGGGCAACATGCCCTCTTATACAAAAGCTAGCCTTGAGGATCATCTCTCAAGTTACATCATCCTCTAGTTGTGAGAAGAATTGGAGCACATATGGTAACTTGTACAGTTTGAAGAAGAGCAGGTTTGAGCAGTCCAGTGCAGAGACGATGGTGTATGTGCACACCAACCTTTGTCTTATTTACAGGAAGAGGGAGGAGTGGGTGAAGGGAAAGACAAAGATGTAGATGTTTTTTTTGATGATATGGGTTTGGACAACAGTACTGAGTTGGCATTAGACAACTTGGATCTTAATGATCTAGTGCTAGAGCCGGTGACATTTGATGATAGTGATCCTTTGGAGGGGTCATCCTCCACACCAACAAATATTGATCCTCAGACAGTTGAGGAGGAGGAGGAAGAAGAGAGTAGTGATGAGTTTGTTGATTCAGGCATGGAGGAGGACGAGGACTATTGATAGATGAGACTTTTATTTTTCCATATTGATCTACACCTTTTTGTATTTACTATTACTACTGGTCTATTTGGCATTTGCTAGTGGCATTTCGACATCTATGTAATACATGTTGATTTTGATGACTTAATGAGAAATATGGTTCTAACTTCGGAGTATTGCAATGACATCTTGATCTATGACTATCATGAGTATACTGTATCATGAATTATCTATGTGTCTCATAATCTCATTGTGATTAGTATTACTAATTTGATTTGTAAATGTGTAATACTAATTAGTAATTAGTAATTACTAATGTTAAATGTGCGTTGATCCAAATTTCTATTGAATATTTGGATCTATATGTCTATATTTTTAATATATATATATATATATATATATATATATCACATGTCCTACGTGTCTTGATTCTGGGGGTCGGCGTGTCCGTGTCAGACACTCGAATCCTTGTGTCCCTCGTGTCCAGTGTCAGGTGACTTAGCTGCTAGGTTGTTTCTCAAGGGACTGGCCACCCCTTGATGATGTCACTAGCACCTAACCGTTAGGAGCAGTATTGAGGACCAAAGGATCGTACCATCCAGTTTGGATATGGTTTTGGAATACAGTACTGAGTTGCCATTAGACAACCTGGATCTAAATGATCTAGTGCTAGAGCCGGTGACATTTGATGATGGTGATCCTTTGGAGGGGTCATCCTCCACACCAACAAATATTGATCCTCAGATGGTTGAGGAGGAGGAGGAAGAAGAGAGCAACGATGAGTTTGTTGATTCAGGCATGGAGGAGGACGAGGACTATTGATAGATGAGACCTTTATTCTTCCATCTTGATCTACACCTTTTTGTATTTACTATTACTATTGGTCTATTTGGCATTTGCTAGTGGCATTTCGACATCTATGTAATACATTTTGATTTTGATGACTTAATGAAAAATATGGTTCTGACTCCTGAGTATTGCAATGACATCTTGATCTATGACTATCATGAGTATACCGTATCATGAATTATCTATGTGTCTCATAATCTCATTGTGATTAGTATTACTGATTTGATTTGTAAATGTGTAATACTAATTAGTAATTAGTAATTACTAATATTAAATGTGCATTAATTCTGATTTCTATTGAATATTTGTAAAAATTTGGATCTATATGTCTATATTTTTAATATATATATATATATATATATATATATATCACATGTCCTACGTGTCTTGATTCTGGGGGTCGGCGTGTCCGTGTCAGACACTCGAATCCTTGTGTCCCTCGTGTCCAGTGTCAGGTGACTTAGCTGCTAGGTTGTTTCTCAAGGGACTGGCCACCCCTTGATGATGTCACTAGCACCTAACCGTTAGGAGTAGTATTGAGGACTAGAGGATCGTACCATTCGGTTTGGATCTTCCCCTTATACAGTGATGACGAAATATATAAAACAATGTACATTGAGAGAGAGAAAAGATTAAAGTCTTTGGTCTTGTTGGCCCTATAGGTAAATGGTAGTCCACCCTTATGGTTCACCCCAATATGGGTTTGTAGGCTGTTTTATTGTGGCCCCCTTTATTTTACTTGGTCCTAGCACTCTTATTGTGTGTGCACCTTTGACTCTTACCTTATGAGTTTCATCCTCAGTCATATTTTTTACTTTATGGTTTTATTAATAAAACCTTTGGACCCTTCTATCTTATGATTTTACTTTATGACCATTGGACCTTTCATTTTATTTGGACGTTTGATACTACCCGAAGTTATTTTATTTTATTAAAACTTTTGGACCTTTGGTTATGTTTATGATTTTTGACTTGGACCGTTTTAGTAATGTTTAAACCTTTGATACCCTATCTTAAGGAGTATCAAGATTATAAATTAAAGGTTTAATGTAAACATGAGATACGTATCTAATTTTGGAGGTTTACTCTGCTGGGCTATCCTGTGTCCTATCTCTGCTGGCATATTCCTGTGGCTCACCTCTGTTTTGCGTGATGGGTTCCTTAAGCGCGACCCGTAGCTGTTTCTCCCTCTACGTTTGTATCTCCATGTGACGGGTTCTTTAGCATGATTGCTTCCTCCGCAGACTTCCTCCGTGAATTCCCTCTGCGTGACCTCTGCTGCTGCTCCATGTGATCTCTCTGCTGCTCCACAAGAACCCTCCGCCCTAGTTAGACCGCATGGCTATCTCTCCTGCGTGCTGTAAATTCTCTGTGTGACAGCTGCCCTGGGTTATCTGTGCTCCGCATGATGATTCCTCAAACGTGACTCCTCCGCTAGCTGTACGTGACTGCACCTCCATGTGCATCCTTCCTCTGCGCATCCACGGGTCCGTTTTGCTAGTGTGGACTGTGGTTTGTTCACCCAGCATAACTGTGAGCTAGTGTGGACTGTGGTGTGTTTACCCAACGTGACCGTGAGCCTGTGTGGACTGTGGATTCTTCTACAGCGCGACCATGAGCCTGTTTTGTTAGTGTGGACTGTGGAGTCTTCCCCAACGTGACTGTGAGCCTGTTTTTCTGTTGTGGACTGTGGGTCTTCCCCAGCGTGACTGTGAGCCTGTTTTTCTAGTGTGGACTGTGGGTCTTCCCCAGCAAGACCGTGAACCTGTTTTTCTATTATGGAATGTGAGTCTTCCCCAGCGTGACTGTGAGTTTCAGTTTATGTGTGCACTGTGGTTTTTCCAGCGTGACCGTGAGTTTCACTTTATGTGTAGACTGTGGTTTTTCCAGCAGGACTGTGCAAAGTATGACTGTGTCTCTGCACCATGTGACTGCATCCTTACTCAGCATGACTGTGTGTCCTTTGTCAGCATGACTGTACTTGTTGACTAAGAAGTCTGGGTCAGTATGCTTCTACTTTAACCCTCTTAGGCTCTCTCTCAAGGTACGTAAATTGTTTGCCTAATTGACTTGTCCCTTCGGTGACGAGATCAAATCTGAAATATCTGAGTATAAGGCTGATTCAAATATTGGTTATGATTCTTCACTGTTGATATTTACTGTACATTATTTTTATGTTGTTACTATACACGACATTAGATGAATCTC
Source organism: Pseudotsuga menziesii (assembly GCA_001517045.1). NCBI lineage: Eukaryota > Viridiplantae > Streptophyta > Pinopsida > Pinales > Pinaceae > Pseudotsuga > Pseudotsuga menziesii. Next base: position 407,932 of record LPNX011198038.1, read on the forward strand.
GATGACCAACATTTACACAGTGACTAATGGAGCGTTAAGTTGAAAGAGATGAAAATTATGCTTGCTTTATTACAGTTTAAATTTTATTAGAGCAGTACTATTCTGAATCTGATTTTATATGTTCATGCATTAAAGTTTATTACTTGTGTTAAAAACTCCTCTAACCAACATGTCTGTCTGCATAACCATCAACAATGTCTATGTATCCTCTGCTTGCTCAATCACCTTCGAGCAGTTCTGCATTTGCTTCCAGAAACTCTGCATCTATTTTTAAATGTTGATGCCCATGCTTTCGAAACCTTCCTTTTTCTCCATTTTCACTGTGGTGCTCGTTTTCTTTATGTTTTTTCAGTATTTTGAAAATGCTAGAATTAGTTTTAAATTTCCTAAGCTTAAAATTTATAGAATTTAATTTTTTTTCACTTGCCTTTATATTTCTTCAGGCAGAGACTCTCCCTATTTTTCTTCTCCATGGATCTTTGTTATACATACATCATAATAAGCTTAAGAAATGGTGGACAGAATGATACATGCCCATTATGATTGATGATGACACAGCAATTACACCACAGGGCTAGCCCTAGTTAGGTTACTGATGTACTGAATAATATACCATTCTTTTGCTTAGCACATTATTTCTATTATCCCAATATGGTTGTGGTTGAACCACATAACTAACCTTAACATTTTTAGCTAGATGATATTGTGGTCACATAATACATAATATGTTCAACATCAACATTGGAACTCACTGTTTGCACCTCCAAAAATCTTTCTGCTGGTTGCCATATTGCGCCCTGATTTAACGTTCTTGATTTCAATAATGAAATTCACAAGCTAAAATTTGAATGGAAATTTGTTGCTGCTGATAAAATTAAAATAATTCCTTGTAATGTTTAGCATCTTGAAACATAAAAAATTGTAAATGTTCATCCAATGTTCTGCCAAGATCGTGGCATGCTGGAGCAGGGAGACACATCTAGGGGATGTGTGGAGACACCTCACAAATTTTAGGAGCTTCACAAAGGATGTTGGGCTCCCCTCACATGGGTGTCCTGGTATCCGAAATTTAAAAATAATTAAAATTTGAATTTATAAAAACATAAATGATAAGCTTAAAGTTATTACCTAGCAATGAACATATTGATATATGATATGAAAAACACTGGCATTTATGACTTGAAGCAGATTCAGAAATATGAATGATGTCATGAAACCTATGCTGTTAAGAGTGAAGGTGAAGTGGGAAGTGCCAATCTTCAAAAGTGCTGAGGGTGGAGCATTCTGGTAGCTTTTTTTTTAAAGTTTTTATTTTTAACAATAACCGATAAGAGATTGTATTAGAAAGTCTGAAGCTGAACTGTATTAGAAAGTCTGAAGCTGAACTGTATGACAGATTAATACAAAAGCAGAGATTTTTTTTTGTCATAGATGCTAATATATTAAAAAGCAAGAAGCTATAAAAAAAGGATCATTAGTTTTTTCCAAAAAGTCCTTGAAACCACTGCAGTTATATACCCTAGAAGAGACACCTAACACAAACAGATTTACACAACATGATATAACATTAGCAAAAGAAGTGCTGGCTGTGGGCTTCTCCTGGCTCTCCTTTGACTTGGTGCACTCCTGGGTGCTCTAGTTCCATGTCTTCAAACAGTTGAGAGATTCTGTCTTCTTCCTTGGTGTTTGTCGCTCGCATTATCCCACCTTCACCCATTGATTTGAGATCTAAACATTTAAATTGACGAGACAACAATATGGGAGGCATGTGTGCTTTACCATTGTTCGTGCCGACCTTTAATTGTCCTTTGATGGTTCTCTTCATTTGACCTGCTACATGGCCCTTGGCATGGAGTGAGGTTTAATTGCCAAAGTTTAATGAAAACCATGAAATATACCTTCGGGGATTGGGAGGTATACCATCAACCCATTTTTTTTGACTTTCTCCTTCATTCAAATGGATTGCTAGATTAGCTTGGGCATTGACTTTTCCATTCAGGCCTCAAAGGATATGGAAGTACTCGATTTCTTTGACACAAGAGGCCTTGATTTTGATTCGGGAGATCATCCGGGCTAGTGAATTTGTCGTCGATACGGGGTGTTTGTTCATAAGCCTTATAATTATTGTCATGTCCCCAACAACAAGGATAGATTGAACCTGGTTCTTGTCAATGCTCTTCAGTCCTTGTGACAAAGCATAGGCCTCACCTTGGTTGTTGGTAGCAATTCCAAGACCCCAGGCATGGTTTAGTTCCAGAATTCCTTCGGAATCAATGATGATCCCCCTTGAACCTGCTGCCGCTGACTGGAACGCTGACTGGAAGGATTATATATATATATATTGGATTGATGATGATCATTATAGGATCAACCATTTCGTATGCATATAACATCAATATCATCTAGCAATTTTAACCTATAACATTGCCATCAAATGATAAACCATAACGTCAACATTCAAGTATCAGTAAATAACGGTAAATAACGTTGGTCATTAACAAATTCTAATAGATAACATCAACCGCGAAATGAAATGGAGTATCATATTCAGGACTGAAGAGTTATAAAATGCATCCAATAGTTCAAAGGTCAAACTTAAATTGTCATATAATGCTTATAAAATAGGCATCATAAAGTCAAATAAGTTCTAGAAACTAGATTCTAAACAGAATGCAAATAAATATAATATCTACTTGTTAGGCTATACTATATAGCTTTTATCTGATGTAGTAAAGTCACAGTTTATAAATTATTATTAAAATGATAATTAGATTATAAAGTAGTTATGTTGTAACGGTAGTACAACTATCTTGCCAATGATATAAAAGGTGGTATACCCCATTGTATCAATTGATTTCATTGTGACAAAAGCATATCTATTACACGAGTCCACTGAGTGTGCTTAATCATGTCTGCAAGCTTTTCTGCGTATTTATAAAAATAACATGGTATCAGATCAGCACCAAAATCTTGAATTGCATCTTGGACTGTATGGTCGGTGAGAAAGTTCATGTCTCCAGGAGATGAATTAAGGATTTTAAAAATGGTTATTTTTATTTTTAATAAATGGGCTATAAAGTTACTTGCGACTGTTGTGAGAGGAAAGGCTTTATTATTTATTTAAAAAAGGGAATCAAAGCCATTGTCCATCGCTATCAAGCAAAGAGAAAAGCTATTGCCATAGTATCAAACGTTTGAGGTTGCCATATTAACTTATTAAGTATTGGGAGCTGCATCTATTACAGATTCAATCAGCTTATCATCAATTCAAAGGAGCATTCTCAATTATAGAGCTGCTAGCCACCATTTCTTCGGCAAGAATCCAAATTGATCCAAGTACTAAGGGATTGAGGTTTTGAGCATGACTCAACAGTGCGAGGAGAGAGAAACTCTGTTTAATACATTGATGCATATCCTAGCCATCAGATGGTGTTGTCCCTCTTGTCATTATGAAGAGCAATAATCATATCATATCAGAGCCTCTAGAGCTGCCAAATTGATTGGTTGCCAAGAGTTGCCAAGGAGGAGAATCGAGAGTCACGATAATAGCCTTATCAATTGGAACGATAAAATTGTAAAATTATTTTTACACAAATGCCCAGTGCAGATAACAGAGATAATCCATGAAAGGAAAAGAAATGTAATATAAGATTGATAAGTTAAGTGATGATATTACAATGAGAATGCTGCTTGTATAAATATCCATGATGGGTTCCCTTTCATAAAGAGACATAAACTTTCATCAAGGTGTCTCTTCGTTAAGAATTAGTTATTTAATTATTAGTAGTTATTAATGTTTATTTATTATATATTTGTGTTCATTACATCAATTTAATGAATATTGGAGACTTGCATACCTAGTGACACAAATTTATTTATAAGAAGATAAAAAAAGCTTAATTGCAGAAGGTATTGTAAGAAAGGGGTTGTCCAAATGGAAGAAGCACATTCTGTTCATAAGAGGTCCACTCAATAATCACACAAATTTGAAGGTATTTTATTTTGATATTTCTCGAGGACAAATTAACTCTTAGAAGTCCTACTCTAAAAAATTATACATAGAAGACAAAGTACAAAGAAGGATTTTTATAATAACTTTATATGAAGTCTAGAATCGAAGCACATAGGCAATGAAGTTAGATTTCGACTCTCGGCGATAAGTTTGCCAACAAGATAAATGTAACATTTGTATGTACCCTTTATTTCAAAATGTTATTGATCTGTAAACGGTAGGTCTATGGCTTGTCCGTCTCACCTGAAAATTTGTGAAAGTTTCCCCAACCGGGTTTCAAGTCTTTTGGCTTCTCTGCATGGTTTAATGCCCAACCCTTCAATGCATAAATTTTAACAAAAAATTAACTTGACTGAAACACATGAGGATCTTTTTTTCAATTTTAAACAATTCAGAATTTTTTTTTTTCAACTGGAAATTTAAAAACTCGGAAAATTTCAGACAGTCAAACATATGAAATTTTAACACGCTTGGTTTTAGCCAATGGGCCAGGAGAAAACCTTTCTTCTGAGTGAGAGAGATTTGATTAATTTTCAGACAAATTTACAAATCCAAAACAACAGTACTTATCTCATTCCTTCCTCGAAAATTTGTGCCAAAAACTCTTTGACAGAACTGTATAGACTGCTCATTAAATTCACCTCGAAATATGTGCACATGTGTGAAACAGTACAAACTGATACAGTCTGACAGTGTACGGTCTGCTGCAATTAATGACCTTGAAATCTGTGCCTAGTATGATCAGCAATTAATGCTGTATGGGTTTTGACAGCAACATTAAATGCTGTACGGATTCTTCTCGAAAAACGTGCCAAATGTACGGTCTCCCTTGATTTCTATGCCAATAAATGCTTCATCCTTCCTCAATTTCTGTGCTAGCTTTGTTTGGAAACCCAAAATTTATTGGTAAATGTGTCCACTTCAAATTCTGGAATTTTCTCTCTCCTAGTTCAAATTCTCTTCAAACCCTCACTCTCTCTGATTCTCTTCCTCACTCCAAAAATCTCTTTTGGAATGATCACAATGAATGAACATTTTCTTTGCCCTAGTCCTTTTTGTTCATGGTAACTTCCCTGTCAATCTAACGGTCAAGATTATATTAGATGAAGGGTTCACATTAAATGCTCCATTAAATAATAATTAAATGACATTTAGTGCACTCATGTCATTTAATAAAGTTGAGCAACACCTTTCTCTATTTAATCACTTGCTCAACTTTTTAAATGTGAACTTAAGAAAATACCAACACTTGGCTTCTTAATAAAGTCACTTTAAAATTATAAAGTGCATCTCACTTCATTAAATGCACAAAATGACTAGGAATCACATTTAAGTGTCCTTGCCCACCCCAAGGCAAATCTAGGTGGACAAACATTTCCTAGGTAACTTTTTAACATCACCAACACAGACCTTTGTGGAAAAAATAATTAAATGCTTTATTCTAGATCGAACACTGCCCACATAAGGCTCAGGAAATCAGTCAATTAAAGCCACTGTTACAGTTAGCTAATTTACGATATAAAAACGGTTTTTTTCATCCTCTAACAATTTCAGATGACCAAAAAACGTTTTATTCATCCCCAGGTTGTTTAATCTGCACTCAATAGCAAAATAAAAGTGTTTGGCACTGTTTAAGAACCCCCAACAACAATAAATATGCCTAGGCATCTATAAATTCGCTTCAGCATGTTTAAATTCGTCCCAACGGATAAAAAGTGCCCCAACATATTTTTATTCGCCCAGGTAATGATAAAAACTTCCCAGTAGAGATAAAAATGCCCCAATATTTATAAAGATGCCCCAACACTTTTTAATTCTCCTAGGCAATGATAAAAATACCCAACAAGTATTTAAATATGGCCCAACATTTTTAATTAACAGTTAATGGCCAAAGAATCATCAACACTCCATTCACATCACAAGGGTTTGTTTCATCTTCTAAGGAGAAATTGGACTTTTGCAAAAAAAAAAAATGTTTACAAAGTTTTACAAGAGAGGTTATTATTATTGAGGATCCAATATGGATCAGTTATGTTGAGCTATTTTTAATCTATGTCAAAGGGTTCGGTGAATTCAATCCTTGAAATTCGAAATTCGTTGTACTTTATCAAAATATTGGAATTCGTTTAAGTTCGACGGATTTCAATGCCGAACTTCAAGTTGAACTGAATTGAACTGTAATGAACTGTATCAAATTCGAGCATAAATGAATTTAAGTTGAACTTAAAAAACAAATTCAAAGGCGAATTGAACAAATATAGGGTGGAATTTGTCGGATTTCAAGGTGATTTTAGTTGTTTAATATATTTTTTTTTTTAAAACCTAACACCACTCTGCCTCTTTCATCTTTTCCGCCTGTTCCCGCATTCTATTGCAGTGTTACACGAGGACTCGCCCCCAGGGTTGGGGGCGCGTCCCCCTCGCTCCTTGCGCCCTGGGGACAAGGGGGCTCTGGGCGAAATGTTGACCATCGTCCGCAAAATTAGGAAACTCTTGGAAACGCATAAGGGGGCGCGTCCCCCTGTTCTGTAGCATGCTCCGGTGAAGTGGGGCTCCCACATGCCCCCTCCTGAAACTGGGGGGCTCCTAGACGCCTCCCACGATTTTCCCAATTTTAGTTTAATAAAACAAAATTTTAATTTTAATTGTTGTTTAGTCTCTATTTCAGGCTTAGTCATTAGTAATTTTACTATTTCACTAGTTTAGCCTGCAATATCATTGATTCAATTTTTCAATTACAATGACTAAAATTAGAAATATGAATATCAAGATTCAAATGACAAATTTGAAAATTATCATGCTGAATTGTATAACGTGTTTGTATTATTAATTTGTTATATTATGAGTTACATTGCACAATGATAAATTTAGTATTTACTATTATTATTCACTTTTAGTAATTTACATGGAATGAATCATTGAATTGTTATTGCTGGGATTTAATAATTTATAATATTCTTTTTATTCATACTCGGACGTCCCCCTGCCCCCCCGAATTTCACTAAAATTTGGTGGTGGTCTCCACCTATGTTGTTGGGAGCGGGAGAGAAAAACGAAATTTTCAAGAGATTTCGTTTTGGGAGTATTTTTTATATAATATATATTTTAATATATTTTGATGCATATATATTTAAAAAGACATGTATTATGCCAAATTAGCTATAGAAAACATAGATATAACCATTTAATACACATGTCACATTCAACATCAATCATCTAGGATCTATGACTTGTAGCATTGTCATCAAATGAGCAATCATCAACAACATCAACCTTCAAATCTCAACATATAATATTTGCTAGCAACAAATTCTAACAGATTAATAGATAACATCAACCATGAAATGAAACAAAGCATCATAATATCATATTCAATACCAAAGAGTTGTAAGATCATAAGATGATAAGAATCAAGATGCAATCAACAATTTAAAGTTCAAAGTTCAAAGTAAGCCATAATAAACATGAAACACAAAGTATTATGATACTATCTAGCAATCTACTAAGTTATCCTCTTGCCACGAGAAACCTCCAATTTCTTTTTCCTGTGTTCTAGGTGGAATAGGAGATGCTGGAAGTGATCGTGGAACATGAGAAAAAGATGAATGGCCCCCACGGATTGCCGAATGTTGTGAAGCTAAAGGCAAAACTCCTACATCTGGAAACCTGCTGGTAGTTGGGGGTGGCATCTTTGATTTATGAATCAAATCAATCTCATGATCACCCAATAGTTCATTCTCCAAGCGCTCTAATGCAATGGCTCCATCCTCCACATTGGCCTCCTCTGGATTGTTGTCCGAGTCAAAAAGATTATATCATTCTTGGTCGCTTCACAATAATGGATCAACAACCTCAAGTTGTAGTGCACATAAACCAAAATTTTGGCCCGTTCTATATTCAAACTATATCTCTTGACGTTGTGGATGAAGCTGTAGGTGCTCCAACACCTTTTTGCAGAAGAACTATTGACAACCTGTGAAAGCACCCTCACCGCTATTTTATGCAAATATGTGGCACCACTGCTATACATGTTCCACCAACGGATAGGATCCAACTTCTCTCGATCTTTGGTTGCATGCAAGGTACCAAAGACTCCATGTTCATTGATGTATTGGTTCAATTCACTCCGTACTTGAGCACACTCCTCCTCATCAGGGACCAACTTGTCTAATGCAAGCATATACCCATTTTGCACCTCTGGATCTGTGTGTGGTCTTTTCCTAACTCCACTGCCAGGTGTAGGTTGGGCATACCAAGATGGAGAATAATATTTTGGGGTAAGGACACATGCAAGGGCATGGAGTGGAACATTCAAATTGTCCCACCTTTTGACCACATGTTTATGAATATGGTTATACACGTTTGCAGTTCTTTGCTCAACAATGTCTTTGATCTGACCAAGCGTGCTATCCATTTGCTCATACACCTCCGCAATCAGCGGGTGATCTGTATCTGCAAAACGAATCATATTATAAACGGGCTTGGTGAACTGTAGAACATGTTTAACCTGTGCCCAAAAATGACCATCAAGAATGGTGTTCTCCACCTTCGGAAAGTCATGTCTATCATCTGTGCTTGCAACTCTTTCTTTCAATCTCTGCCATGAATCACTTGAGGCCATACTAGCCAATGCTTCTCTTACCTTCAAAATCCTCCTGAAGGTGAGGTAGTAGCTAGCAAATCTAGTCTTCGCAATCTTCAATAGCTCCAACCTAGAGTGATAGCGAAAATGTGGTGGGCCATGCTATGATTAGTGATAAATTTTATCATTTTCTTACATCTCTTATACAAGGCACCAATCCATTGGTAACTAGGGTCCTTCATCTTAACAATATCATGCATCAAAAGGTTCAATGTGTGAACCAAACACCTTGACCAAAATATGTTGGGATACTTATCCTCAATGATTGCTCCTACTGCCTTGCAATTAGCAGCATTACCTGTGATGACTTGAATGACATTGTATGGCCCAATCGTTTGAATGGTTTCAAGTAAAGGTTGTGCAATATTAATACCAATCTTGTAGCAAACTGAGTAGTCATGAGCTAAAAGGAAGACCGCACCACTAGCAGACATACCAAGAATATTTAGCAATGGCTTTCCTTTAACATTTGTCCACCCATAAGATATAGTGGATACCCCATATTCGACCAATCATTTGTAAACTTTCCAAGAGCACTATTGATTTTGGCTCTTTCCCTGTCAAGTCCCATGGTTCTAGCTTTGTCATACCCAGGGCTTCTATATCCTTTAGGGCCACCATTGATGGCTTGTACCATTTCATGCCAATAGGGTGAGCGAAGAACATTGAATGGTACACCACATGCATAGAGAAGCCTGCAAAGGTTTTAATCCACATCATCTCTACGACCAAGGTCAAGGAAATCTAATAATGTTTTTCGCATAGGCGAGAATCCACTAGCATGGGTGGATGATGATCCAGATCCACTACTAAACATTCTCTTTGGGGATTCAGATTCGACCCTTGATCTCTTGGAATTGTTTTGAGTGGCCTCTTGTTCCATCCTGTATTTGTTTCTTTCTTTAGTTGACACTTTGTCACATGTTTTGACTCCAGTAGCCTTACCTTGATCACATGGCATAATCCCACACAAATGCTTTCTCACACAGGTATATGACCTTGTGTAAGTTTTATTACAATGGAGGCATGTAAACTTTGTGGTTCCACCCCCTCTCTCTCCCCCAAGCCTTGTCACATACTTCCACAAAGGTGTTGTGTCTTTTTGTTTTTACCCCTCATCACTCTCAATCTCCTCCTCCTCCTCTCCATGGTATGTGTCACTCCCTATCTCTTCATCCTCATCATTGCCACTTCCAAATCTATTTCCCACCACCACCATCATGAGAAGAATCAGGACCAAAAAGAAAAACCACATACCCATCATGCTTGTTGATTCAATATGAGAATCACTTCTTGTCTACAATAGAATGATGGAGAAGAGGAAATAAGAAAGAGTAGGAGAAAAACACATACAAGATTTAAAATTTTAACATAGTGAAATATTTTTTTCAAAAACAAACAAAGATTGTGTTTTCATAGCTTACCTCTATAGCTCTTCAAGGATGGTTGAATGTCTCTATGGAAGCTTTCAATCTTCTTTCCAAGCTCTCACAAATAGAAGCTTTCAATCTCCCCTCCAATTTCCCTTCTAAGCTCCTACAAATTTGCTCTCAAATGACTAGCAAAGCCACTCAAGGCCCTAGCAAGATAAATGAAAACAAGCAAATGAGGAATAGAATGAGTCCAAATCGAGTCCAATAGTGTTTATAAAGACTAATTAAACCTTTGCCAATCACTAAAAAACATTTTTTTTTTTTTGCAGAAATGAGAAAATTGAGAAAACAAATTCCCAACTCATGGAATCGCTCAAGGAGCGTTTTTTTGGCCTGGAATCGCTCAGGGAGTGATGAGGAATCGCTCCAGGAGCTTTGCTCTCTCCACGATTCCGAATTGGGTAGGGAGTGCTTTTTTCCTCGGAATTGCGATTCTGAAAAACTCTCTCGGGAGGAATCACGATTCCGTGACGATTCCTCATTGATTCCTCCCAAAGCGTGAATCGGGAGCGATTCGAGGGGGGAGGAGTGATTTCTCGCAGCGTAGGTCTCCATGTAGATTTTTCACAAGTTTTAGCCTCCGGTTATAAGTTAAAAAATTTGTCTCAGTTTATTGCAAACCCAAACATTTAAATGCTGGAAATAAACATAAATTTCAGACCTAATAACACTACTGTAACTTCACTTTTTCATGGACAGAAAATAAAAAATATGCACGCCATTAAACAAACAATACTCAAAATTTTTTGGCTAATGGCCCTGGAAAAACTCACAAGGGGAAAACTAGTAAGAGAGAGATTTTTATTATTAGGCAATTTACAACAAAACTCGAAAATTTTCAGACCAAATTGTCTCAACTCGGAAGAGAAAATTTCTGCCTCGTTTTTCGTGCCAACCAAGAAAAATCAAACTCGGATTTTTTCCTATTTTTTTGCCTCGATTGTCGTGCAGCTGTACAAACTATATGGTATGGACCTCGAATTCTGTGCCTAGGGAAAACTGTATCGTACAGACTGTACAAACCAACAGTAAATGCTGCTGTCCTATCCTCGATTTTCGTGCCTTCTGCTGCTGGCATTTCACTCGATTTGCGTGCTGCAAATTTATTTCTCTTTCTCAGACTTATTGAAACTTTCTCTGTTAGCTCTTTCCTTCACTTCAATCTGCAAAAGTGAGGAAAATGACCTTCCCTTGCCTTTTTGAGAGAACCCTAGAGTTCATCTAATCTAACCGTGGAGATTATATTAGATCGGTGGATGAGATTAAATGCTCACATTTATTTCTCATAAATATTAATCTCATTCACCCACTTAAATTTATCAAAAAGTGACTTTAATCTCTAAAGTCAAATTAAATGCTCCACTTAAGTCATTTAATGCAAGGGCCACTTTATTTTCCTTCTCCAAGTGACTAAGGCTAAAGTCATCTAGGGTAACACTTTTCTAGGTACAAACCTAACACTCCCTCTTACCGAGGAAGGTGTTTTGCACCACTCCCAACTTGTCTTTGAAGAAGACAAACTTGCCCCTTCCCAAAGATTTCGTCAGAATGTCTGCTACCTGCTCATTAGTGGAAATGTATTGTTAAGATTCTGCACCTCTCTGAACATAATCTCGGATGAAATGATCCCTGATCTCATTGTGCTTTGACTGGTCATGAAATACTGGATTCTCAGAGAGTTGGATGCAACTCTGATTGTCTCAGTAGATCACTCTAGGCCTCATTTCCTGGCCAAATAAATTCATCAGCAACTTGCGAAGCCACAAAGCCTCGCAGCTGGCTTGATTGTTTTCTATATACTCGGCCTTTGCAGAACTCAATGCAACAGACTTCTGTTTCCGACTGAACCACGACACTGCTGTCGAGCCCAATCTGAAACAACAATCAAAAGTGCTCTTCCGGTCTGCTACACTACCTGCCCAATCTGAATCTATGAAGCCAACCAACCTGATCCCATCCGACCTCTTGTAGTCTAGGTCAAAATCCACTGTCCCTGCTAGATACGCAAGACATGTTTTGCAGCTACCCAATGCACACTCTTGGGCTCAACCATGAACTGACTTAGAGTGTTCACTGCAAAACACAAATCTGGCGATATAGAGTAGGATCCACCAACTCTCCCTCAGAAGCATGAAGCTTCTTCCAGTTGGTGATCATAGGTGTCGACATAGACCTGCAATTCTCCATCCTAAATCTCCTCAGAATATCAACCGCATACTTTCCCTGTCCCAGGAAAATATGTCCAGGCTCCTGCAAAACCTCCAATCCCAAAAAATAATGCACCAACCCAATATAAGTCATCTTGTACTTTGCTGCAAGATCCTTCTTGCAAGCTGCAATGGGTCTCTCTCCTCCTGTGTAATAAACAAGTCATCAACATATAGCAGAAGAATTAGTGGATCATCTCTAACCATGATGAAGTAGAGATTCAGATCTGCTTCACTTTTCTGAAACGCCATACTCAGCAAGTAAGAATCGATCCCGGAGTGCCAAGCTCTAGGAGCTTACTTTAACCCATATAGGGCTTTCTTCAACCTACAAACATGAGACTCAAAGCCCTGAAGCTACTCAACATAAATCTCTTCTTGTATGATCCCATTGAGAAATGCGGTTTTCACATCCATTTGATGGATCTTCCAACCCATTTCCGCTGCAATGGAGATCAAAGCCTTGATAGAAGTATTCCGAGCAACCGCCGCAAAAGTTTCATCATAATCAATGCCCTCAACCTGTGAAAACCTCCGCGTTATAAAATTGGCCTTGTACTGCTCCACACTCCCATTTGCTGCATGCTTTAGCTTGTAAAGCCACTGAGAAGTCACCATTGACTTCCCCTCAGGTCTCAGAACTATCTCCCATACATCATTTTTCATGATGGAATGGTACTCATCCATCAAGGCATTTCGCCAAATCGAATGCTGGGAGGCCTCCTCAAAGTAGAAGGCTCAGACTCATGTGTACTAGCCACCAACAACATGCCCAATCTGTCAGGCATCTTGATGGCTCTCACTGAATCCCTGGGTGTCCCAATCTACATAGCTTCCTTCAAAGTCTCTCGAAGCCACTTAGGCTTCTTCTTCCTTGAAGACTGCTCCCACACTAGTCTGTCCTCATATGAAGAATTACCAGAGCTAGTACCCCCAGTAACCTGTGAACCTAAAGCAGGTGTACCAACACTAGGTGTACCCTGTAATCTTGATTCTGATCTCGATCCCCTGTACAGTGTACCTGTAATAGTGGACCCATCACCTGTCCTCGAAGACCCTACAAGTTGAACCACTGACCCTGGTGAACCTGTGCTTGCACTGTGTGGTCGTGTAACCTCGAAAACTTGTGATCTTGACTGCTGCGTTGATGGAACCTGTGTAACAACATGAGGTGCAAGAACCTGTTGCTCTCTCTGCTCTGACTCTCTCGACTTCTTAAAGGCCTGCTCCTCCTCAAACTTCACATCCCTTCTCACCACTACTTTTCTCTGAGAGGGAAGGTAAATACAGAAGGCCTTCGAAGTCTCATCATAGCCCACAAAGATGCCCTTCTTTGCAGTGGGCTCTAACTTTGTCCTCTTCTCTGAAGGGACATGAGAGTAAGTCAAACTACCAAATATCCGAAAATGCTAACTTCAGGCTTCTTGCTTGAAAAACACTCCTTAGGTGTCATGTTCCCCACGACACGATGGGGACTCTTGTTATGAAGATATACAATTGTGCTGCAAGCCTCAGCCTAGAGAAAGAAAGGAAGAGACTGGTCATGTAGCATAGCTCAGGCTGCTCTAACAACAGACCTGTTCTTCCTCTCTGCTACTACATTCTGCTCTGGAGTATACAGCACAGTCAACTGTCTCCTGATACCCTCCTGTCTGCAAAATCCAACAAACTCCTTGGAGGTATACTCACCCCTGTTATCCGATCTAAGAACTCGGATCTTCTTCCCTGTTTGGTTCTCCATAAGAGCTTTGAACTCTTGGAACCTCTGCAAGACTTCCTTAGACTTCTTGGTCTTCAGAAAGTAGATCCAGGTCTTCCTGGAATGGTCATCAATGAATGTCACATAATACTTGTATCTTCTCAAGGAAACAAAAGACACCAGTTCGCACAAATCTAAATGTATCAAGTCAAGGACCCTTGCTGACCTGCTATCACTGCTTGGAAAAGTAGTCTTGGTGTACTTTCCCAAAGCACAACCCCTACACACATCACTCTGCCCTGTGCTGAACTTCGGTAAACTTGTAACCATCTGTCTCAACAGCCCCAAGGATGGATGATGCAAGTGAGCCATCCTCCTATGCCAAAGCTCACATAGCTCACTGCCGCTGCTATGTGCCAAGGCATGCTGAGGCTGAAACAAGAGCCTATACAGTTTCCTGCATCTAATTCCAATAGAAACTGAAGCAGATGGTGCTGCAGTCTTGGGAAACATATGCACATGTTTGTCTAGAAAGGACACCCCAAGACCCTGATCCTCGATCATGGAAACTGACACTAGGTTCTTCTTCAGCCTAGGTACATATAATACATCTCTCAACACCATGGGACTTATGGACTCCCTCTGAAAGGTAATGGTCCCACGCCCAACAACTCTGACTGCCGAGTCATCTCCCAACACCATCTACACATCTATCTCTGTCTGTGAAAGCTCGAAGAACTTCTCACGAGCACCTGTCATGTGGCTCGAGGCTCCACTATCATTATACGAAGTGCTGGAAGTAGATGCACTGTAGGAATGGTCTGTCACCAGGGAAAACTACCTCTGTCTATCAACATCCGCACTGGTGAGAATGGATGCTCTCTCTCTCTTAATATGCCCAGTGCACAGTGAAAACTCACTCTGAAATCTCTGCTGCTTCTTCTTCTTGTTTGGACATTGCCCAACATAGTCCCCCATCTTGTGACATGCAAAGCACTTTACAGTGCTTAGATCCTTCTTCTGCCCATCCTGCTGCTTGGCCCCACCCTTCTTGTTCTTCTTCTTCCTCTTTGCTGTCAATGCCACATCCTCCTCATCTTGCGAACCACTGCACTGCAGAAGACCCCTTCGAGTCTCATCCTGAACAAAATCATCACAGACCCTGTCCCATGATGGTAAGTTCTCTCTAGCCACCAAACCTTGTACAAACATAGTCGAAGGTGCTGTCACCCCATTCAAGGCTGTCCCAACTAGCTCAGGACTAGTAACAACCATCCCAATCGCTAGAAGCTCATCTCTCACTTGAGAGATCCTAGTAAGATAAGCCATACAAACCTTTTCTTTGACCATCTTGATACTCTTCAGTTTCTTTCTTAGAACCATCTTCCTATTCTCATTGGAACTCTCAAACAATCCGGTCAAAGCACTCCACATCTCATGTGCATGATCCTACGCTGAATTGTGAGGTATAACATGGCCTTTAACAACATCCAAGATAATCCTCTTGGCTTTAATACCCTTCTTATTAAAGGCTGAATATGCTACCGCATCGGTAGCAGTGGGAATAGCAATGGGATTTGCTGTAGTGTTTTTGACTACCTCCTCCCACAACTCATTCTCTCTCAACACAAGTATTATCTGGGCCTTCCATGAGACAAAGTTTGCTGTCTCATCCAACCTATCTTCAATTCTCAACCCAACGAAAGTCATTTTTCCCAAAGAACAAGTTTCAACAAAAATGTTCTACTGTCACAAAAGTTTTTCTGAATTTTGGAAATGACTTTCAGTCTGCAAATATTTAGGAAATGATACCATGTAGATTTTTCACAAGTTTCAGCCTCCGGTTAGAAGTTAAGAAATTTGTCTCAATTTATTGCAAACCTAGAAATTAAATGTTGGAAATAAACATAAATTTCAGATTTAATAACACTGCTGTAACTTCACTTTTTCATGGACAGAAAATAAAAAATATGCACGCCATTTAACACACAGTACTCATAAATTTTTGGCCAATGGCCATGGAAAAACCCACAAGGGGAAAACCAGTCAGAGAAAGAGATTTTTATTATCAGGAAATTTACAGCAAAACTCAGAAATTCTCAAACCAACTTATCTCAACCTGGAAGAGAAAATTTCTGCCTCCTCTTCTGTGCCAAACAGGAAAAATCAAACTCAGTTTTTTTCCTGTTTTCTGCCTTGATTTCCATGCCGCTGTATGGACTTTATGAACTGTACCGTACAGACCTCGAAATCCGTGCCCAAGATTTTTTTCTCTCGAAAACCATTCCCAAATTTCTGCCTCGAAAATCTTGCTTGACGCTTAAAAAACCGTACCGTATGGTCCAGCAATAAACGCTGCTGTTCTCTCCTCAATTTCCATTCCCTCTTTGCTGTTGTCCTTTTCCTCGATTTGCGTGCTGCAATTTTTTTCTTTCTTTCTCAGAAAAATTGAAAACTTTCTCTCTCAGCTCTCTCCTTCACTTCAATCTGCGAAAGCGAGGAAAATGACCTTCCCTTGTCTTTTTGAGAGAACCCTAGGGTTCATCTAATCTAATGGTGGAGATTGGATTAGAACGGTGGATGAGATTAAATGGTCATATTTATTTTTCATAAATATTATTTTCACTCACCGACTTAAATTTATGAAAAAGTGACTTTCCTCTCCAAAGTCAAATTAAATGCTCCACTTAAGTCATTTAATGCAAGGGTCACTTTATTTCCCTTCTCTAAGTGGCTAAGGCTAAAGTCACCTAGGAGAAACTTGTGGGAACATTGTTCTATTGTCATTTTATTGCCCGTGTTTGCCCCTGTGTCACGTGCTCATTGCCACAACCCACAATCCCGATTCCCCTGCTTGTTGCACTTGCCACAGCCCACAATCAGTCCTGAGTCCACCATTCAGCATCAAATCAACATTGTCACAGTACCGAGTCTCCCCTGCAGTCAGCTTTGTGCACCAGGCCATGATTCTGCACCATTGCACCATGCGTAGTCACGCTTGTGACTCCGTGAGTCCTGACTCGTCACTCAATAAGTGAAGCGACTCTCAGGCCCGGACTCTGTCTCTTAATTGTATACTTTATTTTTACTATACAATAAGTGTATATTTTATTTCAATGTGTAGGCAACTCTTAATTTATTGTATATTATATTTTTATTTTGTATATATATATATGAATGAATGGAAATTCTTA
This sequence comes from Pseudotsuga menziesii, assembly GCA_001517045.1. Lineage (NCBI taxonomy): Eukaryota > Viridiplantae > Streptophyta > Pinopsida > Pinales > Pinaceae > Pseudotsuga > Pseudotsuga menziesii. Next base: position 425,119 of record LPNX011198038.1, read on the forward strand.
TATTGGCGAACCTAATGCCGAACCTCATAACAAAATTCGAATTCGAACCGAATTTCAAGGTCGCCGAACTCGAACTCGAATTCGAATCCGAACCATGTGACAGTTTTTAATGAATGTCAAATTTTAATGTTGATTGGTTCTGATAAAATAAGTAGTTAGATATATCTCTAGTAGTTAGAATTTTGTCAAACGTAAAATCAAGGTCATGCCATATAAAATTATGAATTTTGAGCTTTTACTACGTGTTCTGTAAACCTTGTGACTTAGTCTATCACAGTGGCACTGCCTCCAATATATGATATCTCAGATCTGTTATTGAGAGTTTTACCTCGCACACTACATGGGGCCATCTTCCAGTGGCTGTATATGCTGTTATTTTGAAATGTATCTGAGTGATGTTTAGGTCTAAGACAACCTGAAAGGTCTTTGGTTGCCAAAATGGCAAAACAGATACATTACTAGTAATGTGTACCATATTATTTGAACATTTTGGCTTATTTTTGCAGATTTTCTGCTATGTGAATTTTGAATTAAGTACCTGCTTTAAGAAACTAGCTTTAGGTCACCTGTCATACTTTTTATTGCAAGTGTCTAACCATGATTGCCATTATAACTATAAATGATTTTCCTTTAATAGTATAGAATGTTTGCTTTTATCTAATACACGATTCCTTTTACATATATTCACTACAGTTTCCAGATTATTCTGCCTATTTCCTCATTGTTGAGGTCCATGTTTGAACTTTGAAGTTTCCATAGGAACCTAGATGATTTCTCTTGGAAGTCTATTATCTGAAAACACATTATGGATTTTCTTCTAGAATGTTCTTACACTAGTCTTGGTTGGCTTAAAATTTTAGTTGTAAAAGTGCTGGGTGAAGAAATTTTGCGTTTTACTGTTTGCTGGTTTATGTCAACATTTCGTGGTTTTCACATACAGCCGGTTTTGCATTGGCTGTAGGTTACTTATGAAATTTTTCTGAACAATTAAACACACAGTAAAATACACTAACAGGCTGAAAAACACATTTAACAATCACACCATAAAATGATAGACTCAGAGATTTTTGGCCAAAACAAGCCCTGGAAAAAACCCCCACGGGGAAAACCAGTTAGAGAGAGAGAGAGATTTATTATGCTTCAGGAAAAAAATCAGACATTCGTTTACAGTCAAAAATCAACTTATCTCAACCAACGCAAATCACCCAGCAGACTGTCTAGATTTCTGTGCAAAGCTGCCTTGTTTTTCGTGCATAAATCTTCTCGAAAAATGTGCAGAAATAACAGCCACTAACAGACCTCGATTTCTGTGCCTGAGAGCATTAAACGCTGCCCTCGAAAACAGTGCCAAAAACAGTCAAAGACCGTACTGTATGGACTGCATTAAATGCAGCCGTACGGCCTCAAAAATCGTGCTGTATTTCTTGGGAAATGTGCCAGATTTCTTCCTCGAAATCTGTGCCTGATTTTCTTGGAAATCGTGCCCCAAAACTGAACTGAACAGAATCTGTACTCCTTCCTTGAAACTGGTGTCTGCAATAAATGCAGCCGTACCCTTTCTGGAAATGCGTGCCAGCAATAAATGCTAGCCGTACTACCTCGGTTTCAGTGCAGCAGTAAAAGGACTCCTCGATATTCGTTCCCACTGGAATACTCTTCAGCAAGCTTCCTCGATATGCGTGCCCCCTCTCTCCTCAGCTCTCTCCTCTTCTTCTCACAAAAAAAAAGTGAAAGTGAAATGCCTCCCTCATCCCTTTTTGTCTAAACCCTAAGTGGGAATCTAATCCAACGGTGGAGAAATATCCAATCCAATGGTTAAGATTCAATGAGAGTAAAAATCACATTTATTTAAATCACTTAAATAAATTTAATCACCCACTTAAATTTATCAAAAAATGACTTTAACTTTATAAAGTCTAATTAAGTAGCTTTTAATGTGAGGGTCACTTTTTTCCCTTTTCTAAGTGACTTAGGCAAAAAAAAAAAATCACTTAGGGAACAAATTCGTAGGTACAAAAACTAACACTGGGTAGGGATCTAAATCATTTATTTGTTTATCTGCTTGTATGAACTTTCAATTTACTGTGCTGCAATAATGGTTGATTATCTGGCAGGATGCATTGGAGCGCTTAGCAAACATTGATCCTCTTGATCTATGCAGTGAGGCAAAAGTTGAAAAGTGCCGTGCCATAAGAGACTTGCGGAGCTGTGGGCGAGTTGTTCAGCACATTTTAACATCTTGTGGGCATGCATCCTTGTGTGAGGAATGTAGGAAACGGTGTGATGTATGTCCTATCTGTAGGGTTTCAATTCCAAAGCATGGTGGAACTGTGCGATTACGTCTTTACAATGAATGTCTTCAAGTTGGCCTTATCTCTAGAAAGTCTAATGAAAATTTTGAGGAAAGGGAAGGAGATGGCCAGTGTTGGACGGAAGATGTTCAGCATCTTTATTCTTTGTTTGATGTTGCCTTGGAGAATAATTTGATATCCCTGGTTTGCCATTGTATCCTTTGTGGGGAACTTAATGTGTTTATTCATGCAATTATTTTTTGTGATTTTTATGTTTAATATTTTTAAATTTTAATTGCCTTTCCAGTCCATTCCTTATCATATTTGCAGATGTCACAGATGTTTGTATGGATGAAAGTGCGGTTTCCAGCGATGCTATTGTTGCGATGCTTCTCGATGGTGGAGTTGTAAAGGATTGGTGCAAGAGAACATTATTAAATGTCATATCTAGTCTGCCAGAAATTTGTATCCTCATTATTTGACATGCATGCTTCTATTTGCTAGCTCCGTGGTATCAAATTATTTCATTATAAATGTGGAGTTATACTTCTGTACTTAAAAGTTTCACACAAATTTGTTGAAACTTTGAGAATCCGTGCTTAGAAATTTAACCTCAAGACTTCAAGTTTCCCTGATCTGTTTCCTGTGAACTCTCAGCTATATGGCTGGATATGAAATATTAATTACAGCAGCATATATTTTGTTTCTCTCCAATAAAAATTACTAGGCGGCCCACGAAAACAAAACATTGCACATTCAAAGCCCTAAGGGCTCAATCTTCTTCACAAATTAGATCTGGAAAATACTTTATAACAGCATATTGGTTACAGCCCTAAATCTGCCCCTTTAGTTCCTTCTTAGTTTGTTAAATCACCTAACAAATCTGCTAACTGTTCATAATATATCAACATACCAAATAGCCCTGGAAACTACTTGTTAATATGAGAAACATAAGTCTGATTTTCAGATCTGCAATCCAAAATATTTGGATGGCAAAGTTGCACTTCATATTATAATAATAATCATAATCTATTTTTAATGTCACAACCAACCCAGACACCAATTTAGTGTATGAGACATCCTTGTTTGTGGGACAAGGGACCTCCCTCCGCGCAGTGATTTAACTCCTAATGTCTACAGGGTGTACATACGCTACGCCCCTCTGGATTTGAACCTATGACCTATGAGGAAACACATGTTCATAATTGTCAGGCCCACTTAGGCTATTGCAACATAAGGAACATTGAAGATGTAAGGACATAACATTGGCTCATCACAATTTAGTACAACATGTCCTATCCACTTCTCACAATCTAGGACATTCCAAATGCTTCCAAACCCTAGCTAGAGCATCCACCATCAACACTATTGAATAAACACTAACCAGCAATCTCGACCTAGCAAGGCTTCACACTGAGCCACTCCTAGCCACTCCAAAGGCTCAACAATAATCTAGCATCAACACCAAGAGGTCTGCCCCTTATACCCACTTGCATCACACGGCTTCTAGGAGATTCTCCAAGTTTGAATCACTCAAGTTGTTGGTCTTCTTCACGCTAGTGCTTATGTCTTGCACTAGGGTTTACTTTTGGCCTTCTTGTATCACACAAGTACAAATATTTTGACAAACCCTCTTGCTAACCTTCCAAGCTTCTTGTCCATCCTAGGGTTTGTATCCCCAAGAACCCTCGGTCCTTTTCACAAGCACCAAGGCCTCTGGACAAGTTACAATGGAATATGAAGAGTAGATCAATATAAGCTCCAAGTCTTATTCAAGTTGAGCATCACACCAAGCTTTGGGACTCCTTTAGACCTCTAGTGCTCCATGTTCTTGCTCAAGGGTTTACATCACACAAATCCTTGGTCTTCTTCTGTTGCATCACATAGGTGCTAGGAGCCTAGGATCTAAGATCATCGCTAGCACTAACATTTATCTTCATGTCTCCTCTAGGATTTACATCACAAATCCAAGGTTTTGCTCCCTACAAGACTTCTCCAAGACAATTACAAAGATAGCAATAGTGTGTAACGCCGCAATGACAAAGGCCCTTTTCTCCCTTTATATAGAATAGGTGAGGTAAGCCAACATACAATATGGACTAGATCTAAGAACTAAACCTAGACCTAAGATAACAAGGAAACCCCACATGGAGTGCTTTACAATACAAGGATGACAAATGTCGCACTAGGGTTTTACCCAACCCCAAGGTGGTGTGCCTTACAAGCTTGATGCCCAATGGTCCCAATGCCCCTCCAAGCTGGTGCACTATGCAATAAGCTGTTATCCCAATGCTTTCTTTTCCATGATGGTACACTCTAAGCTGTTAGCCCAATGCTTTCTCTTCCATGATGGTACACTCTATAAGTGTCATCATGTAAGGTGGTTCTCCTAGAGTTATGTGCCATATGTCCTCTTGGGCCCATCACTCCTCAATATGTGTGCCGAGGTACTTGTTCCATTTCTTCTTTTCAGCATACATGTCATGGTCCTCAACCAACCTTCATGATGTATGCTTCTCAACCCGATCATTGTCAAGTCAAGTATCCAACCTCCAAGGTGTATGTTACATGGTCCCATGCTCTTGGGGCTAAGTGTTCTCCATGAAAGTGTATAGCTCTCATCCTCGGAGGTAGTTACCTATCCCAAGTAAGGAACTGACTCCCATTGGGTTAATCATCATGTTACATAGGATAACAACCTCCTAGGTATGTGCAGTATGCTAGTACTCTAACCAAGCTCAAGCTAGCTAGGTGAAAACACTTTTGAGTATCTCCAAAAGCTAACAAAAAGCCCTAGTATTATGAAATACTTTCACTCGTTTCTTTGTTCTCTAATCTCTGCACAGTTGAATGCCTTGACACATTTTTTTGAAAATAGATAATCTCGGGGTTCAATCAGATGTATTCAGTAAGTATACAACGCAACTCCATGCTATAGTCAATGTACTTGAAGTGTTGGAAGCATCGCTTTTGGATTTACCTTCACCTCAATTGTTGGAGCTGCAACATCTTTTGGAGACTGCATCCAAAGTGAAACAAGTATGCAGATTCCGTAGCTTATTATGAGATCTTCTGATTGATTCTTAGAATTTCTTTTTCTACTTAATGCACATTATGTATCTCTGATTGTTGCTATTGTATAATTATAACTTTGGGCCCACATATTTTTTGTAAAATGCTTATATCAGGAGTTCTTTGGATTAAATCTCAAATATTCCATGAATGTAGACAGATCATGTGTAAGCGACTTTATTTTATTGGAAGAGATTTTCTTTTTCAATTTATTTATTTATTTACATTCTCTCAATTTGGTTTGTTGAAAGATCACATTAATATGGCTTTTAGGTAGTGATTAAACTAGAAATATTGCACTAGTCTTGCTAGTGCATCACGGGTCTACCTTTGATACAAGCACACAGTGGAAACATGAAATAAAAGAAATACATTTTTCAAAACTGTGCCTATTTTTGTATTACTCATGAGTAAATATTTTATTGGAAGATATTTTCTTTTTCAATTTATTTATTTATTTACATTCTCTCAATTTGGTTTGTTGAAAGATCACATTAATATGGCTTTTAGGTAGTGATTAGACTAGAAATATTGCACTAGTCTTGCTAGTGCATCACAAGTCTACCTTTGATACAAGCACACAATGGAAACATGAAAGAAAATGAATACATTTTTCATAACTGTGCCTATTTTTGTATTACTCATGAGTAAATATTTATGTCTTCCCCAAAACTGGAGACTGAAATACGTTTTCCAAAACTGTGCCTAATTTTGGATTACTCATGAATAAATATTTATGTCTGCTCCAAAACTGGAGACTGAAGATAAATGTAGATCTACAGCTTATTATAGACTAGCCTAGAATAGTCTGCTTTTTCTTTTCGAGAAATACATCTCTTATAGAATTACATGGCCTCATCTGTACCTTTTGAACCTGCGACTCCATGTTAATACAAGCTTGGTCACCTTGCTGCTTGCCGCTAGACCACTAAAATATTAATTGCCCATGTTAGAAGATAGACTATATCCCCTGTATCACCAACATGTGCCAGGCTTTTAAGGCACTTGTGTCACTAAATGTGTTGAGCTTGGCACATGCACTGAATTTTCTTTGGATTATGTCGAGGATAAATTAGTTTTTTTGTTGGTGTGGCTAGGATTTCATCTCAAAAGTATTTTTAATCAATCCCGTATGGGTCAGTGCTGTATTCCTATTGGATATGATCAAAGTTAGACTTGTGACAAACCTGAGATGGATACAGATCCAGAATGAACCTGGATGTCCCAGAGGGTTGGGTTTGAGGGTGAGGAGCCAGATCTAGCATCGCAGATATTTGATCCTAAATGCCTTAAGTGCAAAGTTGGGAACCTGGCAACAGACATGGTTGGGTGAATGCCCCATTTCTAATCTGTCTACTGCTTCCACAAAAGTTTACTTCAATTTCTATTTAACTACGGCTGCTAATGATGCAATGGGGAAAGATGGCCTCAGGATCTATCAGTGGAAGCTAATCTATGTGTCCTTATTTTTGTCGCTCCTGTCGATCACTTGCAAGGTATATAACTCCTAAAGCATCTGGTATATTTAATCATTGTCTTAACCTTTCTCACATGATCTTTTGGGTAGTGATCAAATTAGGAATATTGTCAAGTCTTGCTAGTGCATTTCAAATTTGCAGGTCTACATTTGATAAGAGCACACAGTGGAAACATGAAAGAGAGAAAATATGTTCTTAAAAACTATTGATATATTTGTATTACTCGAGTAAATAGTTATGATATATGTTTACCTCACAACTGGAGACCGAAGATAAATATTGATCTCCAGCATATGAAAAGATAAATGTAGATCTCCAAAGTCCAGATTATTATAGACGTGCCTAGAATAAATTACTTCACCGTGTCACACTGAGAAATTTCATTCCTAACATGTGGACAACTAAAAATAGTCAACATTATTGATGTCTCCTCTGAGGAAACTTTGTTACTTTATTTTGATAAAGTCCTCTCGAAAAGAAACTCCTACTTTTGAAGAAACTGTAGGATTGCTTCTACAGGAAGAACAAAGACTCTAGAAAACTGATTTTGCAGAACCATATCAAGCTTTTACAGGAAGGCACACCATTGTTACTTTACTTTGATAAAGTCCTCTCGAAAAGAAACACCTACTTTTGAAGAAACTGTAGGATTGCTTCTACAGGAAGAACAAAGACTAGAAAATTGATTTTGCAGAACCATATCAAGCTTTTACAGGAAGGCATAGAGGAAGAGGAACAGGCCAAGGACATAGAGGAGGACCCCATGTCTAAGGATTACACTAAGAAAAATAAAACAACATTACTTCTCACATTTGCTTTGGAAGATGATATTTTGCCTCATATACGTCACTTTAAAACAACAATTAATGTTTCGATGAAGTTGAAAAGTTTGTATGAGACCTCTAATGAGCTTCTAATTTTATTGTTGAGAAACAAGTTGATTAGTTTAAAAATGGAAATTCAAATTCCATTACAGATCATATTCAGAAGTTGCAAGAACTTGAGAATGAGTTATCCACTATTGATTCAAATATCAAAGATAAAGAGTTCATAACTATCTCGTTTAACAGTTTGCCTAATGAATATTAAAACTTTGTTACTTCATTTTGTGTTTCCTCTCGAAAGACACTCCTTTGGAAGAAACTGTAGGATTACTTCTACAGGAAGAACAAATACTCTAGAAAATGATTTTGCAGAACCAAATAGAGTTTTTACAGGAAGGCATAGAGGAAGAGGAAGAGGCCAAGGACTTAGAGGAGGAGGACATGGTTGGCATCCCAATTGGAAAAAAAATTCTTCAATTCAAATGGAAACTTTTCAAAATTCAAATCAAACATATACTTTTCAAAGTACAAATTAAATAGGTACTTTTCAAAGTTCTAGTTATTGCAATTATTGTGGTAAGAACAATGTAATGAAGAGGAATGTTATATTAAACAAAGACACGAGGCCGAAAGGATTAGAAGTAGAGAAGGAAAACACCAGTCATTTTGTAGAGAGTTGTACCATGGTTCAACACATGAACCTGACATTATTTGTTTATTTATGGCTTCTCATATTGATATATTTGCTACTCAATATGTTTGGTATATTGATTTGTGGGTTACCAGACATATTACTGGTAAACAGGAAGCTTTTTCAAAGCTTACTTCTTGTGATAATGAGATTATTATTCTTGGTGATGATAACATTTATGAGGTACTAGGAAGAGGTGAAGTACTTATGAGGTTTCAGGAGATTACATCAAAACAATTCAGAATGTCTTGTATGTTCCAGGATGAAAGAATATTTTGCTTTCCGTTAGGAAAATTATTGACAAAATTTATATTGTTGTTTTTGATAAGAAACAATGTTTGGTTAAAGACCGTAACAACAAAATTATGGCCAAAGGATTACATGGTAATAATATGTACAAGTTTGATGGCATTCCAAAATTAATGCATATATCCAAATGGAAAGAGGCAATTTTGCAGGGTGACAATGATGAACTTGAGCTCAAAATTCCTATTACATACATGCGAGGTTGAAGAGAAGCCGAAGAAGAAGAAGAAGAAGATGAAGCAGAAGAAAAGGTACATTTGGAATTAGAAGGAGAAGATAACAATTAGTCTCAGAAAGATAGACGTCGATCTTAGAAAAGGTCAACTTGGTTCTCTCAAACTCTAAGTGAGAGGAGAACAAGGTCCAAATTCCCACTGTAGGTTTATTGCAGGTCCAAGGATCAAGTGGAAAAGATATTTTCAAAAAAAATGAAATAAACATTAATAGGGGGTGTTGGATATTGTAATGTTTATCTCATAAGTTTGTACAGGGACGTGTACTAGTACGGGGACAGGGACGAGGACGCCACTTTTTGAAACAGTGTACTTGGGTACGTCGGAGGTACTGTAGACATATATATATATATCTGTGTGTGTGTGCGCGCGTTTGTGTGTTCAAATTTATAAAAATAAAACTTTTCATACCCACATCATACAAGCATATTTGATATTTCTAAATTTAATGATTCGTATGAACATTCGCATTGAAAATTTGAAACATAAAATAATAAATTTGATAAATCATATGACATAAACTCATAGTAGATATCAACAGGAAGACTGAAGTTATATTAATATAATTAACAACAAATATTATATGTCCATGACACCATGAGTTCAAACTTCATTGCCATACTACATCCAAAGTTTGCCTAAAGTCATTTTTAGACATGAAAAAGAAAGATCAAAACAGTAAACATTGAACATGAACAAGATAGTTGATTTGGCTTCCTCGAGCCATGTCATCAACAGCCTTAGGATCAATGTCATTAGCATCACTAAGGTCCTCTGTCATGTCGTCGCTGGAGTAGCGAGCACAGTGCGAGAAAGGCAGTGTTGCACTAGTTTAGGTAAGGGGCAAGGGCCCACATAACATGTGTTATAGTGTTTTATTATTTAATTTTTAAAATTTTGAACTTTAAACTTTGCAAATTGACTCATCCCGAACAACGAGCTAAGATAAATTGTCCAACAGCTGTACCGACTGCATGCCCAAACACGTGGTACGACGTACAAAAATCCATGCGAGTACCCTATTTTTATACATGAAGTACCTGGTACGTGAGGTTGGATTTGGGTACGGCTGGGGACGTACCATTGAAGTACCCAAGTACCCGGTACTGGTTCGTGTACCCGACCCCCCGGTACGGGTACCCATGCAACACAGTGATTAACATTTGTTATTAGTTAAGAAACTAGTTATAAATGGTTCCCAACTTGCATAATGGAACCTCATATAGATATATACAACACACTCGTGCACTTCAAATATCATTAATAATACATTTGATTCCTCCTTCAATTTCTCGTGCTCATCTTTAGTTTGTTCTTTGCTTACAAATTGGCAAGAAGAGGGATAATTGTTTAAAATTCCTAAACCTTAAAAAATCTAAGAAAATAACAAATCTTTACACATACTTGCAATTTTGGAAACCACTAATGGGACTCAATCCCCTATCCACAATAAATTGGTGATGGCAGATGGAAACGCAATGCTTCTAGTCCTTAGCTTCAAGAAAAATGCTAGAAACCTCTTCGGCTTTCCAAACCCCTCAACCCAATTGGCAAATGAGGAAAACAAGTTGAAATTTGGAGTTATACCATAGCGTGTCCATGGGTTGATGATTTTTCTGTTGAATGTCGATTTTGAAGAAAAAGTCAGCAAGTATAGTGATGCTTGAAAATTCCTGATTTTTTCATCTGAAATTATTGGCATGGAGTTAACATCACTATATATCATATTGCCAACATTATATCGTTGATATTTGCAACATTGGAACGGAATTTGTATATTATAACAAGAAGACAAATTGTTTGTAGTGCCTTCTCTATCTCTTTTTTCTTATTGCATTCTCCCATGCCACCTAAGTCCCCTGGTTCGAGTTCGTGTTCGAATTCGGAGACCTTGAAATTCGACAAAAAATCGGCAATGGAAAATTTGGCAATAAAATTCAACATTAAGTTCGAATGACTCTAATTTTAAAAATTAAAAAAATCTATAAAAAATTTCAATATTTTTAATTACTTTCAATTAAATATTTAAATATATTATGTAATTGGGAACATAAGTTTTAATTATTTTTATTGCTTTTAGTTACGTCTATATAAATACTTTAGAAATTAAGGTCATGTTAAATACTTAATAACATAAATTATGGTCATATTATAACATAAGTTTTAAATATTTTTATTGTTTTAACTTTTTAGTTACTTCTATATATCAATACATGAAATTGACGTAATGTATGCAACACGCCATGGAGAAGTGATGCCAATCATTAATAATGCTGCAAGAGAGCCTCGAAGTCGAGACTTGGCCCTCGGGAGACTATTCGGGAGTTTGCTGCAGATTGGTGGCTAATCTGTTCGCTGTAAGCACTGCCCTCTCAACTTTGCGATTCACGGAACGACAACAACCTCCAACAATAGAAGCCTCAACCCTCTTAGCTCTGCGACTTAGGAAACAACGACGATTCCACACTTCAGTCCTCACTCACGAATCATTGATCATGATAAAAATCGGCGAGTTCACGACGCAGATGCAGGGACTAGGGTTTACCGTTTACTTGCGGTCAAGCTAAACGGATTTTTGCCGTTGATTTTAATCGAATAGTTCGCATCTCTCATAAATTCACCGATTTTCGATTTTCAAGACTAAAAAACGCCGATTGCGGTGACTTAGCATGCCACTATAGGTATTTAGAGATGCATAGCCATAAGATAGAAAAACAAAGGTAAAGAGAAAGCATTATGTCAATAGTAAAGGAGTTATCAAATACACTAAGATAACTTCCTTTTATACACCATGTAAATAAGGGACTAAATTACTTCTATAACTAACCAATAATTAGTGTGGGTCATTAACATAAACTAGCACACCGCACAAGTGCAGACGATGAACCCTGATAGAGTTGTGCTACTCTACTGGATGGTCTATAGAAAATTCAAAGGCTGACCACATGTTGGGACTCAAGCGTTGTGAGAGATTTTTCCCTTCCATGGGAGTAAAGATTCAAGAGAGGTTGAAGAAGCTTGAGCCAATCCAGTACGATGAACCAATATCTTGTAGTTTGCACTGCTCCTTGATTCTTGCGGGCTTCACACTGGTCTTTACCATATTGGCGTTGCTCTTAACATTAACAGCCTATGCAAGGGAAGTGAATGTTGTTTTTGCAACACATGGGAATCAACTTTTATATCTTTGTGTTGGCCACTCTTGTATCTGGCTTTGTTGAAGTGAAATACAAATTCGTGGCGGCCAAATACAGTTTGTAGGACTGGACCAAGTACATGATCCTCATAAGTACTTTTTGGCTGTCATATAAAACATAAAACTAATGAATCAACGTGTATTTCTAACGAACATTTGGTTACCAATCCCTAACAGGGTGATGACCTCCACTGTTGATTTCAGAAAGATCTAAAACACCTCCACTTTAGTTTCATGCAAATGGTAATTGACTTTTAACATGCTATTGTTAACTGTAGGATAATTTAACCTTTAACTGTAGGGTTATTGAAGAATGTAATAGTTAATATTTCTTGATAAGTGATTTTTTAACTGTTTGACTACTATTATTATTGATAGTAAACGCTGCAGTAAAATATCAATGACAAAGAATCTCCATAAATCTAGGATATGTGGAGATAGACTTAACCTTTAACTGTAGGATTATTGAAGAATGTAATAGTTAATATTTGTTGATAAGTGATTTTTAACTGTTTGACTACTATTCTTATTGATAGTAAACGCTGCAGTAAAAAATCAATGACAAAGAATCTCCATGAATCTAGGATCTGTGGAGATCGACCTCCATCCCAGACCAAAAATGGAGATAGGTTTTATTCTAACACCTATCGGCGTAGTTGTGATTATTAGCAAAATGTGCCATCTATGTTGTGATCTTCCTCGGTTTGAGTTTGCACTTTGTTCGATATCTTTGTTGTGTTGTTCCTTAACGTATTTTTGTGTTGGTTTAATTTGCCATTATTCTCTTTGCTATTTGCACGAGCGCGTTGCATGTTCTTATTGCATCATTAATGTTTGGGTCTCTTTTTAACTACCATTGAAACTCTTTGGCCAACTATTGGAATTCATAGTGATACAGAGAGGGGGGGGGGGACTTAGTATCACACACTTTTACCAAATTTTACTTCATTAATCATGTAACATTATCAACCTTAAACATTCATCAACATCAAAACACAATATACAAAATCCCTATATTGAAACACAATTTAATGTAAAATCATAAATTATAATAAATTGTAGGAGACACCAATCTCCAATAATGGTGTGAGCACCCACTCGTATTTTTCAGACACCAAACTAACAAGGACACCAATCCCTCTTATGAGCACCAACTCATTAGGCACCAACCTGTTCAAGGGATGAGGAAACCAATCCTTGTATGGGCACCAACTCATAAACCAGGTTCTAACCTGCCAAATGGATGAGCACACCGATTCTCTTGAGCCCAATTCAATCTTTCCTTGCCCACCCTGCCACACTGTTAAAGTTGAGGGTTTTGAACCAAAAAAAAAACTTTACTTTAATGCAAGTTTAAAACAATAATAGTTAAACAAAATTTACAGGACAACAATAGTAAAATAAAATAAACTATTTGTAAATATAAATAGGACTTGATAAATTAGGTAAGGGTAGAGAACCTTACTTATACTCAGAGTTACTTTTAGATCAAATCTTGCCTCTTCGAGGCAAGTTAAGAAAATGGAACAAATCTAGCCCTTACCTGAGGGCATGGACATACCTAAGAGAGAGAGAAACAAGTTTGAAGAATAGGGTTGGATAGTTATAGCAAAAGTTATAGTAACTAACTTAGGGTACAATACATCCAAGATCAACCAAAAGACATTAGCCAAGACAGTCAACAAGTGCCCAATATTGAATGGCAGCCATAAATAGACTAAAACAACCCACAACAGTCACTAGGAGGCAAGTAGCACCCTCAACACAATCCACACAAATAGTGGCAACCTGTACACATGCAGTGATACCCTAAACACAGTCCACCCTAGCTGTGGAAGCCTTCACAAAGGCAGTGATGCCCTAAACACAATCCACCACAACTATGGCAGCCTTCACATAGGCAACGGTACCCTAAATACAGTCGACAACAGTTGTGGACTGTGTTTAGGGTACCCTAAAACCATCCCATAAACAATCCAACCAGGTACTAGCCCACGCAAACATTACAAAGAACAATCCAACTAGGTAGTGGCTCTCACAAACAGTCCAAGGAACAACCCAACCATGTGGTAGCCCACACAAATAGTCCAAGGAACAATCCAACCAGGTAGCGACCTTTTAAAATAGGTCACAAAAAGTCCACATAGGTAGCAACCCTTTTAACATAGGCAACGACATCCCAAGTACAAGCAACGACACCCAAAAAACATAGTCAAACATGTAGCGGTACCTTCCATAGTCCAAACACAGTCCATGACTCACACGTGGGAGATGGAAGGTGAGAACAACAGTTAGAATCCTCAAAACAAGTAGCGCTGAGTAGGAGAGCCCAAAAACATGAGAACACTGTATTTGAAAGAGCATCAAACCCTAAGACTGTTAAACTAGTAGCAACAAGGAAGGTCTTCCTGCATGCATGTGTTCTTACATGCAGAAGACTTAAAATAGGAAACTAGCTGTATTTAATTTACTTTCCTAAGTTTACCTTGGAAAATAAATTAAAGTGACCTAAATTAACTTTGGTGAACCATTAGTTAAAGTGAAAGTGAAATTAGGGTTTTTGCTTTACCGCTAGTTAAAGTGAAAGTGAAATTAGGGTTTTCGCTTTACCGAAAGTTATAAAAGAGAAATCAATTGGTGGAGAGAACACACTTGTATTCCGACAGAGACATGATAGAGACAAGGAGAGAAAGTCAGACAGACGATTTAGCTGAGAAGACGGAGGAGCGAGCAGCAGAATCATCGAACTTCGTACAGCTGGGTCGTACACTCATACAGGAGGGTGTTGAGGTTTAGCTGGAATTTTCCTAGTGATTTTGTCGGGGACCACATTCGCCAGGTTTGGGTGAATTTGTAGCGATTGTAAAAGTTCCATATTTTCACATAATAAAATCTATATCTGACTGCTGCACCAGTTTTCCCATTTTGGGTTTTTCCGAGGGTTTCCATACCCAAAATAATAGTGTCAATATCGTGATGTGATGTTGTGATTTATTTCTCAGTTTTATATTCCGCTGCATACTATAAAAGATATTCATGTGTGGTTATTGGTTGATATTTTGCATTCATTGTTTAGCCCTAGTTGAATATTAAAGGAAAATTTACATGGTATCAGAGCTCTGGTGAGCTAAAGCTGAGAGATTTGCAGTAGCAGTGATAGATCAGGGGCAGATCTATAGGAAGACACAAACCTAGACTTCCAGATCTAGGGTTTGACAGGTACACTTCACTATGGCCTTGCAGTTGAGAGTTGAGGATAGACTCCATGGTGCTCAGAACTTTCCTACATGGAAAGAAAGGATCACAAGGATCCTGGACGTCAGTGATGTAGAGGAGCACATTGACTCCACGAAGGTTGCACCCACAGATCCGACAGATTTAGCAGCTTGGAAGAAGATTGATTCCTGAGCCATGTTGATTATCATGGATGGAGTGAAGGACCATATAGTCCCTCACCTTTCTGGTAAGAAGACATCAACAGAGATGTGGACGGCTTTGGAGAGTTTGTACCAAAGCAAGAATGAGAGCCGGAAGATAGTGTTGCAAGAGAGTATGCGCAACACCAAGATGACCAAGGGAGTAGGAGTGGTGCCTTATCTCACGAGGCTCACAAAGATCAGGGACGAGCTTGGAGCTGTTGGCTGCACAACATGATGTGTGGGAGGAAGCTATGGTTGAGGAGTATGACTCCATTATGAAAAACCAAGTATGGGAAGTTGTGCCGAGGCCACGAGGGAAAAAGGTGGTGGGATTTAGATGGATCTACAAGGTGAAGGATGCAGCAGACAGAAGCATGGAGAAGTACAAGGCGCACTTCGTGGCAAAGGGGTTTTCACAGAAGGAGGGTATTGATTATGAGGAGACCTTCGCCCCTGTTGCCAGGTATTCTTCCATTCGGACCATTATCTCACTAGCAGCTGAGATGGGCTGGTGTGTCCATCAGATGGACGTCAAGATTGCCTTCCTCAACGGAGTTATAGAGGAGGTGTATATTGAGCAGCCAGAGGGGTTTGATGTGGAGAATAGGGAGACGCATGTATGCAGACTGCATCGAGCTCTTTACGGGCTCAAGCAGGCACCTCGAGCATGGTACTCGAGGATTCACAACTATCTACGAGAGATGGGATTTCAACGGAGTGAGGTTGACAACAACCTGTATTTCTTGACAGGTGAGGTGCCTCTCATACTGGTCTTATATGTGGATGATCTCTTTTTGACACGAGATGAGAGGCTGATTGGAGATTGTAAGTCCAACCTTGCAGTAGAGTTTGAGATGAAAGACCTTGGGCTGATGCATTACTTTTTGGGCTTGGAGGTTTGATAAAGAGATGGATGCTTCTTCATCGGACAGGGGAAGTATGCAGTAGAGATCCTGAAGAGATTCAGGATGGAGGACTACAAGCCTATGTCCATACCTCTAGTTTCCAACTGGAGGAAGATTGATGCATTAGGATCAGACGGATTTGATCCTACCTTGTATCGTGAACTTATCGAATCACTTACTTATCTGGTCAACACTCGACCAAACATCAGCTTTGCAGTCAACTCTTTGAGTCAGTTCATGGTGGACCCTCGGAGAGCGCATTGAATGGCTGCAAAGCACATACTTCGCTACATCAGAGGTACAGTGGAGTATGGATTGGTTTATGAGCGTAGGGGGAGTGTACAGTTAGCAGGTTTCAGAAATGCTGACTGGGCAGGATGTGTAGACGACCGAAAGAGTAATTCAGGTTGCTGTTTCAGCATCGGATCAGGGGTTGTTTCTTGGTTCAGCAGGAAGCAAAAGTCAGTTGCATTGAGCTCGGCAGAGGCCGAGTACATGGCAGCCAGCATGGCTGCTTGTGCGGGTATGTGGCTGAGGAAGTTACTTGCAAGGTTGTTCGAGTGTGAGCTAGAGGCTACAGAGTTCACTGTGACAATCAGAGTGGCATTAGGCTATTTGAGAATCCAGTGTTCCATGACCGTCGCAAACACATAGACATGAGATACCACTTCTTGAGAGATTGTGTTCAGAGGGGACCATTCGGTTGGAGTACATACAAATAGATGAGTAGGTGGCGGACATTTTCACCATGGCACTTTGCAGACAGAGTTTTGTGAAGTTCAGGGATAAGTTGGAGTTGCTACCGAATCCCTTCCTCGTTGAGAGGGAGTGTAAAACTAGTAGCAACAAGGAAGGTCTTCCTGCATGCATGTGTTCTTGCCTGCAGAAGACTTAAAATAGGAAACTAGTTGTATCTAATTTACTTTCCCTAAGTTTACTTTGGAAAATAAATTAAAGTGATCTAAATTAACTTTAGTGAACCACTAGTTAAAGTGAAAGTGAAATTAGGGTTTTTGCTTTACCACTAATTAAAGTGAAAGTGAAATTAGGGTTTTCGCTTTACCTAAAGTTATAAAAGAGAGATCAATTGGTGGAGAGAACACACACTTGCATTCCAACAGAGATAGGATACAGACAAGGAGAGAAAGTCAGACAGAGGATTTAGCTGAGAAGACGGAGGAGCGAGCAGCAGGATCATCGAGCTCCGTACAGCTGGGCCGTACACTCACACAGGAGTGTGTTGAGGTTTAGCTAGGATTTTCCCAGTGATTCTGTCGGGTACTACATTTGCCAAGTTTGGGTGAATTTGCAGTCATCGTAAAAGTTCCATATTTTCTCATAATAAAATCTATATCTGACTGCTGCACCGGTGTTCCCATTTTGGGTTTTTTCGGGGGTTTCCATACCCAAAATAATAGTGTCAATATCGTGATGTGATGTTGTGATTTATTTCTCAGTTTTATAATTTGATGCATACTGTAAAAGATATTCATGTGTGGTTATCAGTTGATATGTTGCATGCACTGTTTAGCCCTAGTTGAATATTAAAAGAAAATTTACAAAGACGTCACCAAAACAAGTGAGCTGCAAACCCTAGAACAATCACATAAGAAAATAGAGCTAAGTTGCCTTTTCAAGATGTGTTATAATGAAAGGTTAGGCTAGCTTTTATAGCTTATCAATAACCCCTAGAAGGTTCCACCTTCTATTTGGTTATTGAGGTTATGGTTTCCCAAACAAGGTCAAGACGTTATCTCTTTTAAGAGGTTCCACATAAAATATAGTTTACTGTTAAGACGTCTTAGGAGAAGGTACCAAGAACAAGACCAAGGGTTAATTTACCACACTCAAAGGGGGGCGCTATCACATAGGACCAACAAGGGAGGGGTCAACACATGACCAAACCAATGTAAGACTAACCACAAGTCAAGGTTGGGAAACAACCCTTTAACAAAGACGTATAACAATAAGGTGGGAAAACAACCATTCTAACCATAAGACAAGGTGGGAAGACAACCTTTCTAACTGCAAGGAAGGGAAAACAAACTTTTATCTCTCTCTCTCAATATATGTGGTCCACAATTGTTCTATACAATAACTAGAAGTTTATCATTACCATATAAGGAAGGTTCACACTGGATGATGTGATCCTCTGGTCCTCTGGACTACTCCTAAGGCCAATGCTAGTCACTCCATCAAGGGGTGGCTAGTACCTTGATGAAACAACCTAGCTCAACCATCTCGAAGACCTAGGAGAGTGTTAAATTTAATGAAGCATAGGATCTTTAGGCCTGCATGAATTCAAATGTTGAAGAGGATTGTAGAAGAGAGAGAAGCAATTCAGTAATTAGATCAAGAATTCCTGGCAAATTAACACTCATGAGACTAATAATTGGAATAATGATATTGCATCCTTAAATCAATATAAAATATGTAATACAATGTTTATACAAATAGGAGAATTCGAATGCCTAAGATAGGATTCGAATCTACCAACCCAGACTGACTCAAGAGCTAACTTAGTGTGGGAAGATCACCACTAGAGCTCACTAATGCAACTTCGTATCACTAAAATAATTCACACGCAGTTAACTGATGTAGGTAGGTGAGCAAATGTGCCCTACCTCCCTTGAATCATGGAAACTGGTGCTAGGATGACTGTGAGTGATCTAACTGATGGGAATCAGAGCATAGCTGAACATTACTGAATACCTACTAGGGTCCGTGAACAAGTCTTCCATTCTCTCAGAGAATGATCCTTAGCCCTAGGCTGAGATTCAATCCTAGACATAATGTTAATCACCCCTCTGGTCCCTAACCAAGAATACACCTACACGACCTGCTTGGTTCTTGACCAAAAATATGCATGGTCCCAGACCAAGATTTCTTTGTCTCCGCCTGCAAGATTTGCTTGGTCGTCATAACCAAGTAGCTGTCTTGTCCCTCACCAGAATGCCCTAGAGACAGATAGGGGCCCTAGCCACATGCTAGGGACTTTGCTATGGCTTCGACTTGCTTGGTCCCAAACCAAGAACCCCAACAGGCTGCTGGGGGCCCTAGATACCTTCTAGGGACTTAAACTGCCTTGTTAACTGGCCAAGAATCCTAGTTAACTGCCTAGTGTGCCATCCTCCCAAAGAATGGCTCTCGCAACCGTGCTGTCTTTAACACTCCCTCTTAGCAAGATATGCATTCTCAACAACACTAACCTTAGCTTAGTCAACACATCAGTAAACTGTTCTTTTGACAGAATATATTAATTTCTCTGCACCATGTCCCTGACATAGTAATACTTTCTCTCGATGTGTTATGACTTGTCTTAGAACACAAGATTTTTTGAGAGCTTCAAACAACTGTGGATGTCAACAATAAGCTTGATCTCATAGACCCACTTGGAAGTTACAACTGGCTTCCCTTGTTGCATGAGAACCGCATTCCACATGTCATTTGCCAGGATTAACTAGAGATCTTCTATCATAACACCTTTTCAAACATCTGCCTCCTCATAAGTGGAGGATTCTGAATTAGTGACGTGGCTCATCTGAGATATCAAACCAAAGCAACTTTGAAGCCTCTCAATAGGCTTCTTAATGAGATCATCTGAAGACTCCCTGGCCTCCTCCCTTTGCTCATTTGGAAGAGATGACTCATGGATTGGGCTCACTTCCATGTCTATATCATTGAGAGGCTCTCTAAAGCGATAGGAAACAACTTTCTCATGGGTGATCACATCTCTACTTTGCAATTTCATTTTGCTGGGGATTGAAGCGTAGAGTTGCCTCCCTCTTGATCTCTGAACTTACCAGTTGCACTTCTATTAAGGAACCGGTCATCAATAACTGATCCCTAATGAATTCTTTTTTGCTGACTCTATTTTGACACTTTGGAGGATGAATCTCTAATCATTGTGTTATTAACATTAACTATGACCCTTTTAAATGTTATGACTCTTTGACAACACTTTATTGAACATCAAGACTCCTAAAACATAGTGTTACCAACATACTAATGCTACTTGTGGCTGTAGAATTTTGGAGCATAAAGATCTAGATTCTAAACAAGAAAGCAATACAGTTGCAAGCAATAAAAAATGTGACAAAATCATGTTATACCGTATCAAAGCTTTAGGGGTTCTAAAGGAGTTAGTGTACATGTTTTGTAGGATCAAGACGCATTGCATGTTAAAGGAGCCATCAAAAGTGCATTTGTTGTAATGGATCTTTCTCCCCAACAAATCCTTACTCCCTTCAACTATTTCGAGTGGAAATCAAGATTAGAGATGCTATTTCGAATGAAGGGACTCTACAGGATCACAATTGGTACCGAAGCAAAACCATATTTAACAACAAAGAAGTCCAAATACTTGAAGAGTTTGAATGAAGCATTTAGGTTACTGTGCTATTCTGTATCTTTGGATCTAATGAATTTGAGACCTAGTGATTTCAAATCCATACAAGAGTTCTTCACCAAGTTCAAGTCCATTATACTTCAGCGAAAGATGTGCAAGATAGACAAGAAGAATGACCAATTAGTCCTCTCAATCCTATCAAAATTGGGACTGAATAATGGTGTATATATCTTATCATTCCATTCCACAAGATTGGCACTTGTCTAATAAATTGACGGGCCCATTTTCTTTTGCATTTATTTCACCTAGTTTGACTTAATTAGGGGGGAGTGGGGGGTCCCAACAATTTGTAACCATGTTAGGTACCCATGTACAAAAGGAAATCTCTTAATAAATGAAGATAGAGGGAAAACCACTTGGGAAACCAAGTGCCAAGTGCAAATCTTGTGGAATGGAATGATAAGACATATCCACTATTATTCAGTCCCAATTTTGATAGGATTGAGAGGACTAATTGCTCTTTCTTATTGTCTATCTTGCACATCTTGAGCTGAAGTAGAATGGAATTGAACTTTTTTGAAGAACTCTTGTATAGATTCAAAATCACCAGGTCTTAGATTCATTAGATCAACTTTCAATTCGTGGCCCCTCATTTGATCTTGCGTTCCAAAGAGTGTGGACAACTTGGTGCATATTTCATTCGGAGTCTCTTTTGCTTCAATGTGATGGAGGTGATCCAGAGATACTAGATAACATAACAACTCGAATGCCTCATCCATTTTGTTCAAGTATTTAGACTTCTCTATTGCCAAGTTTCGCTCTACTTCGGCTCTAATTGTGATCTAGTAGAGTCCCATCATTCATAAGAGCATCTGTTCTCTTGATTTCCACTGGAAATAGTTGAAGGGAGTAAGGATTTGTTAAGGAGATAGATCCATTGCAACATATGCACTTCTGATGGCTCTTTCAACCTGCAATGGCTTGATCTCTGCGAAACTTGTACACTATAACTCCTTTAGAACTTCTAAAGCTCTAATATGCGCTTTTGATGGCTCGTTCAACTTGTAGTGTGTCTTGATTTCTAGTTTTGTACAACAACTCCTTTAAAACAACTAAAGCTTTGATACCACATAGAATTTTGTAGCGTAAAGATCCAGATTCTAAACAAGAAAGCAATACATTTGCAATCAATCAACAATGCGACCAAATCATGTCATAAATGAGCAAATCATGTCACTGCATGTTTATATCTTTGGTAGAGTTCATAACCCCTTGTGAATTTCGGAGTTTGAACCTCTATTTTAGAGGCCTTGTTAGACACTTGGTTATCATGGTTTTGGAGAATTTTGTAGAAATCATAAAAAAATATTGTTGGAGGCAAAAGATTTTAAGGTATGGTCATGTGGACTATGAAAGAAGGGATGGAGCTTGTGTTGTGCACAAATGTAAGGCTTGGAAAGACTAGGAAAAATAGTTCTACAGAGGTCAACATGTAGATTTGTGGATTACATGGACATACAAACCATTTGGAGGTTAGTCTTTAGGAGCTTTTGGATGCTAGCAAAGCTAATGATTCAACACTGGGGCAAGGTGAGGGTTGGAGCGTTGTGGAGTTGGGGTCCTGTTAGGGAATGAAGTGTTATATACGTCCTTTGTGCTTCTCACATTGCAAAAGAAAGAAGGCACGAGGCACAAGACTTAAGGTGCAAAGGCATAAGACACAAGTAAATGTATATGAATAGCATGATACATGCTTACCTCTGTGTTAAAAACTTTTGGATAGTTGAAGAAACAATTGCCCCAAGACTAGAAGATGGTCACCTCGTTGGTAGCCGATGTCGCCACCCATAGAGTTCAAGCATGGCCCGTTCAACCAATTTCTAGGTGCCAATATGCCATGTGGTAGTGTGGGTAGTTAAAGAAATGTAACTTCGGAAGATATTCTATTGTACTTTTGTTGTAATATTATTATTCCTCATTTCAGAGATGTCCTTGATGTAATTGGTCATGTAAAAGTCTTGAGGTAAAGCCTTCGTTGCAGGTGTGGTCAATAGTACCCACAAAAGTATTTTATAAATGTTATTTTGAGTCTCCCTAGGCAAGTCAGTCTTGGTTGGAGAGACAAGTCAACATTGTTGGGTTATTAGGTCACTCACATGATGAGTATAAATAGGTGAGGGGCCTCTCTCATTTAGACACACCACACACTCAAGCAAGTTTGCTAGAGAGAGAAGAAGTAGTCCATCTGAGAGAGAGGAAGCTGCTAGTCTTATTCTTGGGGTCTTACACTATACTTGGTTGGATTCTATATCGAGGAAGTTTTGTTGGGTTCCCCCCCTACGAGGGTTTCTAGGATAATTCTTTGTGTTCTCTTTTTGCCACTGTGCTTGTCATTCTTTCAATGATCCTTTTGTTTTTGGTATAAAACTTTTAAAATTCTAACATGGTAATAGAGCCAAGTCGAAGAAGTCATGGTGTAGCAACTTATCCTGCAGTCCCACAAGGTAGGGTTTGTTATTTCGGGCAAATCCCTCGTCAGATCAGTTGAAAAAGAAGGCTAGTCCATCTCGCCCTAGGAGGGCGCATCTTTTTGTGGTGACAGATTCTAGATCTGAGGATTTTTATTTTTTGCCTTAACACTGCTGTCGAGAGAAACTAGGGCATCGGATTTTTCAAAGTCCTGTCTATTAGCACTTTGAATGTACCCAAGCTGTGAAAGGGTGGATCTCGAGGTAACCACAAAACCACTTTAGATTGTATTTTGACCTAATACAATCATAGAGGGATCTCTCAATATTTACAAGCTTTTCACACTCAAGATATTCAATCACAACATTCCGAAGGTCAGTTTCTGATAGGACAAGTTTGTTTTATAAAATTTGGCCAGACAGTCATGAAAGAGGCCATTAGGTAATGGAGTAAAGAATCAGATATGAGTTAGGTTGCAAGAGGGCGGGGTTTGAAAGATTCATGGACAAAGGTAGGATAGACACGATTTCCTCAGTCTTGAGGCATCTGCAGGTGGATTGGCAGACAAACGAAGACAACCCATCAAACATAGCTCCTAGCTAGGGTGAATTCTTTTAAACTTTAGCAGAAAATTGTTTTGAAAATGCTTAAACAATGAACCTAGAGCATGCAGGATGAATTCTACTCCATAAACTGATGTTGAAAGATGAAAGCAAGCAAATAAACTAGAAAAACAATCACATCAGGAAATCACTTACTGAGGAAAGTGATGGCACAAGAATCTCTGCCATGGAAACCGTCAACATTCCACCTCTGCAATTTTATTCATTTTCAGAAGATTGAAACCTATTACAATGAAAGAGCCTCTCTGCTTTTGAATATATAGTAAAACTACATCTATTACATCTGAATATATAGTAAAACTACATCTACTCAATCTTAAATTTAAAATCTATCTACATTAGTAGAAACAGTTACAACTGATTTCCTTCCTGTTAGGAGATAGGTTCCTGAAAAATAGGCTTCAAAGCCCCACCTGCATATCTCAAATGGTGACAACTGTGTAAATTCCGAGAGAGGTTTTTGTAATTCCATTTGTCCCCAACAAAACCCATCTTTCCATTTTCTCAGATTCCACTCTAGCTCCTCGGACTCTGCATTTGAAGTTGATGACTCAGACAGTAATTTGAAATTATGGAAATTGTCCTATAAAGACCTCTTCAATTCTCCCAAACCATGACACCTGTGTAAAAACTGAAAGAGGTTGTACATTATCCTGTGCTGAAGAAAAACCTCTTTCGGTTTTTTAAAATTCCTTCCCATTTAGCGGAAACTATTGTTTGAAGTTAATGACTAAAAGTCTAAAACAATCATTTTTCATAAAACTTTGTTTTGCTGCTCTTCAACAAATGCCTTGAGATGCTCTTTATACTTCAACTGCTGAAATTTGAATGTTTTGTATCATATAGCTGTGATGTCTTCAAATCAATTCTCAAAATAAGATTTTTTCTTACCCAATGCTTTTGTCTCATAACCAATTTTGCTCCAGATCAATTTTTTTTTGAAAAAAAAGTCAGATATATTGTCAGAACCAAAAAAGTAAGAAACACCTCTGTCATTTACCCTAGGCTTTCAATTTTTCTGCTAAGCTTTAGACATAGTTTGTGATGAATATATCTCATTCTTGTCACCATTTTGACAAAACATTTATACAGAAAAGATGACAAATTCACAAAACCTCAAGAGTTCATGTGGGAACCAAAAGAATCTATTTGAAACCATATATGCTGCCACAGGCATTGTCCTTTTTCCTTTCTATCAAATTCTCAGGCTATGTTTTGGCTTTAGCAATATCCCAAATCATCTACATTGTTTTTCTGGCGGAAGATTGTTTAGGCTCTCAACATCCAACTTCTATATTTTATTATCTAGCTTTTATTAAGGTCAGTGGCTACTTTAAAACATAACGTTCTTGTTTGCGTCCTTGCTGGCCTTGTCTGAGATGAAATTTCAACCTTGGAACAATCTTTCCAATCTTTGCTTTCATGTATTTCCCTTTGCATTTCATAAAGTCAAATTTTGCTATGCTCATGTGACATTAATCTCAGACCACCTTATGCCAGTGGAATAAGTTTTGACAGCTAATCTCTTTTACAAACCAAAGATATGGTAACACCTGTATTGACTTGCACTCCAACGAAAAATTTCGCTCAACCTTTCAATGTTAAATTCCCTTCTCTTTCTAACAGCGGAATTATTTTGGGCGGTTGATCTATTTGGCAATTTGTATTGTGCAGACACATGTTTTTTAATTTCAACCAAGACATATAAAATTCGTGGAGCTCTTCAAACTTTAAACCCAGTTCTTTTATATGAGCGTAATTTTTCCCATTCGTCGATTTGTTTGGCTGGGTGATGGATGCTGGACACCTGTTCGAACTTGTATGCGACATACAAATTCCGCTGATGCTCTAAATGATTAACTTGTCCGCACTTTCCTCAGCGGAATGGTTCTGGTCCGTTGGATGATGTATGGTTTGCAACCTGAGCCATCGATTCCCCTTTGATTCTGCAAGAGTTTAACACAAATTTCTTTAAGGAACGCCCAGGCATAATACAACTGCTGTAGAACCTTTACGCAACTTATTCCTCAATTTTAATAGGTGGCGTTAAATCAGGTTTTGAAGGCCTCCTCCATCTAGCAGCAGATCCAGCTCGGTCTTCATCATGTTTCCTTTCACGGTCAGGACCACCTCCCCAGCGATCACGTTCATCCTTGTAACCATATTTCTTGCACCATTCAGGATCATCGAAAATTTGACTGCTTCTTATAATAAGATGGCTGAGAACGTATCGCTTTGATGATAATCATCTACATCATATGAAAGACCCCGAACGAATATTCTAGAAGACATGCACCGTAAACCGTTGTAGATGACCGACATGTTTAATTATGGATTGCTTGAGCAGGCTTTTGTTGACCTCCTTAAATCAATTCCAATGGCAGTAACTCATCTCATGGAACCAGTGTTTTTAAACTCGGCCGAGTCAGCTCGGACTCGGCCCGAGTCGACTGAGTCGAACCCTCACCGAGCCAAACCGGCCTTTAAATCGGCTCGGGTGGCCGGTTCGGTACCGAACCGGTCAGCTCGGCCGAGTCAAAGCCAACTCGCCGATTTTTCTCCGATCTCAAAGTCAATCTGGTATATTTTAGGGGAGATCTTCAAATCCGGCAGCAAAACCAGCAGTTTGCAAAAGCATTCGCTGCAGGCAGTTATGGAGAAGTATTCATGTAGAAGATTTTTGTGGATCGAGATATGCACAGAAAATAAGATTGAGAAAATCCTAAATTGGGTTTATTTTCTCAGTATTTTGGTATGCGGATAATTTTATTTATCTATAAACTATTAAACTTTGATTATGAAAACCATGTGCAAAAACAAGATGGCAAAAACAAGATGGCAGAGTTCGTGAAAGACTTTGGGTCAGCAACAAATTCCTCCAATTTAGGACATAAATCATGGCAAATTTTCTTAAAAAGTAAAATCCTCTTGAGACTTATCCATAACTTTATTTCCAAATCAATTTTAGTCAATTTGTCTTAAATTTGTTGAAGAAAGATCAGCAGTCAAAGATAAACTCCCAGGCAGAGTTTAATTATTTGATGATTATAGTTGGCAAAGTAGGGGCAGAGGAAAAGTTTGAACCTTCTCAATGATTAATCCAAAAGCCCAAATTTAGCAGGCAATCACAGATTTCAATTCTAGCAGCTCAAAAATTAAATGACGGCTGGGAGCAAATGAGTTTAAGGTTGTACATCTCAAAGCAAAGGATCAACGGTCAAAGGATTAGTTCAACAGGTCAAACTCAGAATTCTAGCAGAGACGTAGTACATCATGTGTAATTAAGCCTTGCGGGAGCTCCTTGGAAAGTATTTCAGTTTTAGTTAGTGTCAATCAGAAGGCAACAACAGGATATCTCGGAAGCAGTTCAGATTGAAATTAAGACAAACTATTGAACTGTCAGTAACAGGAAAACTAGCGCTTCAGAATTTCTGGCAGAGCCCTCCATACATGAAAATCAGAAAGTGCTGTCGAAAGTTCTATAGGTGGAAATTTTTCATAGTTTTGCATTTTTGGAGTTTCTAGCCTGTCCAGAAGGATGTTAAAATCGTGAATGGCCATCAAATGCATGCTTGTCTACTTCCCAAAATTGGTCATGTGCCCAAGGAAAGATCTAGGTCCAAGATTTGGAATAGTCAAAGATGAAGCTAAAAAAGTGGATCTAAAGATTTGTTAACAGATTTAATGTTTTAAATCAATAAATCTGATATGAAATCAAATTTTGCTATTCCCATGTATCAGATAGGACTCGATCCATTTATTGGTGGATCTTAGATCTGTTTTAAGATTAATCATTGTATCTATAAAAGACTAGATGGAAACAGGATAGGGAGTTCGGTTTTGGGCTTTGGAGGCAGTCCTATGCTATTAATCTTTGTATTCAGGACTACATAATGGATGCCTACATTTCATTATTGAAGATTCTATGAGTTCGGTATCAGTTTGTGTCTCTTTACATGTTCATCTTTATTTCTTCTTATTGGAATGAAATGATTATTGATGTAGGATACATTAATGATCCATGTTCTATAAATTCCTAAGCAGTGAAGAATTCACTGAGATTGCTTATATTCCATAAGTTTCATTCAAGTATTTGTGTTCACAATCAGAAAGTGTTTCTGGTTAATGAATATTCAATCTTATGGATCTATCATTTGAGCAAGATGTGAAATCGATGTGTTCACAAGTGTATTTCTCCTTTAAAATATATTTTTTCTTTAAAATTTAAATATTTTATATGTTTTTAATAAACCGAGTCATTAAAATCAAACCGCCCGAGTCATTGCCGAGTCCAAGTCCGAGTCCGAGTTGACCCTCGGCCTATTCCGAGTTCGAGTCCGAGTTTTAAAACATTGCATGGAACATCCCATTGTATTTTGCAAGGCCTTATAAGCATCTTATTCGAAAATGAGCACTGAACCATTTGGAGACACCTATTTGTGATTCGGTCTACTTTTCGACAGGTGCTATTTTTTCAAACAATATCAACTCTTTATGACATGGCGATGCCATGTAAGGATTGATTATTCCATGGGCACGATAAGCTCATCTCCGTTGTCTTTGAGCTTGGTTTATTTGAATGTGCAAAATATATAGCGCATCCAAATCAAGTCCCTTCACCTTTGCATTGCTTTCTGCATCCTTGAGCAATTGTAACCAAAACATGAGCAAACTTGATAGGCCAGCGGCCTTGGCCATTCGAATGGCGAGACTTTGCTTGGGCAAGACGACCTACACCCGACAAAAGCGACGGAAAGGTATTGCTTGCTTGTGGGCAAGCACATCCTCAAAAAACTCTTGTACACGACCCCTATTAAGATTGCCGCTGTTTTTTATATTGTGGTAATATCCCACATGCAAGGGGGAGCTTAGCTTTGAATTGTTTATAAACACTAATAGTTTCAATGTATATCAAGGAACAAACATGTATATTACTCGTTGGGAGCTTGGCACGTAGACTTTGATGGAGGGCTTTGATTGGTGTGCATTGATGTGGCCCCCGTATTGCCATTAGCTCTTGGTGTTGAGCGGCCTTGTGCCAAATAATTTTTTTTTATTAAAATAAACCTTGGGCCAAAATATAAAAGTTTGACTATAAAGCCAAAACTTACATAAAGTTAATTTTGCAAACCTTTATTCAAAATGAATAAAATTTCAACACTAGCACCGGGTATAAAAACTCTTTTTCTTTTTCTTGAATAACCATTGAAACCCTTTGCTAGCCATTCTTAAAAAGATTTTTATAAATTGTTCAATGAGAAAAGCCTTAAAACCACCAGATCACCAATGAAAACCCGAAATTTTTAAGGCGGTAACACTATCTCCTGCAAAAATAAAATAGTGCTAACAACTAGCTCCAATTGGGGATGCTATCCTCCCTACGAGGTAGCAAAGAACCCGTAGAACAAGTGCCTGATCCATTGGGCTGTTCCCAAATTTTCTCTGAAATCCTCGACCTGTTCAGACCTGTAACCATTAACTGAAACCATTCTGCAAACAAATTCCACTCCGTAACCTGTAACTTGTCACCAATTCTTACTCTGAAGATTGAAACCAACTGTAAACTGCAAACCTGAACTTGTAACTTAAACTGAAATCATACTGAAATCAAATCATACTTTACAAGAGTGTCCCAGATTAAAGAACAGTTAGAAGCTATTGGAGACACGGTAGAAGAAGCAGAAATTGTGATGACCACAATGAATGGTCTCCCAAGGGATTGGGAATCCTTCATCAAAGGAATATGCGCTAGAAGGAAGTTGACCAAGTTCAATAGACTGTGGGAGGATTGCGTACAAGAAGAAGAGAGAATAGAAAACATAGAAGAAAAGTTGAATGACAATGATGACCAAGCGTTGGCAACACATACAAAGAAAGAAAGGAACAAAAGAGAGGATTGTGGATCTTCTCCTAGAAGACCTCAAGGACCTCGAAAAGGTAAAAGAACTAGAAGGGACTTCTCAACTTTTGAATGTTTCACATGCCACAAAATGGGACACATTGCAAGAAAATGCCCCCTTAAAGAAGAGCAATTCAAGAAGAACATAAAGTTTCATGCCCATTTCGTCAAAGAAAATGAATCAAATGAGGAGAAGGCTAGAGAAGATGAAGACTCCAGAGAAGAATATGCCTTAATTTCAACTCTCACAGGTTTAGTCTCAAATGGAAGTGACACTTGGCTCGTAGACATTGGTGCCTCCAAACATATGACAGGTTACAAAGACTCTCTCTCATGTCTTGTTCAAAAAGACTCTCCACACCAAGTGAAGCTTGGAGATGATTATCAGTTTCCCATCAAAGGAATGGGAGAAGCCTCTTATAAGTTGAATTACAAAGTCCATAAAGATGAAAGAAGTTCTATATGTCCTAGGTTTGAAAAAGAATCTCTTTTCTATTTTAGCCTAAGATAAGAAAGGTTTCAGAGTTGCTTTTGTAGATGGTAAAGTTCTCATGTGGATGATGCAGTCTTGATTGGAATTGAAGGAGGACTCTACAAATTGAAGGGATACTCAAATTCAACCTTGACAGTCGGTACCATCAGCCCATGTGAGTTGTGGCATAGAAGACTTGCTCATGTGAACTACAAAGCATTGCTAATCGTGGGTAAGGTAGTAACATGTTTACCAGAGATCCAAATTGATCATAAAGGAATATGCGAAGGATGTGCACAAGGAAAGAATACAAAGAACCCATTTCCAAGCAACAATAATAAGCGAAAGGGATCTTGGACATTATTCACTCAGATGTATGTGGTCTGATGTCAGCTACTTCTCTAAGTGAGTATGTTTACTGTGTTTCCTTTATTGATGACTATTCTTGGAAGACTTGGATTTACTTCTTGGATAGTAAAGATGAGGTATTTGAAAATTTCAAAGAATTCAAGGTCCTTGTAGAGAATTTCTTTGAAAAGAAGATCAAGACCTTGA
Organism: Pseudotsuga menziesii; assembly: GCA_001517045.1. Classification (NCBI taxonomy): domain Eukaryota; kingdom Viridiplantae; phylum Streptophyta; class Pinopsida; order Pinales; family Pinaceae; genus Pseudotsuga; species Pseudotsuga menziesii. The sequence goes on from LPNX011198038.1 coordinate 455,900, forward strand.
GATCAGAGTCCAGACAATGGAGGAGAAATCACATCAAATGATGCCAAGGATTTCTGCAAAGAAGCTGGGATTAAGAGGGAGCTCACCACACCATATAATCCTCAACAAAATTTAGTGGTAGAAAGAAAGAATAGATCCATCATGGAAGCAGTAAAATCCTTAATCCATGATCAAGGTCTACCTATGCACTTATGGGTTGAAGCAGTTAGGACCGCAGTTTATTTACAAAACAAAATCTTCCACCGTGCTCTTGGGAACAAGACTCCAAAAGAAATGTTTACCAGTGAGAAGCCTGAAGTCAACCACTTGAAGATATTTGGATGTCCTTTATACATATATGTTCCCAAGGAGAAAAGATCAAAGTTAGACCCTTCAGGAAAGAAGGGGATATTTGTTGGTTACAGTGATTAACCTACAGAGTCTACATCCTTGGTTATCGTCAGATCAAGATCAACAAAGATGTTACATTTGATGAAGACACAACTTTTACCAAGCCCAAAAAGAACTATGCATATGAGGATCATGACGAAGAGAGTGAAGCTCCTAGAGTTGCAGAGACCAATAGATTACCAGATCAAGATGGTGAAGAAGAGTACATACCAGAAGACCATGACATGAGAGAGCCTGAAAGACCTATGGAGTCACCTCATGAGATGATATCACGAAAAAGCAGACTAGCTTGGGCTCGTGACATAATTCAAGATGTAGAAAAATTAAAGTATGGTGCTCTAGAAGGATAACCTTCAAAGAAAGAAAGAGACCAATGCCAACTATGTGGCCTTGATGTGCAACCTTGTTGATGAAGAACCTACGTGTTTTGAAGAAGCAACAAAGAAGAAAGAATGGATGGATGCCATGGTCGAAGAATGTTATTCCATCTTAAAGAATGATGTTTGGGATGTGGTGCCAAGACTAAAAGATAAATCAACAGTCGTGTATCTTCAAGACAAAGCATTCAGTAGATGGCAGTATTGAAAAATAGAAGGCAAGATTTGTAGCCCGAGGGTTCTCTTATAAGAAAGGAATTGATTATGAAGAGACTTTTGCCCCAGTTGCAAGATACACTTCAATCAAAACTATCATTCCCTTGGAAGCCAAGATGAAATGGAAGCTACACCAGATGGATGTAAAGACGACCTTCCTGAATGGCATTATATAAGAGGAAGTGTACATTGAACAACCACAAGGTTTTTAATCACTTGACAAAAAGACACATGTATGCAGATTGACGAAAGCATTGTATGGTTTGAAGCAAGCACCCAGAGCTTGGTATGGAAGGATTGATGGCTTCCTGATGAGTTTGGGCTTTACCAAAGTTAAAGCAGATTCCAACCTTTACTATAAGGTTGTAGATGATGGTCTTATGATATTATTGCTATATGTGAATGATCTATTTTTGACAGGGGAAGAGAAGCTCATCAGTGAATGTAAGAAGAAGCTTACTGTATAATTCGAGATGAAGGACCTTGGTATCATGCATTATTTTCTAGGTCTCGAAGTATGGCAGTTCCTAGATGAGATTTTCCTAAATCAAGAAAAATATGTTGTTGAGATCCTAAAGATATTTGGGATGATGGTGGCAAACTTGAAGACCAAATATTTGGGATTATTGGCTCACTGCTGTATTTGACAAATTCAAGACCAAATATATATTTTGTTGTGAACACGTTGAGTCAGTATATGATGGAGCCTCGACATGTTCACCTAGTTGCAACAAAACATGTGATGAGGTACCTAAAGGGTTCGTTGGATTGTGGCCTTAGATATGCATCTGATAGTGAGATCATATTACATTGTTATAATGATTCAGATTGAGCAGGCAGTGCTGGAGACAAAAAGAGTACCTTAGGATGTTTCATTTTGGGATCAGGTTTGATCTCGTGGCTTAGTAGGAAGCAAACCAGTGTTGCTCTTAGGACGATAGTGGCTGAATATATTGCAACATGTTCAGCCCGTAGTGAAGCAATATAGCTTTTGCAAGTTGTTAATAAGATTGTTGGATATCGAGATGTATGTGACTGATATCGACTGCGATAACCAGAGTTGCATCACGCTGTCACAAGACCCGGTGTTCCAGGAATCAAGTACAACTACTTTCCCGGATATGGTGCAGAGGGGGGATGTACAGCTCTAATATGTTCCTATAGAGGAACAAGTTGCTGATGTGTTGACTAAGCCTCTGTCTCGTATAAAGTTTGAATACTTTCGAGACAAGCTTGGTGTAGTCCGAAAGTACGTCCTTCGTAAGAGGGAGTGATGATGATGTGATGTGGTTTCTTGTAGCAGTGATGTGGAAGTTCAATCTAGGATTGGTATGTCAGCTGGTGTTGACAAGGCCTGTTTGATCTAGACACATGATGTTGTTGTTGTTCCAAAAGTTCCTATGACATATAGATCCACCAATCAGTTGTACAATTGTTGTTGTTGTAGAATACCTTCCTTGTTAAGAGGTAGTCTTTAAGAAATGTAACTTTGGAATATATTCTATTGTACTTTTATTGTGTTATTAATTCCTCCTTTTGGAGATGTCCTTGATGTAATTGGTCATGTAAAAGTCTTGAGGTAAAACCTCTGTTGTAAGTCCTTAGTCAGGTAAATAGTACCCACAAAAGTATTTTATAAACGTTATTTTGAGTCTCCCTAGGCAAGTCGGCCCTGCTTGAAGAGAGAAGTCGTCCTTGTTGGGTTATTAGGTCACTCATTTGACGAGTATCAATAGGTGAGGCGTCTCCCTCATTTGGACAAAACATACACTCAAGCAAGTTAGCTAGAGAGAGAATGCGTTTCCCGCACTTGGGGAAAAGTGGGGAAACACATTTCCTTGAATTTCCCCCAAAAGGGGGACGTGGGGAAACGTTTCCCCAGGAGTTTCCCTGTGTCGGAAGTGTGGGGGAGCGAGGGGGCACGTTCCCCACCCTAGCGGATGCGTCCCCGTGGAACACTGGTAAAAACATACCTTATAATACAAACTAGAGCAAGATAACCATTTTCAAGTTGGAGACTTTCCTAAGATGAGTTTCTTCATGGTACTTTTTTTGTACTAGGCGAATCGACAATTGGGATGGGGTTGGTACTCACGTGACATGTGGTTTAGGGATCCAATCCCATCTGCTACCACTATACCGTTAGGTGCACCCACACAACCCGCAAGCATGGGGCACGAGTAAGTCGAGGTGATTTGAACTCGTGACCTCTATTACAACATATCATCTCATTTTCAAGCGAATCACCAGTTAAGCTACACCCCTGCGGGCTAGGGTATTTCTCTTGTTACTGTGCATGTGTGATTGCATTGCTATTTCTTTTAGGATATATTTGTTGAAGTGAACAACCATTGTTACGTTGCATAAGTTGTTAATAAAATTGTTTTTTTACAGTTTTTCTTAGTCCATGTTAAGATCTTTGTAAGTAAATCACTTGACCATGGGTCTTTGATTACTGATCAATGACTAAAATCAAGAAACAATAAAGATCATCCTTCAAATCAACACTAAAGAAGAAAAAATGCTTTCAAATTGCCCTTTAAACCTTGCAATTTTCTTCATACCAATGTTGTCAAAATTGGTTAAGTTAGGTTGACTCAACTTATTTTGAATTAGATCCATTTTTAAAATGGTCTAGGTGCATGTTTGACTCCACTTCTGGTTGAGTTAGCGATGGACTTAGTTTGAGACTCGGCCATGTTTGCGTCTTTAGATATGAAAAGTACATAACCCTTTTAGTGAGGCCTAGGCATAAAAAAACATAAAACATTAAATGACATAAAAAATCTATCTTGTAAACATTGCGACTTGTCCTATAAAAAAAATCTAGATTTTTGTTTATGGTATCAGAGTGGGACTGATTTCCTAGGACTAAGAAATCATACATCTTTAAAGGATGCAATGCAATTAGGCGTCTCTATCATTTTTGCTGTTTTTTAGTTGTCAGACTTGTAATTACTAATCATAATGCTTATATTTTATAAAATCACTATAGATTACTTGGAAACATGACAGTCTTACCCATCATAGGGTGTTGTATGTGACAAAAAATTGTTAGTATTAAGAATAGAGGTAATGTGTGCTAGATAGTAATATTTTGTTGTAAATAGGTCACTTCTGGTTGCAATGAAGACAGATTTATGGGGTGTTGTTTTCTGTGACAATGAAATGTTAGTCTTGGGAATGGAGGTGATGTGTTCTAGACATTAATAATTTGTACTGAATAGGCCACTTCAGATTGCAATGAAGACAGATTTAGAATTAGGTTGACATTAATATTTATATCGATGACAGTAGCAACACATCATGATACTGCCTATACTAGATTTTTTTATATCCTCATACATATCAACTTTAAAATATAATATGGGGATTCTCTTCAGCAGCTCAGCTTGAATGCGATGCACATTCAAGACAGCCGGTACTTTCTTCAATTTGGTGTAGTTTCTGAACATGTTTGGATTTGTCAATTGCTGGTCAGGTGATCTGCTTCAGAAATATATATGACTCAGTCTTGAGTTTGTCTTTATTGGACCATCTCATGCCTTTCTTAAAAAGAGATCTAGAGATGCTAGACTGCTTCTTACAAGTCCAGATAACAATCTTTTAGTATTTTCGTTTCCTCATTTCATTTTAGACAAACGAAGATCAGAAGATTCTGGTTTTGCCAATGTATATAATTTATCTCAGAAAACAATAAACATCAAAGGACAGTTTTCTTCAAGGGCCTTACTTTCCAACTTACTTCTCTATTTGTTCCTTTGTTTTGCATGGATAATGTTGGTGCCAAATATAGTAACTCTAATTCTATTCTGGTACCTATCTAGATTCACTCGTGACTTTCAGTCATCAATGTGATGGATGTTAAATCTACAGAAACATCACTACTCCACAGTTCATGTGGATATGCACTATATATTTCTTGACACATTTTCTATCATTACTGCTTTAGAAAGTTACCTTTTTTTATTTGTAGAAAACTTTTCAAGGTGATATTTGTTTCGAATTAGTATCTATAAGAATAAAACCTCAATGCTTGTGAAAGTTGTATGGCATCTTGTTTCTCTAGGTGTTGACAGAGGATTGTTTGCTAAAATATGCTTATGTTTTAAATATAAACTTTAAAGGGATATATTTTAACCATGATTCTTTGATGAATGACCATTTCTAGATCTAAACAATAATTTCTAACCCTTCATTATTTTCTAACTTTGACCTGCATTTTGCTGTTCTCTAGCATTTGGAGGTAATGGCTTGGTGTGCAAGGCACAGCTTTCTCGAGGGTGTTCAATGTCGCTATATGGGCATCTCTCATTGGAGAAATTCTTTTCATGACAGAAAGACTGCTGCATTTGAGCGAGCTTGGCCTGTTTATTCGAACAATACATCACTGCTTGGGTCTCAATCTCAAGCAACTTTGTTCATTGAGGATGCCTTGGCTAACCTGAGCATAGGGCAAGGTTACGACGGGGAATTAGGAAAAGAGGCTCATGAACTAAGTTGGCTGCGACAAGGAGGGAGTTTATCTCGGCCACCTTTCAAGGACGGACGGGATGGGCCTGCATACCCACCAGAAAATTTGCGTGCAGCTGTTGATCTTCTTTTTCTAGAGGGAAGTTCAGGTCTCATCCTTGCGAAAAGAGCAATTGTATCCTTAAATTGCTTTTTTTAAAGTTTAGCTAGTACATTTTTAGTGATATAGAGTTGGAAATCATTATATTTTTATCAAGTTTACCTTGATTCTGTTTTAGTTTCTTTATTACTTATTTGATCGCCATTGGAACGTTCCTAACACGAACTGGAGAAATATAGTGGATGATTATGCTGGAACCTTTGGCATCACAAGAAATTTAGTTCTTGAATCATTAGTCTTTTATCTGTTGGACGACAATACAGAGGAGGCATTAGAGGTACTTTTATCCTTATAGCCTATATAAATGTTAAATTGAAAGGATGCATAATGATTGCAATCATTGTTGAATGTTTTTTTTTCTTGATTTTCAATTGGATGGTGTGTACGAGCTTCTATTTTTCTGAATTTAAAGTCTCGGCTTGTCTATATCTTGCTTGTTATTGCTTACAGAGAAATTGTTAAATTTCAGATCATGGTAAGCAGACCTGCTTTCCTACTAATTCTTTTCAAAATTGCATGTAAGAATCGTAGATCTACAAATACATGGATACCTGAAACACTGAACGACAAGCTAAGAGTCTGCAGCATTTAATCACACTCTGTCTGTTAAACTGCAAAACGGAAAATTATGTAGCATATCGCTTGCCAAAATCTCTAAGATCTATCTCATTTATTCTTTATACAATAGGAGATTAACTTATAAGGTGTACAATGCATGTAGACTGTAATTGAGCTGTCTAGGTTGACCATGACAAACCCTAACCCCACCAAGAATAGCGTGCAATCCATGCATGAGGAAATTTCATAGCATAAAACGCCCACTAGAAGATGATGTATGCATGAAAGCAAGTGCCTCAGCCCGAGAGATCTGCACCATGTTCTAAATCTGTAAAACCTTTTAACAGATGCGCTTTACCTAATTTTTGAAAAAGCTAAACTAATAGTAAGAACAGTAACTTTTAATTCTGTAAATCATTGTAGCAATATTTGAGTTCGAATACGATTTGAGACAGGAAAAATAATTAAAGAAAAATTCTAGTAAGGTGAAAATACGGAAGTAGACATCTCATAAATACAAAAAAAACATTTTTAAAATTTAAAATAATACGCGGCAATTCAGAATTTTGAAGTAATATTAATTCTTCATTGCAACTAACTTGCAATATATCTCAAATTTGAAATATACTATATGATATAACAATGCGAAAATAGAGTTTAATAGGTATGGGCTCATGGCCCATTGTATGTATTTTTTTTTTAATGTTGATTAAGTAATAAGCACAGGCTCATGGCCTTAATGTATGTATTTTTTAATGTTGATTAAGTAATGCGTGTTACTTGAATGTTTATTTATAAGATTATTGGAACAATAGTCACAAACTTGTTTAAAATGATTCTTGAGTTTTCGTGCCCAATTTTTTTTTATGTGATTTGAGGTTATATTTTTTACAAGCCAAATAATATATGCTGAAAGTTACTCTAGTTGAAATTCCATGTTTCTTAACAAGTAAATTTAATATTAACATTTAGTAAAATTTTAAAATATAATATTTTTAATATGTTTAAGTATTTAGTCAACTTTACCATACCGTATTCATAATATATTGAATATTTGTCGAATTTCAAATTCAAAACAAATTTCCAAATAGGAACTCCCAATATTGCCGAATCTTGCTACTTAGTACTATGTTGTAAATAACTAAAATTGTCCAAGGTTAGGGCACATGAACTGAGGCAAGGAATGTTTGTTTGATTCACTAACTGTGTTGTTGAATTTGCTGCTGTAGAGTCTGCTTATCCTGATGCACGACAGGAAGGAGAAGAAACATAGAGCAACATATAAAGAAACTAACACTACTTTGCAAGGAAGTGTTCTCCATGAAACTAAGAGCCTATCACAACATCTCTGTAATATTCCAGATACTGATATTCTCTAATGTTCTATTGTAGTGCTGACTCACACACTCAATCTTATACAAAGATAGGAAATAATTGTGCATGCAAACTTGGCATGATAAATGCCCTAAAATGTAGCTGAATTAGGGCTAGGGTTTCAGAGAAAAATTAACACTTGCCAGTGATATCTCCACTGGTAATGACTCTAGAGATAGTTGTATGCATAAAGATCCGAATAGGTGGGCTAGTAGTGCTTCTTTCCTTCGGCGTTACTGCCCCGTTGTACCGTAGGCACCCTCCAAACTAAAGGTGATGTTTTTGTAGGAGGAGACGTCAGATACCCTCGAAACTTTGCAGAGCTGATGGTCTTCCCCTCCTAAAGAGAATGGCCGGAGCATGCGGAAGATTTGGCCTCTCTAAGTGCCTTAGCGAATTGAACTAGCAGTTTGGTGCTCACGCCCTCAAATCCCTCTGATCTGCTGATAGCTCCTCAGAATCAACAAAGCGAGAACTGGGAACCACACAATGCAATGGAATGACCTTGCTAAAGAAGAAGAAACTGGCATGCGGGAGATAAACTAGAAATCAGAGACCGAGTGAATACTTTGGGGTATCCAACTAAATCCCCAGCTGCAAAACGTGAACCTGCAAATCAGTATTCCTTCCGAGTGCGATGATCTTGAACACTGATGTATATGGTGAATGCCGTTTATAAACCTGGATGGTCTATCCCGAAGAGACTAGGGCAGATAGATATCTCACTGCCGAACCCTCGCTAGCCGAAGAAGTCGTCTTCAACCCCAACTGTTGCGGCTACCCACGGTTTTGCTGCTCAAAGCTCCAAAATCAATCAACAATAATCATAGATATGTCCTTTAGTCCCATAACCCTTCTTAAATAGATCCTTATGCACTTTTAGGGTTTGCATGTCACTTTTAGGGTTTATGCTCACTTTTGCATGCATGCAATTCTAATTTCAAGTTGAATTTGATACCGAAGAATTAAGGCCTGCATGCTTCGCCTGCCTTATGATAATAACTCTGATGGCCCTCTTTACTATACTGATGACGGAATAATTGTCTTAATGAGCTCCTGGTATTAAATGTCCTTGATCAACGCCCTATTTATAAAAAACGGAACATTACATGGTTGAACCGACCGACCCAAAGCACTGAAACCAGACCAAAACCAAAAAAAAAAAAAAACGAATCACAAATCGGTCCACCAAAAATACATCAAATATTCATGTGCATCCATGTGAAATCAAACCATTGTACACAAGTATGCAAAGTTTCTCATGTATATAGCAAATAAGAGTGCATAGAACCAAAACAAATCGAGTGCAATTCATGTCTGAATCAAAATATACCAACAGAAAGGCTCTAAATGGCCTATAGAGTCCAAAAGTAACTTTAGACTAGATGCCAAGATAGAAAAGTCTAAAGAGTCAAAGACTACACAATCTAATCAACATAATCATCTGAATCCTCAGGCTTAGAGGCTTCAAACTTAGACTCTAAGTCATCATCTGCATCGTCAATATGGGGATTTTGGGCTTGGGCCACCTTACTTGACTCCACTGGTCCAGAAGGCACCTGCCCAACATCAATTTCCACTTCCTGTTGTTGTGGAAGTGGGTCCAAATCCATCCATGAACGGTCTTCATTGTCAATTGCTGTTGGCTGAGTCTCCATAACCCAATCTGATGAGGCATCAACATCATCCAAGAATAAGGTAGTGGATTCAAGAGTCCTGTTAGCAAATGGTTGCGCCTCAACCTAAGGTTATACTGAACATATGCCATATCATTCAACTGTTTTTGCTTTAAACGGTTTCGCTTCTTGGTGTGTATATGCTTAAAAACACTCCAATTGTGTTCACAACCAGAACCACTACATGTTTGGCTCAATATTCGAATTGCAGACTTCTGCAAATCAGGGCACTGGAAACCAAATTGCTGCCACCAAAAGGCTGCATGTAAAAACAGAAAAATTAGCAAATGATTTTAAAAGTTTGAGTCAATTTCTTCCATGTATAATATAAATTTAAGACTTTGTAATTAATTACCTGTTGGCTCTTTTGCTCTTCTTCGTATAGCTGTAGCCATGCCGAAGATACCAATACTCTCATTGAAATGCAAGAGCTTGTTGTGTACCTCATCTTGTTTATTGGGATTAGAGACCATGCACTCAATGCATTGTATAATCCTTCTTTTACCTCCCTATCCGCTTCAAAATTGTTTTTGTAATGGTACCGTTAGAAGAGCCAAGAGTTAAGACAAAAAAGATGATCATTGCGTTTAAAACATTGGATAAACGTTTGCAATTAAAATTTAATAATGAGGGGTATCCTTTGGCATAGAATTTGGGACCTAGGGGCTTCCTTGGGTTTTATTTGCCCTGCATAAACTATGATATCCAACTTACTATTAGATCACTATCTGATGGACATTCATATATGCCATTCTAAGTTTCAAGACTCTAGGCATTTTGGGAAAATGTGCTTAAAAATGCAATACCACTTTGTGTTTCTCAAATCATACTCTTCCATGTCTGAGATATTTTAAAATCTACTCATTATCTTGAATAGTTGAATGCTATCGAAAATCCAACCATATTCTAGCACAACAAAGCCTTTGGTGGTTTATTTTGGATGTTGCTTGCACCCTTTTCCACATATTGCTTTGTGCAATGAATTACGAAGTTGTTTAAGTTATGTGGTCTCATAATTTTTGTTGATGATTTTCCAGTTTGTGCTCTCAAGTAACTTCACTATACGATATCTAACTTACTATTAGATTACAACCTGATGGACATTCATATATGCCATTCTAAGTTTCAAGAGTCTAGGCATTTTGGGAAAATGTGCTTAAAAATGCGATGCCACTTTGTGTTTCTCAAATCATACTCTTCCATGTCTGAGATATTTTAAAATATGCTCATTATCTTGAATAGTTGAATGCTATTGAAAATCTGACCATATTCTAGCACAACAAATCCTTTCGTGGTTTATTTTGGATGTTATTTTAGAGTGGTAACGTCCATTAGTGCATTGTATTCGGGAGATAGAATGTTATAAATTATAACCTTGCTTTTGTTATTATGGCAAAGCATAAAAAATTGGAGATAGGCTTCAGATATTGTTTTTGATTTGTACCATGTTATTCAAGGGAACTTTTTTTTGTGCTAGGGTAGGGTCATTTTGTCGGGAAACCACTGGTTAATGTAGATTTTTTTCTAGTTTTCAGCTTCCGGTTTATAAGTAAAAATTGTCTCAGTTTATTTCATTCACAGAAAAATAAAATACTGTAAATAAACATTAATTTTTCAGACTTAAAACATTGCTGTAACTTCACTTTTTCACTGACAGAAAATAAATATCAGCACGCCATTCAACACACAGAACACAGTAATTTTTGGCCAATGGTCCTGGAAAAACCCACAAGGGGAAAACCAGTCAGAGAGAGAGTTTTTATTATTAGCTTCCGGAAAAATTAGACATTCATTTACAGTCAAAATCCAACTTATCTCAACCAGCAGGCTGCCTCGTTTTCTGTGCAAATGCTGCCTCAATTTTTGTGCTTTATGTTTCTCGAAAAATGTGTCGAAACTGCAGCAACCTTCAGTCTCGATTTCTGTGCAATAAATACTGGAAATCCGTACAGTACGGACAACATTAAATGCTGCCGTACAGACCTTGAAACTCATGCCTGGAAAACCCAGAATGCAGCCTCGAAACTCGTGCCTGTACCTTCCTTGAACTTCGTCTCTAAACAGCCCTCGAAAACTGTGAAAAATCCGAACTGTACGGACTGCAATAAATGCACCCGTACTTCTCCTTGAAAACTGTGCCTGCAATGAGGCCATACACTTCCTCGATTTCTGTGCACACAATAAATGCTGGCCGTACCGTCGATTTCTGTGCCTGCAATAAATGAGGCCGTACACTTCCTTGAAATCTGTGCCAGCAGTTAATGTCCTCGGTTTTCTGCCCACTGAAAACCACTCTCGGCCGTGTCTCGAAGTTTGTGCCCACACTCCTTCTGCTCTTTGTTCGTCGTTCTTCTCACAAGAATGAATGCAAAATGGCCTTTTCCTTGCTTTTTGCTCATAACCGTAGGTAGGTGAAAAGACATCTAATCCAAAGGCTGAGAATGGATTAGATCTACGGTTGAAATTAATTGCTCATATTTTATTTCTAAAATATTAATTTCACTCACCCACGTAAATTTATCAAAAACTTACTTTATGCTCTAAAGTCAAATTAAATGTCACTTAAGTCATTTAATGCAAGGTTCACTTTGTTTCCTTTCACAAAGTGACTAAGGCTAAAGTCACATAGGGAAACACTTTTCTAGGTACAAAATTAACGGTTAATGCTGCCTTTTTGAGGAATCTTTTCAAGTGGAACTAATTGCTGAATTCAAAAAGAACTGATTTGTTATGAACAAAGACCTTGTTAAAAACAAAGTTCCAAGATTGAACTGGTAGATATTTTTACAGGTATAATTCCTTCGTTGTACATATATTTGATAGATTGCGATGATCTGTTATGTTTTCAGGAGGCCTGTCATCTTCTTCCAGAAATTGTATGTCCAACTACACATCCGAAAATTGCACGTGTTTTACTTGAAAGGAAAAAGCCAGATGCAGCTTTGATGGTTTTACGTTGCTCTGGACATGATGGTCAGTTTGGACTCACAGATTCTGGCTTCCAGAGGGCAGGTGTAGTTGCTCTTCCTGAGTCTGTGACGGCTGTCAGAGTCAGGCTTGAGTGTGGACTTCTAACTGAAGCTTATCTTTATCAGAGAACACATTGTCTACGAGTCAGAGCAGAGCAATTAAAACACCGACAAATGACAGCTGGAGCACATGGAGCAGAAGATATGAGTGGGTGTCGGGATTGGCTTACAGAAATGGAGATTCTAGTGGGTGAGATATGCTGGTTATGTATTAGAAGAAATTTGGTGGATAGGATGATTGAGTTACCTTGGCACAGCGATGAGGAAAAGTTTTTGCAAAGTTGCCTTTTAGAGAGAGCTGTACAAGATCTTTCAACTTCTGCTGGCAATCTTCTGGTTGTCTTTTTCATCCAGGTACATAACTGGTGCCCACTTTGTTGCAAAGATACATGTAAAATGCACAAGGATCAGATAAAACTTTACGGAAAATGTGGCGGTGCTCTTAATATTTTTCTGTAGATAGATAATTGCCAAACCGGTTATTTTTGCCATCTTTTGAGCAATACTTGAAATCACAGCAATGAAGATGTCCAGGGTGAGATGATTCATTCATATAAAATTGCTCTTGTGCTTTTTATTATTTATGTAGATGTAGCAGCACATAGAATATTTGAAATTACTGGCTTAACTCGTACACTTTTAATGATGCATGAAATTTCCTTGTTTGCTCAACTGTGATAGCATCTGCTTTCTGAATAATGTATGTAAGTGCAAAAGAGACATTTACCAGCAATATCTTGTATTTGCCTCCCCTTACTCTGAGGGCAATACACTTATTTAGCAAGGTGTATTGGATTGTTCCTGGTTTTCAAATACATTAAATGCTGGTTGTTTCTATGTGAGACTGAATTACCTTGTTCTTTCCCCAGGAAATATTACAGTGGCAAGTTTTAATGTTGTTTATATCTGGTGCTAGGGTATAGGATGTTTAAATAAATGTCATCCGAAAAACTTTGGTACCTAATATGGTTGAAATTTATTTTTGAATTTAGCTTAAAACTTCGACTCTGGAATCTTTAAATTAAACTTCAACTTGTCTCCAAAATGTTTTCACTTAATTGTGCTAGCACATTATTAGAATCAAAGACTTTCTACTCTCTAGCTTTAAATGACAATCCATATAATTTATAGGATCTTGTTAAATTGCAAACCAACATGATATATTGATCAGGATACTTGAAAACATATGTTAAATTTTTAATTGCTAATTTGGTTTTTTCTTTTTGTTATGTTGTTCCTTATTAAAATGAAAACTTCAAAGTTTATTTATAGTTTGTATTCTTAAAATTCATCACACTTCTATCATTTGCAGCGATGTCGCTACCCTGAAGCATTTCAGATACATAAAAAGCTTTGTGACTTGGAAGAAAAATCCATATCCCAAAACATGGATACGAATTTGGTTGAGAGGATTAGAAGTGCAAGTGAATGGAGACAACGGTTGATTGTGAGTAGATCCTTCTTTGAATTTTCCTTATGTTGCTTTCATGCATGTGTAACTGTGAGTATGGTGCTTTGTAGCCTGACTGGTGGGAATGCATTACTGCGGTAAGATTGCAAGCTCTATACATAGAACTGTTGCTCTTCTAAAATGTAAATCTGCAACAAAATGGCTTTATATTAGACATATTTGTTTTGTAGAAAATAAGCTAAATATGTTTCTTAAATATATTAAATTTTAATCAATGGGTTTAAGACATGTTTCTTATTTTAATACCATCTTTGTATTCAAAACTAGAGCTGCAGGTTAGTAGAGTTTTTGACAGATGAGCAAACTTCTTTTCACTGGGCAGAAATGAGGGCATTAGAACAAGAACAACACTTTCTACTATAGGAAGTAGGTGATCATGCAGAATGTCCCAGCAAAAATTTAGAGATGGCCATCAGGGTGACGTCGAAAACATTTATTGGGGTTGGTAGTGTACAATACATTTCTTGAGTAGTTCTTTTTAGCAAATAATTTCGTTGCACCAGGAGAAACATAGGTGCATTCTTTGTGTTCTACAACTCAGTACTGAAGAGATTGTAACTTTGATCCCATTTGTCCATCCCACTGTATGTTGGCTAGATATGATATTTTATACAAAAACAAGAATAAAGTATTAATAAATTTAAGGTGAAACTAAATGATACGAGAATGCATATACCAATTATATATATTAGCACACCAGCATAGATCCAACTTAACTCGGGATCTTTTAAGCACCTAGAGATTTACATCTCAGTTTTTTGGATCCTTCTTGATGCTTAATAGATCCAAAGATAAGATTGATTGATGCTAAGCAACATTTTGATAGCATAAATTATAAATAAGATGGAGATTTACATCTCAGGTTTTTGGATATCTATTGCTGCTTAATAGATCCAAAGATAAGATTGATTGATGATGCTAAGCAACATTTTGGTAGCATAAATAAGATGGAATGCTTCACAAATGCTTTTTGACGGCTGGAACTAGGAATTATCTCCAAGGATTTTGGGAGTTGGGTATGTCAGGAGTCTGTTGTTTTTGTCCATTTAGAGGGCCCACCCTCACAATTTACCTGCATAATGGGCTGCTAGATTATACATATTGCTAATCATATCGTGGCTCTCCATATGCTTGTTAATAGAAAATGTTACTACCGAGTAATTGGTATGTTGTAGGATATGTAAGTGTTAGAGTTGGATTCTGCACATGCAGTTGCTTGGAAGTTGAATACCATGGTTAAAATTTATTAAATAGATCAGAATTTTAAATTTTGAAGCAGGGATGCAGATCCCATCTTATTTGGTTTGCACAAAGAGGAGCAGTCTCATTTCAAAACATGATATGAGACAGAATACAGGAAAGCTTTGATTGAATGAAAATTTGGTTTCTTCAAGATCTATCAAGGTTATTGAAAATCTAAATTTTGAAAAACAGAGACAGAATTCAGATGAATGTGAACCAGTGTTATCGGAACTGGACCGGAACCGGAAAAACCGGCCGGTCTGACCGGTATACATGGTTGACCGGTCCGGTCACTAAAAAAATTTGAAAAAACCGGATTTCTGACCAAACCGGGTACGGAACCGGCCAATACCGCTGAACCGGCCGGTTCCATACCCTGCTGTACGGTCGCGGACTGGGACTCACGGATTTCAAATTTAAAAAAAAAAACAGAAACTACAACCTAACCTATGCTCCTAACCTAACCCTAAGCCTATCCTAACACTATTTAAAGACCCACCCACCCCCTACATTACTCACATTATTCATTGCTAACAGTTTGGCAATCTTGAGAGCACGGTTTGTTGGGCAGTTTTGTAGTCTTTTGCAGCTGAGTTTTATTGGTGGTTTCCAAGAACTTGTTGGGCATAGTCAAGTGTGTTTTGCAGGGAAGATTTGGAGGAGATTAGAAGCATTATTTTTTGCAGCAGATTTGGAGCTATTACGTGGACTGTTTTGGAGATTATTGAAGGCTTTTGTGCAGAATTTGTGGACTGTTATCACGGATCAGTATTCTCTTTTTCTCTTGGCAGCGGCAATTCCTCTCAAGCTTTCCTTCATTTCTTTCTTCTCTCAAAGGTATGTCAAGTCTCAAGACTTTTCTCTTTAAATTTTTTTTTCTTAGTTAATAAGTTATTAATAAATTATAGGGTTTTATTTCCAGCTTTTGTTTGCCATGGCTCCAAAAGAGAAGAAGGATCCGACATGGGTTCATTGTCAATTGGATGATGGTGGGAAAAAAATATACAATTATTGTGGGAAGAAAATAGCTGGGGGAGGTATCCATAGGTTAAAGCAACACTTAGCTGGTGCTAGAGGCAATGTTGAACCTTGTAGGAAAGTCTTTGATGATCTTAGAGCAAAGATGCTAAGTAGTATTGAAGCCTACCAAGAAGAAAAAGCGAAGACAAAGAAGATTCAAGAAGA
Source organism: Pseudotsuga menziesii (assembly GCA_001517045.1). NCBI lineage: Eukaryota > Viridiplantae > Streptophyta > Pinopsida > Pinales > Pinaceae > Pseudotsuga > Pseudotsuga menziesii. The sequence goes on from LPNX011198038.1 coordinate 472,051, forward strand.
CATAGGAAGAAGTTCAATGCCATTTGAGGATGAGATTGACTATGATCTCGACGGTGGTGATCATGAAACCCCTCAAGGTCATTTGACTAGTTTTGAAGAATCCTCCAGTTTTCTTGTTAGGGGGAGAGGTCGACATAGAGCATCCAATTTGAACCCGAAGAGGCCACGTAATACCCCCACCAGCAGTAGAGGGCTTGACTCTTTCATTGTGCCTTGCACTACCCCTGGTGCTCAGCCCACCATTGATGCTAAATGGAAGAAGATGGAGAAGGAGGTTGCTTGGGAATGCATAGCTAGATGGTGGTATGATGCAGACATACCTTTCAATGCAACTAATTCTTCTTATCATCAACCTATGATAGATGTTATAGCTTCATGTGGTCCAAGCTTCAAAGGCCCTAGTTTTAATGATATCAGAGGACCCCTTTTACGAAATGAAGTTCAAAGAATAAATGGATATCTGAAGGAGTTCAAGCAATCTTGGAGTAAAACAGGGTGCAGAATAATGTTTGATGGATGGACTGATGGAAAATCCCTCATTATTATCAATTTCCTGATTGCTTGCCCAAAAGGAACCATGTTTCTTAAATCTGTGGATGCCTCTGATTAGGTGAAGGATGCACAATTATTATTTCATCTTTTGGATGGAGTAGTTATGGAGGTCGTGCCAGAGAATGTTGTCCAGATCATCACTGACAATGCCTCAAACTATGTTGCAGCCGGAAGGATGTTAGAGGAAAAACACCCCACCATTTAGTGGACACCATGTGCAGCCCATTGTTTGGAATCCGGACCTCATGTTGATGGATATTGGCAAAATTGAGTGGGTGAAGAAGTGTGTGGAGCAGGCAAAATCAATAACCATGTACATCTACAACCACTCATGGGTTTTGAGTCGTATGAGGAAGAACATTGGCGGTAAAGAGCTTGTTAGATCAACCATTACACGATTTGCAACAAACTTTCTTTCGTTGCAATCCGTTGTTGATCAAAAAGCCAATTTGCGGACGATGTTTTCCTGTGATCCTGTGATGAGTGGAATGAATGTCAATGGACTCAAAAGGTTGAAGGTTTTGTTGACAAAGTGTTCGAAAAAACTTTTTGGAAGAAGGCAGAAGAGATAGTTTTAATTAGTGAGCCTCTTGTGAGAGTGTTGCGGATGGTAGATTATTGATAAACACGCTATGGGTTTTATTTATGAGGCCATGGATTAGGCCAAAGAAGCAATAAAGAAAGCATACGGTGATAAAAGGCATCAGTATTTTCCTATTTGGAATATCATTGATGACAGATGGAACAGACAACTCCATCGTCCTTTGCATGCAGCTGGCTATTACTTAAACCCAAGGTAAGAAATCTCAAAATTCCTATTCAAAGTTATAAGTTTTCTTTTAATTTCAAACTTTAAAGTTCAAATTTTCAAAGTTATAAGTTACAATTTCAAAATCATTGATGAATATGTTTTGTCTTTTGAACTTTGAGTGAACTTTTGAAGGTACGACTATACAAAAGACTTTGAAGCCAATGATGATGGGGAGGTAAAAGACGGATTGTATAGATGCATTGAGCGCATGGTTCCTGATCCCAGGATACAAGATGAGATACACAGTAAGCTACTGCAATTCAATGAGAGTATGGGTAGCTTTGGCATGAGCAAGGCCATACGAGGCAGATCCAAGGATCCACCGGGTAAGAATTTTCAAAGTTTTCAAATTATATTATCCATTGTAAAGAATGAGTTAAATTTCCAAAGCCATTTGTTGAAACTTGTTTGCATTCAACTCTTATTGCAGCCTATTGGTGGGGGCAGTTTGGTGGGAGCTGAATTGATTTGAAAATTTTTCCAGTTCGAATATTGAGCCAGCCATGTAGTGCTTCTGGATGTGAACGCAATTGGAGTGTATTTGAGCGTATACACACCAAGAAACGAAACTGTTTGGAACACAAACGGTTGAATGATATGGTCTATGTCCAGTACAGTCTTAGGTTGAGGCGTAACTAGTTGTTGAACAAGACACCAGCATCAGGCAACATAACCTTGGATGACTTTGATCCATCATCAGAGTGGGTTGTGGAGACTCAAGCACTGGTATTTGATAATGAAGACCTTTCTTGGTTGGATTTGGACCCACCTCCAGAGGTTCCATCTTCAGGGCCAGGGGAATCAAGTGGGGCTCAAAATCCCACTCCTGAAGAGGATGAAGAGGAAGAGGATGAGGATGACGAGGAGGATGATGATGATGATGAGGAGTAGTAGATTGTAGACTACTAGACACTAGACTCTAGTAGTAGTAGCTAGTAGGGTAGTGCCATATGATCACTTTATTGTTATTCATTTGTACTATGGTTTATTTTTGGATTGTTGAGGCCATTTAGAGCCTCTTTGTTGATGTACTTTGGTTCAGAACCTCAAAGATGTATTGCACTAGGTGCTATTTTGGATATTTGCACCCATATTTGCTATATATATGAGAAACTTTGCATATTTGTGTATTAATGGTTTGGATTCATATGTATGTCCATGCATATATATGTTTTTTTACAAAATATGAATATTTTATGTATTTTTTAGTCAACCGATTTTTTACCCGGTTTTTTTGGTTTCGTTTCGGTTTTCAGTACGGTTCACATTTTGGGCTTTCGCCGGTTCGATGATCGGTTCGGTTCCGATAACATTGATGTGAACTAGGCGAAAGGGTGAAACTCAACAAGAGTCTTGGGCTATGTTACTTGTGAGCAGAAGCAAAAGCAAAAAGCGGAAGTGGGAGCGGGAGCAAAATGCGAAATTTTCAAAAGCTTCCGTTTTGGAAGCCTTAATATATA
>LPNX011198038.1:482741-571683 GCA_001517045.1 Pseudotsuga menziesii
TTATTCAAGTACTAGAAAGAAGCATTGTTTCTTTATCCCATTCCATATCTGAAATTCTCATTATTAGTGAACAGAGCTCAAGTCACTGGATTCTTGTTTTACATCTCAGCACATACTTAGTTGGAAATAAATGTTTTGTTATTTGAAGTTTGAACTTTATTTCAATTGCTGCAAATCCTGTCACAACTTGCAAATAACCTTTTTGAAATTTGATTTAGTAGTTTGGTTATTTATATCTATCTAGATTCTAGATAACTACTTGAGTTCAGTGTTGATCTGTCTCCACAGGCCTTTACATATATAATGGTGCCCCCCCATCAATATGATAATAATTACTTACATGGTTGGTTGACAAACAGTTGTGAATTTTGATTATATACAGTTTCTAAGTAAAAATTTTGATAGGATATTCTACATGCTGTGATTTCACAGTGCATTCTTTCATCAGAGCAAGACTTACAGCAATTTATTGTCTTATTGACTTTACTTATTCCAGGAAAAATGTATGGAGTTGCTACCAGAAATACAGCGTCAACAGCTAAAAAGTGGAAATGTTTCTGAATATTCTGTTTCTACTTTGACAGTAGAGCAGTACCAACCTCTTGATATGGAGATAGAGCAAGCAATATTGTCCACTGTTTCTAACACATCTGCAAGCATAGTGCCACCGTCAGTACTTCAACAGCCTTTTGATGGAAAGAAGAGCAAACCTACTCAAAGTAGTTCCATCAACTCGGATGATATACCTTCTGGTTCCACTTTGGGACGGGGTGATAATCGTCAGCCATGCATTCTTCCTGTGAAACCATTCAGATCCACTGTGGGAGGTCCATCACATCATCCAACATTAGGCTCATCTCCACTGCTAAATGGGCAGTCTAAGCAAAAAGATCAGGAAAAGCCTGGTGTCAGTCCCATTCGGGGTCGAATATTGAACTATGACTTCGAGTCTGGGAATCCTTTGCATGAGAATGAATCAGCTGAGCAACATCCATTTGTGTCAAATTATACATCCTCACAGGAGGCAGGTAATGTGGAGAAAGAAGTTGCTTATAGAATTCATTCAAAGGGATTTTACTCAGATTCATCTAATGAGACGAGAGGGCTTGAAGTATTAATTAGGGCACATAATGGAACTGGAAGTTCTAAACAAAATGGGTATTCCATTTCAGGAGCTGTTTCACCTGCGAATGATGGGGACCAGGTGAGCCTTGAAAATGGTTTTCTTCATACACGAGACTTACCGACTACTTCAAGCTTTGATGCTCCACGTTCAAGTATAGTGATGTCGCAGGATAGATTGTCTGTTCCAACTCAAACTGATTTGGACATCTCAGGCCTTCCCATATCTAGCCCAGGATCAGGTGGAAAACGACTACCATCAGATCGTTCATGGCTGGCTAGTCCATCTGATGATGATTTTTGGAGGGGAAAAGGAGGGGGAACAGTTCCCAGCTTCTCATTTAGTGCAAAGAATCAAGAATTGTCACCATATTCTCACACTGATTCTTATCAAAGGTAAGGATTGATTCCTAATGAAGAATAGATTGTGTTGGATAGGTCTCTCTTTGCCAAATTTTAGACGATTTCTTTGGATGTATTTTGTGAGGCTTCTTTCTAATATTTGTGCTTTGTTGTATGTCAGTCAAAATTCAGGGGTTGAAAGTCCAAAGCCAAATGGCGGTGTGAGATGGAGGTCAGATGAAGGAGAGGAGGAAGAATGTCCGAGGCCTAAAAGTTCTGGAAGGTTAAAAGGTTCTTCTGGTACTAAAGGAAAAGGTATTGGCCGAAGCAGGTTTTATGCAAGTCGCATTTGATATCTTCTGATAATTTGTACCAATAAACTATGGGGTAGTCCAAATTTTATGTTGCTGGTAGCCAGTTTTGGATTCTCCATTTCTTGTAGATTTAACATAATAGAAAGGCAAGAACAGGCTGGCCATAAGAGGATACATGCCTATTTCTAACTCGAAGATGCTACATGTGGTAGACATTCTTGAATATCAACCAACGTTTCCAAGCAAATATCCAAGTATCAGCTAGATTCAAGTGTAGCTGATATTCTGCGAGTTCTTCCAAGTGCTGGGATATCACGTTTATCCTTGGTTGGAAAGCTTAAGGTCTAAATCTTTGCTTGAATGTCATTGATTCTTCAGGAAGAGAAATTACTGTTTAATTATTGTACAACATCCTCGAGGATTTTATCAAAACCTGGCTGCATTTGCCAGGAGAATCTCAATTGTTTGTTCTGTGCATTGTAAATCTGTTCCACATGTTTGGCATTTACCTCAAACTGAGAAGTAAAATCAAAGTTTTGTAACCGGCTTTTGCAGAATTGCAGCACCCTGAAGGTGATATGGGCATGTTCAATTAGATTGGTAGGCTAGATCCGGTTTTAACTTTTTATATCCCAAAATTTCTGTTTTTGACTCAGAGTGGGGAGCTCGGCAGATAAACTGAGGGTTTTTGGTTTAAGGTCAACTCTTGGTATATTCAATAAATAATTAGGAAGCATGGATCATTCAATTCTGTTTGAAGTAAATGGCAATCAGTTTTTTGAAAGGCTCAATTATTCAGGGAACTAATTTTGACCGTAATCCTATGGGTTGGTGTGCTGATTGATGATATTTCCCTTTTATTCTTAATGTTGTGGTTGAAACTCTTTTTTCAGCTAGGTGTGCTGCTATTTCCACTCAGCTGCTACAAGAAGTTAGGATATAGATGCCCAAAATCAAAAGATATTGGATGTGCTATTCTGCTCCTTCAAGGCTTTTGTAAATGCAAGTAAATTACTGGAACATTTACACCAGGTTTTCGTTTACATTGGCTGCTAGTAATGTTCTGGTAAGGAAAATACAAAACCAGCTTTCTGAATAGTTTAATGCCTCTTTAGGATAATGTCTTGCCTGTCCAATATGGAATAAGAGTAATACTCTTACAATGTGGTCAATTTGAATTTGATGCATGTACATAAAATTATAATGCTAGAGTGTCCCAATTCTAGTATCGTTCTTTTCCATAAGACATACAAGCATCTACATAAAAATATACTAAAGCTGGAAAATTCTTGTCTAAATGGATAAGCAATTGTTGTGCACTTCTCATTGCATGTCAGCATTTCTTAAAATGGTCTTTCAATGGATTTAATCTCTATTGACATTTTAAGCTTCCGTCAACTTTGTCCACACAAAGCAACTTGTTTCCATATCATTACTTGCAGGGTAAATCTCGTTATGCATGGTCCAAAATAAGGGCTATTTTCTTCTGTGTTTTCCCACCTTGACATCATTTTAATGTTCTGGCATTGCAAGTATATCACGGGGTTGGAATCTCGCAGAAAAAACCACATTTGAAGCAAAGTGTTCTCTGAGTGTTGAAGCATATATGAATTTATATGCTGGTGCAATGTGAGAAGGAAACAAGTTCAAGCAATTTTTATGATATTATTTGCAGCAATTGAGATTATTGTACCAGATACAGTGATTGCTGTAATAATTTATTAATTTCTAGCTCAATTCAAATGAACTGGTAAGGACTGGTTTTATTATTTTTTTGCAAATAAAGGGGGATAATCACATCAATGCATCTTATTTATATGTTTGAGATTTAAAGGTACATGTGTTGAATTTTAGCATTAGCATAAATACTAAAAATTTACAGATGAACTTAAACAAATAACAGTGCAGTAAAAACACATTCATCACATCAGCACAATGGACACAAGAGTTTTTCACTTGGGAAACCTTCAAAGGACAACCCCCAAAAAGCATTAGTAGCTCATCTCATAAATGAGATGACTTAGGAAATTCTTCAAAAAGTTCCTCAAACCCCAATCTGGGTTTGACCACTATTTACAGTCAAATTTTCTCAGCAAAAATCACAACAAGGGTTTCAAACCCTAGCTTCCCAAATTTCCAGATCTGATTGGAAATGATCAAGACTGTCCAAAACAGTCTGCTTGAATAATTTTTCAGATCTGCCCAAAAAATTATTAGATCTGCAAAAGAAATGATCAGATCTGAAAAAAAAAAATTGTCAGATCTGCCTGGAAACAATTAGGGCCTGCCCAGAACATATCAGATCTGCCCGGAAACAATTATGGCCTGCCAAGATCATATCAGATCTGCCCGGAAACAATTAGGGCCTACCCAGAACATATAAGATCTGCCCGGAAACAATTAGGGCCTGCCCAGAAATAGAAAATTTACTGCCCAGAAAATCACAGGCAGCCTGAAAATATTCTTACCTGCCCGAATGATGTCTTCTTGCTCAGACTGTCTGAAAATCAAAATTAGGGCCTGCCTGAATTTTTATCAGCTGCCCAAAATACTGTCAGTGGCTGCCCGAATTTAATTCTGCTTTGCCCAGATGATTTTTCTCTCTGCCCGAAAATTCTGTTTGCTTCTGAGCCTGCCTGAAATGTAGATCTAGTCTGCCTGGATGCTGTAGCAGGCTGCCCGGATTTTCTTGGGTAGCAGTGACCATTCTCTAGCTGTTGTGGGAGTGGGCAGACCAGGGTCTGCTGGGCTGAGGGCTTAAACCCTTCCAGTAAGCCTTCTGGGTCTCCTATCTAGCAGCCCGGGTCTGCTGGGTGCAGCCTGTGGCTGCTGCTAGGCTGCCCGGAGCCCTGTGGTAACTCCCGGGCCCAAAATGGGGGCCCAGCTATATTCTCGGGCCTAGCAGAGAAGATAGCAGGGATGCCCGAGAAGTAACCTAGCAGCCTGTGAAAAAAATCAGCTGCCATAAGAGAAGAAAACAGGTTGCCGTGGAGGAGAGAGGAAAAATAAGAGGACTGTAAGCCTGCCCATAAAATTATTCAGCTGCTCAAGATCTGAAGATGATTTTGCTTATAAAACCCTAGCTGAGGGTTAGCTGAGATGGATGCCCTAGCTGACACAAAAACATAAAAACAGTCTTCTTCAGTAATGGCAGCCTCACCTGTGAGAGCAAGATTGAATGTGTAATAATGAGAAGACTTGATCTTCTTTTATAATCTTCATTCACCTGTAAGTGGGCCAAAATTAGGAAAGATAAAATAATAATATTTTATTCTTGTCCTAATTTTACTTTTAACGTTTTACCAAAAAGGTCCTTTCAAGTATTTTTGACTTCTACCAAAATCCTTATTAATCTTTGACTTTCACCTGTGGTCCAAAATCCTTATGTATTTTTGACTTTTGACTTTAGCCTTTTTCCAAGTGCCCTTGTGGTCATTATCTGTGGTCCTTTTAATTCCAAAAGTACATCATCATAAACTAAGAGAGTTACTAATGCTTTTATCTCACACTCTGTGTGACACCTAGATCTGGTACTAGGGTAACTTAACCAAGGGTAGCTAATCCTTGGAGAAGTACACAAAGCCCATAGATCAAGGGTCAGTGTGTTACACATGCCTAGACCTAATCTAGGGCTTAGGTTGCCTTCCTGGTAACAGACCAGGTGCCTCCATTCTCCCAAAGAATGGCTAATCAGAACTAAGCTGAGTCTACCAGTACTGGACATGCCACATTGTGGTCCCGGACCGGATGTCTACCATTCAATAGAATGGTCACTCAAAACTGGGTTGAGTCTACCCAGGGCAGAGCTGGGTCTATATCGTGGTCCCAAACCAGATATCTACCATTCAACAGAATGGTCACTCAACACTGGGTTGAGTCTTCACCATGGTCCTGGATCAGGTGGCCCCATTCTCCTAAGAGAATGGCCCTCGATGCTGCTCAGAAAAATCAACAATATGATCTTGTAATTAATTATTAATTTATTTTGAATGCTTACTAGATTATCTGTAATTTGGTTGTGACCGATGGTTAACACCATAGGCCGTTGACTTGGTATATCTTACACAGGTGTTGATGAATGACTAAATATAAAACTGGACCAATGCACTCCCATTGATATGAAAATGTATCGTTGTAGCATAGTCTTGCTATTTGAGTGTCAATTATTGTGGTCAATGTGTCAATGGGGAGTTGGTTGGTTGGTAAAGTGGGGTTGTTGCTGTTCCCCAAGGTCCAAACCCCCCAGAGACATGTTCTTCACTCTTGGGTTAGTTTGCTGTCATAAGTGGGCCATTTATTGCAGCTTGGGCTAGGTGTGAGTTCTGGGAAACTATGCCTGAGTGGAGACCCTTTTAGATGCCACTGCCTAGCAGAAGGATAACTGCCATGAGCTATTGAGATGTACTCGCTTCATTGTAATAATTTCTTATACTGGGAAAAAGTGCCCGGTTGTTTGCGTTGACTGGAAGTGTCTGTGAAAAAAAATATTGTGGCCAATGGACAGACGGATTGTCGTTGATGTCTATCAGTATGAAGGGGATTTGCGAGAAGAATAACCAAAAAAGGCTTCGAAAGGTTAAACTTTAATCCTTTTCACTGCCTTGTGTGTTAATTCCCTGTTCTTAGAAGCCGGTGATTGAGTAATTCTGAAACTAAATTCCCTGGGCAGGATAAATTATTTTTGGCATGAAGTAGTTTACTACATAATCTAAATTTATTGGTCACAATGGTGGTGCTTTCCATGCACCTTGTCTTTCTTGTCTTCTTGAACATTCTGGATGAAAGGGGTTTTTAATCAAGTTTTGTTTTTTGTTAAATTTCTCCTGGCCTTGGGGCCATCATCTATGGTTAGCTTATTCTGTCCTGAATCCCTTTCAGCTGACTTCGACCTGTTCTCCATGCAGAGCTTTATCCTCTGGCATGTATAGCAAGATATGCAAAGGCTTCAACCCACTAATTTCACCTTGGGGCTTATGTTTCACGAATAAGTTGTCTTCTAACATCCACAAGCCTCTTCTCGTCGTTGCCTTATGAAGTGGATTAGGCTTTTCTGACTTGATATCCACATGCGGCCTTTCTCAAAGTTTGGTATTGAAGTACCTCACAGTTTCTTCATTGTTATATACTCATGTTTGCCTAAGCAAGATTTAGTAATGGATCACTTTCTTTGGCAGCCCGAGGGTTGTTGGGTTTACATTGATTGCATGCACCGTCTGTTTTGTGCTGTATATGACTTTTCTTTGCAAATTTTCTAATGTTGCCAGCCTCATCCGTTGTGGAAAGGTGATGATGCTCCCCCTTTCTTGGTGATCAATTCATTTTAATAAACCCTACATTGCCACCATTAAATATATGATCTTTTTGGCATGATAACCAATGCCTACTACTTATATTTGGAGTAAGATAAAGGCAATGATGCGGTGTTTTTTCCAATCTGGCCTCACCAGAATCTGATACATTTTTTCGCTGAAGAATCACTTTCAATTCCACTGAAATTACAGATTTTGATTGCATAGATTGATTCAGTAGCCTTGAAAACCCATCCAGCTCATGGGTTTTGCAATCTCAATGCCTAGGACTTACAAATCCATGAAAAACAAGAATTTCTGCTGAATCAAACATGCAAAATCTCTGATTTGGGCCACTGTGTAAAACTTGCTTGATGGAAACAGCCCAAATTGTTGGCTAGTGAGAAATATGAATACAAAGTAGCTATACAAAAAAAGTGATCACAGGATAGCATTGCTTTAGTATATTGAATCAATCATCTTTATTATCATACAAGGTTGCTACTTGACAGAATATCAGGCTATCACATGACTATGCTTGGCTCTCACCATTTTACTCTTCTGCTCATTTTTATGACATAAAACTACTATAATTGCATAGCTATGATCACTGACCATACTTGGGGGATACATAGCATTTAAATGAGGCTGAAGCCCCCAATAGCATTTAAATCAGGCTGAAGCTGCAGATGTTTAAAGCAATAACATCAGCAAATTGATGCCACTGTCTATGACAGCCACACAGGCAGCAGAATAATGCTGGCAGCTTGATGTCGCCATGTGCTCGACCACCACAAGACAGCGGAATACTGCCAACATGTGTATGGATGGGTTTCGCCTCGAGTGTCATATGGGTTTCCTGCGGGGTATGTAAACCCCGCAGGCAATACTATAAATGTCATGTAACCTCAAGTCTATGGTTGGATGCCATGATAAAGATCATTTCAGTAACCGCAAATCTATAGTTGTCTTTCATGATGAACATTACTTAGTATACATTTCATGCCTGTCTTCCCTGATTGGACAATGTAAACCCTTCACATTTTTGTATGGCGTGCTGCCTGATTGGTCACTAATGGCGGAGTGCCTTAATTGTAACTGGTGATATAAGTTTTTTAAATTAACTTCCCAACCAAAATAAATATCAGTCCAATATGAGAAAGGGTATACCAACCACTTAATTTCAATGAAGGCTCTTGTATTAATTGGATGGATGGATTTCCTTGGGATGAATTTGATGGCATTCATGAGTGCCAATGTATGATTGGGTCTTTTATTAATTTAACCAGTGTTAGAAATTCATTTTAATAATTTTCCGACCTAAATAGTAAAAGTCCAATATTGAATGAGTTATACCAAACACTTAATTTCAAGGAATGGTCTTTTATGAATAGGATCGATGGATGGATTTCCTTGGGTAAATTTGATGTTTTCTAAAGAAGGGTCTTGGATGGATCAATATCCTTGGGGTGAATTTGATGATTTTAATGAACTCCTTTGCATTGCAAAATCACGGGAAGGTTCTTTTTCATCATGACGTTATGATAATTGTTCTATTTGAAATGAGAACAGAAACCGATTGATGACTGTGGGAGCAATGTTTCAATTTAAATTTTATGTGAATGGTCAGAAAAATTGTTTTCGAATAGATTATAATAAATTTGGGAACAGTGTCATTTGTTTAAAATAATGTTTTCTTCTATTGATAATAGTAATGATTTAACTTCAAAGTCATAGCCTATCCAGAGATCAAATTGGTGTATGAGTCTCCCTTTGTGCAGAGCATCTATAGTAGCGAACATTTGTGCAGAGCATCTATAGTAGTGAACAGCTACCACTTATCAAGAGGTGAGCATAATTGACACTGAATAACTACCTAGTTTGACTTAAAGACTTTTGGGCAATTCGACAACTCTCTTGTGAGTACTGCATCAGCTGCTTCTTATGAGGAATCAAATTGCGGTGAATGTTATAATAGTGTCTTGCTTTCATTGACCAAACTTGCTTGTGCTGTGATCTATCTTATTGCGATTGAAAATACGATAATTATTTGGGGAGTTTAGTTCAAATGCAGGTGAATGTACATCTTGATTAACAAGTTAAACCTTATAAATCCAATTTCAAGATTATGGATTTGAGAGATTTTACTATAGCAACAACTATGGAGACACATGATAGTTGAATACACTTTTTTATCAACTCTGAATATGAGGTAGGTTTGAAATAGAAAGTCATGATCCCTCATTGAACAAATTATGATGACACCTATGACATTAAAAATAATGAATAGAGTGCAAAAATCACTTATACAAATAATTGCCTTGCAGTCGCAGGTTGGAAGGTTGGAAATGAAGAAATTCCGCGTTTTACTGTTTGCTGGTTTATGTCAACATTTCGTGGTTTTCACATACAGCCGGTTTTGCATTGGCTGTAGGTTACTTATGAAATTTTACTGACCAATTAAATACACAGTAAAATACACTAACAGGCTGAAAAACACATTTAACAATCACACCATAAAATGATAGACTCAGAGATTTTTGGCCAAAATCAAGCCCTGGAAAAACCCCCATGGGGAAAACCAGTTAGAGAGAGAGATTTTATTATCTTCAACAAAATATCACAACAGAAATACAGTGAAAATTTGACTTATCTCCACCCAAGATTTCATCTCAAAATCTTGAAAAACGTGCTCAGCAAAGCCTTGAAAACTGTGCAGAAAAATAACAGCAGTCCGTACAACTGTACGGCCTCGATTTTTGTGCCCTGTTTTATCTCGAAAACTGTGTCAGCATTTACCTTGATTTTTGTGCCAAAAATTTGCCTAGAAAATTGTGCCAAAATCCGTACTGTACGGAATCTGTACACCTCGAAAATTGTGCAGCATTAAATGCAGTTCGTACACCTCGAAAACTGTGCAACATTAAATGCAGTCTGTACCTCTGTCTCGATTTTTGTGCAACATTAAATGCAGTCTGTACACCCTTGATTTCTGTGCCAGCAATTAATGCAGTTCGTACCCTCTATTTATGTGTAGTCTCTCTTCTTGGGAATCGTGCCAATGCCTTAGCTCGACCTCCTTCTCTCTCAGCTCAGTCTCTCCTTCTCCAAAAATGAAAAAGTCGAGTGTTTTGCCTCCCTCAACCCTTTTTGACTAAACCCTAAGTGGAAATCTAATCCAATGGTGGAGAAAGACCCAATCCAATGGCTAAGATTCAATGAGAGTAAAAATCACATTTATTTAAATCACTTAAATAAATTTACTCACCCACTTAAATTTATCAAAAAAAGACTTTAACTTTATAAAGTCTCATTAAGTAGCTTTTAATGTGAGGGTCACCTTTTTCCCTTTTCTAAGTGACTTAGGCAAAAAGTCACTTAGGGAACAAATTCCTAGGTACAAAACTAACACTCCCTCTTACCGAGGAAGGTGTTCTGCACCACTCTCAACTTATCTTTGAAGAAGACAAACTTCCCCCTCCCCAAAGACTTCGTCAGAATGTCTGCTACCTGTTCATCAGTGAATATATACTGTAGCTCAACTGCCCCTCTCTGAACATAGTCACAGATGAAATGGTACCTGATCTCAATGTGCTTCGACCTGTCATGAAACATTGGATTCTCAGAGAGCTGAATGCAACTCTGATTGTCACAATAGATCACTGTAGGCCTAAGCTGCTGATCAAATAAATCTACCAATAACTTGTGAAGCCACAGTGCTTCACAAGTAGCCTCACTGGCTGCCATATACCCAGCCTCAGCAGAACTCAGTGCAACGGACTTCTGTTTCCCACTGAACCACGACACTGCTGCCGAGCCCAAACTGAAACAACAACTGGAAGTGCTCTTCCGATCCCTCACACATCCTGCCCAGTCTGAATCTGTGAACCCAACCAAGCTGACTCCACCCGAACCCCTGTAGTCCAGACCATAATCCACTGTACCTGCAAGATATCTCAGTATGTGCTTTGCGGCAGTGCAGTGCACACTCCTAGGCTCAACCATGAATTGACTAAGAGTGTTAACCGCAAAACACAAGTCTGGCCTGGTATTGACCAGATACATCAATGACCCAATGAGTTGACGATATAAAGTGGGATCCACCAACTTACCCTCGGAAGCATGAAGTTGCTTCCAGTTGGTGATCATAGGCGTACATATCGGCCTGCAGTCCTCCATCCGAAATCTCTTCAGAATATCAACTGCATACTTCCCCTGTCCAAGGAAAATATGTCTAGGCTCCTGCCAAACCTCCATCCCCAGATAGTAATGCATCAGTCCAATGTCTGTCATCTTGTACTCCGATGCTAGATCTCTCTTGCAATGTGCAATGAGACGCTCATCACCTGTGATAAATAGATCATCAACATATAACAGAAGAATGAGCGGATCTCTTCCAACCACAATGAAGTATAGGTTGGGATCAGCCTCACTCTTCTGGAATCCCATCGATGTCAAGTAAGTATCAATCCTGGAGTACCAAGCTCTAGGAGCTTGCTTCAGTCCGTACAAGGCTTTCCTCAGCTTGCACACATGAGAATCTCTCCCATGGATCTCAAATCCCTGTGGCTGCTCTAAATATACCTCCTGCTGCAGAAGACCATTGAGAAATGCAGTCTTCACATCTATCTGGTGGATCTTCCAACCCATCTCTGCTGCTATAGATATAACTGCCCTGATAGAAGAATACCGAGCAACTAGAGCAAATGTCTCATCATAGTCAACTCCCTCAACCTGTGAGAACCCCCGTGCCACAAACCGAGCCTTGTACTTCTCCACACTGCCATCCGCAGCATGCTTTATCTTGTAAAGCCACTTGGAAGTCACAACTGACTTCCCCTCAGGTCTCGGCACTATCTCCCAAGCATCATTCTTCATGATGGAATGGTACTCTTCCATCATGGCATCTCTCCATACCTGATGCTGGGAAGCCTCCTCAAATGTGGATGGCTCAGAGTCACGAAGACTCGCAACAAGGGCCATACCATCCCTGTCTGGCTCCACCACTGTCCTGATCTACTCCTAGGGCCTACCAAATGCCTCTGCCTCCTTCAAGGTCTCCTGAAGCCACTTAGGCTTCCTCTTCCTTGAAGACTGCTCCTCCCAAATTGGTCTTGGGCTCTCCTCATCTGAGGATGTCCCAGTACTTGAAGGTCCAACACCCCGAGGACCAGTACCTGATGAACCTGAGATCTGAGGACTCAACCCAGAACCTGTACCTGAAACTGTCCCTGAAGTGCTAGCCACCTGAATCACTGAACCTGTAGAAGCTGTGCCTGTACCCTGTGATCCAGTCACTCCATAAACCTGTGGACCTGATAGCTGCATCGAAGAAGCCTGTACCAATTGAGGTGTGGGAGCTGGTGTCTCCCCCTGCTCTAACTCCCTAGACTTCCTGAAGGCTCTCTCCTCATGAAACTTCACTTCCCGCCGGACAACAACTTTCCTCAGGCTAGGTAAGTAAAGCCGATATGCCTCTCTCTGCGGTGGGATCAAACTTCGTCCTCTTCTCAGAAAAGACGTAAGAGTAAGTCAACGAGCCAAATATGCGAAAGTGGCCCACTTCAAGCTTCTTGCCTGAATACATCTCCTCAGGAGTCTTACTCTCCACTGCCCTGTGAGGACTCCTGTTCTGCAGATAAACTGCAGTGCTACATGCCTCTGCCCATAGAAAGAAAGGTAACCCCTGATCATGAAGCATCGCTCTAGCTGCCCCCACAATCGACCTGTTTTTTTTCTCTGCTACTCCATTCTGCTCAGGAGTGTAAGGAACTGTCAACTGTCTCTGAATGCCCTCCTGTCTGCAGAATGCATCGAACTCCTTGGAGGTATACTCACCCCCATTGTCCGATCTCAACATCCGGATCTTCCTCCCCGTCTGCTTCTCCACAAGGGCTTTGAACCCTTGGAAGACTCTCAACACAAGTGGGGACTTCTTGCTCCTCAAGAAGTAGATCCAGGTCTTCCTGGAGTAGTCATCAATGAAGCTAATGTAGTACTGAAAACCTGTCAAAGACATTGATGACATAGGACCGCATATGTCAGAATGGATAAGATCTAGCACCCCTGCAGCTCTTGTGTCACTGCTCGGAAAAGCAGTCTTGGTGTACTTTCTCAAAGCACACCCCCTGCACACATCACTCTGCTCAATGCTGAACTTCGGTAATCCTGTAACCATGCTCCTCAACAATCTGAGAGCTGGGTGATGTAGGTGGGCCATCCTCCGATGCCATAGCTCACATAGCTCACTGCTGCTGCTTTGTGCTAGAGCGCACTGTGGCTGAAACAAGAGCTTGTACAGCTTTCCACATCTGACTCCAATGTCCATGGCACTAGACATACCTGTAGCCCTGGGATACACCTGCACTCTCCCATCTGAAAAGCACACCCCAAGACCCCTGTCCTCAATGGTGGAAACTGACACAAGGTTCTTCTTCAGCGTAGGGACATACAACACATCCCTTAGAGTCATGAGACTCATCGACTCCCTCTGAAATGTAATGGTCCCTCGACCAACAGCTCTAACAACGGTGTTGTCTCCAAGGACAACCTCCACATCTCTACCTGTCTGAGATAGCTTCGAGAACATCTCTCGAGCTCCAGTCATGTGGCTTGAGGCTCCGCTGTCAATATACCAAGTAGTAGAGGTGGATGGACTTCCCTGATGACCTGCCAACAATGAATGCTCACTATCCATATCCATGTCTATGCTGGTGGCTAAAGAGACTCTCTCTCTCTCCATCTGTCCAGCATAAAGGGAAAACTCCCTCTGAAATGCATCACCAAACTCATCAACCTCTGCTGAGGCTGCTGTCTGCTGTCCCTGTCCCTTCTTCTTCTTCTTGCTTGGACACTGTGAAGCATAGTGCCCAAACTCCTGACATGCATAACAATTGATTTTACTCAAGTCTTTCTTCTGCCCACTCTGCTGCTGCTGCTGGTGCTGCTTGGCCCCACCCTTCTTCTTCTTGCCCTTAGCTTCCAAAGCCACATTCTCGTCATCAACCCCACTGTGAGATGTACTGCCCTGTGCAAGACCTCTCCTAGTCTCTCCTGCACAAAGTCATCCCAAAGTCTCTCCCAGGTAGGTAGGTTCTCTCTGCCCACTATGGCTTGCACAAATGCACCCTAGGGCTTTGAAGCCCCATTCACTGCTGTGCGTACAAAGCTCTGTAGGGGGTACCACCTCCCCAACCGCTGCAAGTTCATCTTGAACTGCAAAAATCCTGGTAAGATATGCTGTGACTCCCTCACCCCCATTCATCTTTATACTTTTGAGTTTCTCTTTGAGAACCATCTTCCTGTTCTCATTGGAACTCTCATACAAACTGATCAACGCTGCACATCAAGTGTGCCCTAGTCTTGTCTGAAATGTGAAGGATTATGTGGTCTTTAACTGCATCTAGAATGATCCTCCTAGCTTTACAGTGCTTCTTGTTGAAAGCTGATAGAGCTGCTGCATCTGCTGATGCGGGAATGACAACCGGGTTAGCTGTAGTGTTCCTAACTATATCCGGCCATAACTCATTCTCCTCCGGTATCAGTAAAATTCTGGCCTTCCATGGCACAAAATTTCTCGTCCCATCCAGCCTATCCTGCAGTCTAAGACCCGTAGCCATCTCTACACCAACCCAACAAAGTGCTGCTCATTGACAGAAGGTAAAATACTAAAAAAATTTCTGAGATCTGAAAATTTCTGTGTGTCTGCAAACTATCACTGTTTTCTGCCCCCAAGCTCTGATACCATGAAGAAATTCTGCGTTTTACTGTTTGCTGGTTTATGTCAACATTTCGTGGTTTTCACATACAACGGGTTTTGCATTGGCTGTAGGTTACTTATGAAATTTTACTGAACAATTAAACACATAGTAAAATACACTAATAGGCTGAAAAACACATTTAACAATCACACCATAAAATGATAGACTCAGAGATTTTTGGCCAAAATCAAGCCCTGGAAAAACCCCCATGGGGAAAACCAGTTAGAGAGAGAGATTTTATTATCTTCAGCAAAATATCAGAACAGAAATACAGTGAAAATTTAACTAATCTCCACCCAAGATTTCATCTCAAAATCTTGAAAAACGTGCCCAGCAAAGCCTTGAAAACTGTGCAGAAAAATAACAGCACTCCGTACAACTGTACGACCTCGATTTTTGTGCCCTTTTTTATCTCAAAAACTGTGCCAGCATTTACCTCGATTTCTGTGCCAAAAATCTGCCTAGAAAACTGTGCCAAAATCCGTATTGTACGGAATCCGTACACCTCGAAAACTGTGCAGCATTAAATGCAGTCCGTACACCTCGAAAACTGTGCAACATTAAATGCAGTATGTACCTCTGTCTCGATTTCTGTGCAGCATTAAATGCAGTCCGTACACCCTCGATTTCTGTGCCAGCAATTAATGCAGTCCGTACCCTCGATTTCTGTGCAGTTTCTCTTCTTGGGAATCGTGCCAATGCCCTAGCTCGACCTCCTTCTCTCTCAGCTCAGTCTCTCCTTCCCCAAAAATGAAAAAGTCAAGTGTTTTGCCTCCCTCAACCCTTTTTGACTAAACCTTAAGTGGGAATCTAATCCAACAGTGGAGAAAGATCCAATCCAATGGCTAAGATTCAATGAGAGTAAAAATCACATTTATTTAAATCACTTAAATAAATTTACTCACCCACTTAAATTTATCAAAAAATGACTTTAACTTTATAAAGTCTCATTAACTAGCTTTTAATGTGAGGGTTACCTTTTTTCTTTTTCTAAGTGACTTAGGCAAAAAGTCACTTAGGGAACAAATTCCTAGGTACAAAACTAACAGGAAAGTATGGGTAAGGAATGTTTTCTTTAGTGCCCACATGGGAATTACTGGAATTTATTTGTTTGCTTCCTTCTCTAGGTATGCGTTGACTTAAATAGTTCCTCACGCACTGAGATCAATATGAGCAAAAATGTAAGTGGGTGAATTTTGATTATTGGAAATTTGTAAGTAGTCAATGTGGGCCTTCCATGCCACAATGAGAATGTGGTTGGCTAATTAGCACATAGTATTTGGTACGAGTTGGCCATCCAAAGTGTAGTTTCGTAGTCTTGTAGTTGTTGTTGTTGGTCAATGATTGATTGGAAATGGATAAGTAGAGTATCGACACGACTCAACAAGCGATCAATGTGTCGGTCTAGATGTGGGCCTACCAGCGGTCCTCTTAGTTGCTTGACCTAAACATTGCAATTTTTCCAGGCATTCTCCTTGGCATTCTTTAAAGATTTTAGTTTCTTGGCCAATTAGGTCCATTGTTGGTCAAGTTATTTATTGATTGATTTGAAGAGGTCTTGCCGTTCTTCGTCTAATGCCTCTGTTGGTGCAAAGACTGAGCTAGTTGCTCCATTCACAGTCGTTTGTTGAATTTCTATATAGAGGCTAGGAGACACCTTTTGCTTCTTCTTCTTCTTTTATTCCTTGGTCGACTTCTTTTCTTTTGGTGGCGGGTTAGTTTCACTAGTTGGGATTACTTTTGGATGAGGTATCAGAGTCAAGGGAATGGTCAATAGAGAGGTTGACATAATGGTCGATGGAAGGGTTGACGTAATGGTCGATGAAGATGTTGATGGATAGGTTGATAGAAACGGTTGATGGAGAGGTTGACGAAATGGTCGATGGGGATGCTGATGATGGAATGGTCAGTATAAGTGTGAACATGATAGTCAATATAGGGACCGACGGGGTGCAAGCTGTTGTCACATATGTGCTTGGTAATTATAAAGCTGCTATGGTTGGTAATTTTATGGGTGATGGAGTTGTTGAGAGTGCAGAATGAGATGCTGGAATTACTTGCTATAACCGAGGGATAACTAGAGATAATGTCTGTATGGAACCCGTTGTAAGGCTTGTGAGTATTGTGATGGGTTTTGGGGTAAGGTTGGGAATTGACGAAGAGAAGAAAGTGGATTGGAATGGCGATGCTAGTGGGGGAGGAGGGTCTTCTATAAGAGGGGTTGGCGAGGGTGGTGGGGATTATGTGGTTAAGTCAATTTCCTGTTTTACAACTAGTCGATTGGTTGTCTTGGCCCTCGTTTATGCTGAAGTGCCCTGTTGCTGTGACATGGACTTCTCAATTTGTTGCTCAATTGTAACTTTGTTTCGCGATACTTATATGATAATGGCCTTTGCTTTTTCCTATGCATCAGTGATGTCTCCTCTGGTCGACGGGGTCGAAAGCAGCTTTCGCTTCCCTTCTTGCTGAAGGGTCAACTTTCCCTTATGGTTTCGTTGGTACATCGGTACCTACTAGACAACCTGGTCGAGATTTTCTTTCAACGAGGTTCATCAGAATTTGGTTCTTGTTTGTCTTGTATTAAAGCATCCAGGTCATCGTGGGTCGATTCGTTGGAAGACTCGTCAATTT
This sequence comes from Pseudotsuga menziesii, assembly GCA_001517045.1. Classification (NCBI taxonomy): domain Eukaryota; kingdom Viridiplantae; phylum Streptophyta; class Pinopsida; order Pinales; family Pinaceae; genus Pseudotsuga; species Pseudotsuga menziesii. The sequence goes on from LPNX011198038.1 coordinate 500,199, forward strand.
GTTCTTGAGGTCGATTAGTCATTGGAACAATGGCTAATTGTTGTTCTAAAGTCGTCTCTTCCGGGGAAAACATAGTTATATATAGTGAGGCTTCATACTGATCCTCAATTTATCCATTTGTTATTGGAGTGAGTAGATCAAAGCAAACATATTTTAATGTTTCTGTCTGGATTCCTGACAATTCTCACTATTGCATTTGAAAATATTAGCAACATGGTTGGCCCAATTGAATTTTTTTCCTTTTAATGCAATTGCTTGATGGCCTCAAGCATTTCCAACTTGACTTCGGATGGTCGATCGAAGCTAGTGAGACAAAGAGATACAATAACAGAGGTCCATTTGATGATCATATGTATGGGTTGGTTGATGATGAGTCCTTTTGAGTTCTTGCCTCTTTCTTGTTGACCTTGTGAATTATTCGGCTAGCTCTAAGGGCTTAGTTTCTCTTCGGGATTGGTTCTCCTCTATCAGGTAGGCCAATGATGTGGTTGATTAGGGGGTCGTTGATTTCAATGGCATCATCTAGCCAGGTTTTGCTGGCGTGGTATCTTCTTACAACAAATTTGGAAGCTAACTCCCTCAAGTCCCTTAGGTTGGCGGTTTGTGGCACACTGAGATAGTGGCAGATCTTGGCAATAGCCATCAAATAGGCATCAGGGCCCCACTTTCCATCTCTGACTTCCCATTTATTAAGCACCAACCATTTGCTATCTTTAGCTATATTTGTCAACATTTTCTTTTTTAATTCTGTTCAGCCAAGCTTGTAATGGTGTCACGCTATCTCTTCTTGTTGTGCTTTGGTTCTTGATTCGACAATTCTAGTCTTTGCATGCAGGGAACCACTTTTCGTGGGTTTCATTTTAGTGAACAGGTCATTGAGATTTCTGAGCCCTGGTTGTGAATTAATTGGAATAGATGTTGTCTGTGCTCGTTCTAGCTCTTGACAAAAAATTTGCCAACAAGACTCAAATGATGACGATTTGATAGGTGCATGAATCAGAAGACATTTAATTTGGGAAGGTGACTAGTAATTGTGCTCTCTGTGCATGATAACTATTTCTTGTGCTTCGAGAAACTCGTGGTGGAAGTTTGGCTTGTGGTTTCATCATTTTGTGGTCGCCCATGTTGGTCGACGGGCAAATGGACATGGTATTCTTCAAGTGACATGCTTTGTGGTTGATTGGAATGATCGGTGGACAAACGAACTTGTTCTTCTTCTGGTTGACATCGGCTTTGCAGTCGATCATAATAGTTAGTGGACAAATGGACTTGGCCTCTTTGCTTGAATTAGGGGTTAGTTGATTGCTTCTGCGATGTGTGCTCAAGGTTGGTGAAATAAATTCATGCTCCCCGTCGACAATCATTGTGGTTAGGTTCCTGCTCTTGCCCAATAGAGCTGTCTTAGTTTCTTTATATACTTAATCTATAAGCGTAATAAGAATTTAGTTGAATATGTCCCTATTACCTTAATGAGTTAAATTGTTACACGTGATACAACCACCGGTCAACATGAGTGCTTCTTACACGTGATATCGTTTGAGTCAGATGCCATTGAAGACTTTAAGGAACACTCAACTTTGCAATGTTTATATTCTATTTGTTTCATTGTAATTAATTTCTTCAACAACATATGGCTTTAGTAACACATTATACAACTGACGAGAACTCTAAATAGTTTTTGTTTTTTTATATGTTATATTTAGTGGCTATTTTTACCACTGAATCCAGAAGTGATGCTATGAGTAGCACCATTTTTTTCGAGGATAAACTTACAAGTTTTTGAAAACTTCAACTAGTGTTGGTGCAATCAAAACCTTAATTAAGCTGCTGAATCAAAAGAGTGGTTTTTGAGAATCACTATTATTTTTATTCCGGGTTAAAATTATATCATGTTTGAAACTGCGACCTTCACAGTTAGTGCTGAATTGAAAAGGCGTGCTACCTGTGGCACCGCTTTCTTCCATCGGATTATAGTTGCAGGAATTTGGAAGCCACAAAAAGCCTTATATATATATATATATATAATCGCTTCAAACAAATTGATTAAAGAATTAAATAAAAAAAATTAAAGAACTTTTTTGTGTGTATAAAAACATTAGAAAAATTAAAATAACCCATTTTAGTATATGCATATATATAATTTAAATTATATATATAAAAATATAAATTATAAAATATTTAAAATATTATAGTTTTAATAAAAACCTTCATAAATTAAAAATAAATTAAAGAACATTAAAACATAAACAAAGATTATAATTAAAAAAATTATAAAACATTTGTCTCGAAACGTAAAAAATATGTTAGAAGTTGGAGGGAGCATCGAGCCACCACCACCCACAAGCCACACATTCGAGTGGGGCCATTCCAAAGTGGTGGCTTGTGGTTGGTGGCGCGATACTCATCATTGATCCCCATCTCCCTTTAACATTTTTCACTTACAAAGAGTGTGTGTTTTGTATTTTTACTTACACAGTGTGTATGTTTTGTTTTTTTTACTTTTTACATTTTAGTTTTAAAATTTTAATATAGATTTTAGAAAATTTTTGTTTATTTATTTTTAATTTCTTTTCATATTTTGTTGATTATATTATATTATTTTTATTTATTTTTTCTTATTTGATATTTAAAAAAAAGTTATATATATATATATATGTATATAATTCAAATTAGGTTTTTGTTTTTGTTTTTACAATGATTTAGAAAAGATGTTCTTTCTTAAGTTATGAATTGTTTTGAAATACTTGCAGTTATAACTCGTTGGACAAAAAAGGGGCAATATGAACCTTTTTTATTCAAATGTTTTTTGCATTTTTTGTTATTGCACCGGTGGTAAAGGTAAGCTTTTTACATGATGTAATTTTAATCTTGACTAAAAATGAGGATGATTTTGGAGGACTACATTTTCAATTTGGTGGTTGATTTAGGGTTTTGATTGCACCAACACTGCCAAATTTTCCAAAAGGTTGTAATTGAGTATATAGTTCTCGTAAAGTTGTATGCCATGCAATTTTTAGTTTCCTTGGGTTTCCTTTTTATTTTATTGTAGTATAGTAAGGCTAAATCTCTGACTAAGATGTCTTTATTTTTAATGTTTCTGTCATCACATGCTTTTTGTTGCGGTTTTTGAAGTACCCGATGGTGTATAGCAACCATTCTCTGGTTCTTCTAGCTTTTGTAACTCAAATCACCTTTCTTGAGTAGCTTGTACGATATTTAAATGTAGTACTTGTGCAATTAGTGGGGCTTGCTATTTGAAGTGTAGGGGAACAACTGCTTCTTGATCATAAACTAATTTAAATGGTATTTGAACTCTCAATCTTTTGTAATCTGTCCTATAAGCCCATAAAATGGCCAAAATTTTATCATCCCAATTGTCTTTGTAAATATTTCGTATTTTTGTTAATCCTTTGGTAAGTGTTTTGTTGAAAGACTCTATAACACTGTTCGACTATGGATGGTATGCTGAGCTTTGTGGCGATCTATCAAGAATTCCTTTAGGAGGATCGCTATGGTTTTGTTGATGAAACTTGTTCCTATGTTGCTGATTAAGGTGAGAGGGCATCCAAATCTTGTAAATATGTTTGCATAGATGATATTTGTTGTGACTTCACTAGTACATGACTTGATTGGTTCGACTTCTTGCCATTTAATTACATATTCGAATGCGGTGATGATGTACCTTTATCTTGTTCGCCGACCATGTGTTGGGAATGGTACGATGAAGTTGATTTCCCAAATTTCAAATGTGAGACTTGGATTAACTGTTATTAAAGGAATTTAATTTTGTTTTAAGGGTCGACCCATTCTCTAGTATTTATCACACTTACTAATGAAATTTTACAATATTGATTAAGTGTCATCCACCAAAGGATGACCTAAATAATCCTTTTATTAGTTCCCTTCTGTTGGTCTTGAGTGTCCTTCGTTGATAATTGATTCTCTTTCACGGTTGAGCACAGAAACACAATATGCCATCTTATGCTAGCTTATATAGGAATCCATTGATTAATGTATATGGGGCAACTTTAATGGTTAATATTTTCCTCTTTTTCTTAGATGTTACCTTTGGTGCTTTCCCATTTCACAATAATTTATCTATGTTAACTAATTCTTCAGGTACTGCTTCGACTATGAAGAGATGTGCATTGGACAAGTCGTCATCTATTCCTATGGGGTACTCTTCTGTTTCGATCCTAGACAGCTGGTTTGGTTTGACATTAGTATTTCCGGGGCATACTAGGATTTCAAATTCAAATTCTTGGAATAACAAACATTGACATATTATTCCGTGGTGCAAAGGTTTGTTGACTAAGCATTTTAAGGCTTGATGATTTGTAGAAAAACAAACATGTTAGCTAATCAATAATGACTATTTTTACGAGGTGAAAATCATACCAAGACCTTGTTTCGTGGTTGAGTAGTTCCGTTGGACTTTATTCAACTTTCGACTGACAGGAGTTCGGGTAGTCCGTCCAGTCTTTGGTCAACTACGTTAGTACTGCATTGGATGTAATGGCTGAGGCGCCAATATATATGAGAAATTTACTAGATCCGCTGGGAATAGTTAATTTTTTCCATAGGAAAAAAACTGAAAACTTTATTATATACCAAACTGGTCTGTACAATGGTTTGTATGCTTTCACACATTGCTGTATATACATCCAAAGAACTGAAACTATCACTATTCCATAAGGAACCGTCTGTGTAGAAGCATCTTAGCAACGAGATATTTGTCAAAAAGAAAACCAGCAAGTGCATATTGTAACTGCTGTCATAACAGCCCGTGGTGGAAAAACATACAATTTCTCAAAAATGAATCTGGGCCTAAAGCCCCTGATGAAGCTTTTAGCATGTGTCTGTCCATAGAAATAAAAAGAGGTAAAAACATCCCAAGTTCATGCATTCAGATTTGTAGGAAGGGCCTTTGCAAAGGGTCTATGATAGAAGCTGGGAAATCTTAATATGGATGCTTTCACCAACTTTCTTTTTATTAACTCAAATGGTTTTGTGCATTCTTGATTCCATTTTAATTCAACATTTGCTTTGATTAGTTCCACCATGGTGAATGTAATGTTTGAGTAATGTTAGATGAATTTACGATAATACCATGTATGCCATAGGAATATCCTAATTTATTTTGGGTTTATGGGGGATTTTAGGTCAATGTTGGCTTTTACTTTGGCTAGATCACCTTTGATTCCTTCTTTACACATGACATGACCTAAGAGGATCCCAATAGGCATGGCAAAGATACATTTGCTTTTTTGTTTTTTATATTCAAGGAAAATTGTATTTGTCTGCTTTATAGCATTAGTCAGATCCATTTGACGCAATCTATGAGTAAACTACATATAGTCTAGTAGTCGAAGTAAACGACCATGGTTTTGTATAGGTTTTCCTAAAAGGATTTGATGACTATTAGAGAGAAGTTTGTTGGTGCATTCTTTAATCCAAATGGCATAACTTTATGGGAAAAGGATCCAAATTCACAAACAAAGGTTTTTTTAACTTGTCTTTCCTTAGCTATGGGTACTTGGTTATATCATAAGAATCCATCTATGAATCAATAACGTTCATGGCCTACAATCTCATTGATGATTTTGTCAACAAATATTGTGCGAAAAGGATATGTAAGGGTTTCTCTATTTAGCCATCTAAAGTCGACATAGATGATGAGCTTTTCAGGATCATGTTTTTTAGGTTGGACGACCATTAGACTAGTGCATTGTGATTGCTTGACTTGGTATATGATTCATATGGATAGCATGTTTTCTATTTCTTTTTTAACGATGTCTTTGTACGTGTGGGATACCTTACAAGGTCTCTTTACTGATTTTTGTTAAATTTCTATGCCGTTATAACTTAATTTCCAATTTCATGAGCATTTAATACATTTTCAAAACAACAACATAAAGAGGATCTTTGAAAGATACACAATAACATGGTACACAACAAAAAATCCCGGGAAACCATCATGGAGAGGAAATACCAAAAAAACTTCCTCAGGTACAATTCCCAAAGAACAAGTCTCATAAGAAAGGGAGAGACCAAACCCTAAAACCAAGAGCCAAGATAGATCCTCCTCCTTGGCTATCGTTCTTCTTCTTTTCTCTTGCGCAATGCTTGAGTGAGTTGTGTGTCTTAAATGAGGGAGGCACCTCATGCATTTATACTCAACAAGTGAGTGACAAGTTAACCTAATAGGGCCAACTTGCCAATTTGACTAGGCCGACTTACGTAGGAAGACTCAAAACAATAATTATATAATTTTGGGTACTATTGACCTGACTTACAATGGAGGGTTTTCCTCAAGAATTTTACATGACCAAATACATCAAAGACATCTCCCAAAGGAGGAGTAATATAAAATACAAGTTTAATATTCTTTGTAGTTACATTATTTCAACAATTTTGCATATGTTAGGAGATTTGTTTTAATTTGTTTTATTTCTTGGACATGTCCTTTTTAGTCTTTGTAATCTCTAGAAAATAAATCCTAGTATTCTTTGCGAAGATTTTCTGTTTTTGCAGTTTGTTGTTATGATCAGTAGTCTCCTATTTTAGCTAGCTTGGGTTTGTCGTGTATGAAAATTTCTACTTATTTTGTTTTTATTTCTACATTCATCCATTATGCTGCTTGTGATTAATCAATCTATTGTTCTTCTTCTTTGAATTACGTAAAGGATGGAGAGAAGTTTTTATCTCATAACTGTATATTTTCTTCTTTAGCTTTAGTAGATACTTTCATGATTGACTTAATTAGATGTACGATATTAAGATGATCTCTTTTCCCTATGAAAATATTACCTGTGACATTTTCATTTTCTAAATCTAATTGGTTCAACAACCAACATTATTGTTTTTGGTCGGTCACTACATTGTTGCAAGTCGAGATTAGTCAATGGTCGAATGATGTTTTATTGACATTTCCTTATTGTTTGGGTCGGTTAATAAAGTTTCTTAGTTCTTCTAGGACTTATTTAATATGATCTTCTGCATGGACAAATGAAAATTCTTTGACGAAATTTTCTTTTAGGTATTTCCAAGTAAATATTTCACCTTGAGCTTCTTAAATTTTGTACCATTTATTGGGTAGGATGCCTAACATGTCTGGGAACATGTGTGGCAATATTCGTTTGTTGCAATATCCAATCTGTTTCGTTCTTTTTCATAGTGACTAATGTGGTAAGAGGGATCTTTACTTTGTATAAAATTTGGGACTTGTGCTTTTGCTGTCAGTTTCTTCCCACTAAAGCACTCGATGAAGTATGTGGAGGTTGTCCTCTACGTTTGTTGCCGATATTGATGAGTATCCCACATGTTATCCACTAAGTTTCACTTAGGGGATCTTTCAAGTGAGCCACCAAGGATCGTAACAAATCATATGTTCTTACTCAATGTTTGGAAGTTCTGTGGTTTCATTAGGGTTAGTTGTGGCCTCTTTTGGATGTTCGCACCCTTTCGAGGGAATTGTAATAAATGACATAACATGAGGTTATTTTATGTAAAAGGCTTGGCATTCTTAGAATTGGTCATCAAGGTCATCATCCTTGAGTGTTTTTTCCCTTGTTAATTATATGACGCTTTTTTAAATGACATATAATTTTCAAGTTTTTTCATTCAAAATCCTCCAAAGTCGGGATGGTGAGTTTGGTAACTTTTTTCTCAGAAAGGTTTTTAAATCCTAGGGTCTATGTATTATACCATGCTAGTCATATGTCCAGAGTTTCGTGAACATCCGATAATCCCCCCCTAGGATTTTTTAATTTTTAGTTTTTTAATAAAATCATCGATAAGGTGTATTTTAATTGTAATATTTCAAAAGGTCATAAAATTAGGCCTAGGAATCCAATTTGGTCATGGGGATGCTCATTTTTGGACCCAAGGACTTTTCTTAACCCATAAACCCACTTTTGAGAGTCAAATTAGTAATTTTCAATTATTAATTTGGATTTTCTCTCCAAAATGGCATAGAGGGTCAAATAAATGGGAAAATTGGAGAAAATCCAATCCCTAAATCAAAGGCAACTTGTCTGGGACTTGTCTCTGAGGTGTCAAAGTTGTTGATGATATTGTTGGGGACATTTAGGAGCATAGATTAGCATATCCAAACATAAAAGGAGGGGCTCTAAATCACTTCCACCCAAGGGGGGCGAATTCACTCATGAAGGGTGGTTTTGCCGCTTGGACGAAGTGGTTAGAGGAGATAAAGGCTTCCCAAACTAAGTGAGATACCTCAATATAGGTGGAAGCCCTTCATCCCGACACTCGGGCCCTCCTCCCACCATTTTCTCAACCCCCAAAACGCCTCACACTTGTCAAATTCTCCCCCTTGGGGTTTGAGCTTCTTTTTTGCTATAAAAGCAGGGTTTTCCTCCTTTGTTGACGATGGATGCAAGAAACCTCTGCTATTTTGTATTGTTGCTATTTGATGAATAAATTGAAGACTTTGGAGGTCCATTCGGTGTTATGAGATGAAGTCTTGCAAGTATTGAGGTGATATTGTTAAAATTCTGAATTGTTTCTTCCTTTTTGCTTAAAATTGCTATTAGTTCTAGCTTGGAAGGTCATCCCAAGGAACATAGAGTAGGCATTTACTGCTGTGATTTGCTTACTGGTATTTTGATCTCAAGAGATAGGAGAGTAGTTGTTCGTACTCACAGTTGTATTTCAACTCTTTCTCATTTCTTGTTTTTGAGTACACTAGATCTAACTATTTTTATGCAAAGATTTCTCGTAGATTTGTTTTGTAGGTTACTTTTTCAAAGGAGGATTTGAACTTAGATGTATCTTCTTCTTCTTTGATAATCTCTCAAGTTTCATCTTATTTCTACAAGGTCTCCAAAGTTTCCATAAGAAGATCAAGCAAGGCTTGAAGTTTTTCTCCATCTTCTCAAAACATTTCTCTCTCCTTTGTCCGGTTACTTAGATTGAATATGCAAATTTGATAGATCTGATTTAAAAGCCTGATATTTTCAATCTACTCATTTATCATATCATATAATTTAGATTTAGAAATGCATAAAAAAGAATAATCTTTTACTAAATCTAAAGTTGTCATTTTAGTGCTCTAAAAACTAGTAAAATTTTCCAATCTTTTGCAAGTATTGAATTCAGTTTTAGTTTTTATCTTTTATTTATTCATTCCATCACATTCTAATATTTTAACTAGCTGGTTTTTAGCAGGTACAAATAAAAAGAGGAGGAAGCTCTGCTTTGGGTCTACTGAGACACCAAAAAACCCCATTTTTCCCCTCAGTTCTTTCCCCTTCACTCCATAAAGTTTTATAAGTATTTAGACATGTTTTATAGGGTCTAAGACATATTTTAATTTCATTTTTTTGATATTGTAATAATAACTAATAAATAAAGAAAGTGGGTTACACAACACCCACACTTCATCCCCCTTAGGGGGAATTGGTAGTGTCTCTTTCGTCGTTTTATTTTTTCTAACAATCACACGCACACAATCTACCTTATTGAAAGGATGTATAGATCAGTTATTTCTTTTATTTTCCATCTTTAAATTTGTTTAAATAATTTTGTTCCCTCGCTTGTTGCCACGAAGTATGCTCTCTCCACCAACCAAAGGCTTCTTGTCGATTATTGGTGGATGATCAGAAAGTGACACATAGCTTGTGGATTCTTTTAGACTTTAGTTTTTATTTTTGTTGCCACAATATTTTTGCTTCAATACAATTGGAACAAATATTTTGCCATTTTGATGTATGTTGTTGCCCATCGTAGGTTTGCCTTGACCTTTGGGATAATAAAAAACAAAAATTCGCATTGATAAATTATTCACATCTAAATAATTAACTCACAGTAATAAGATCAACAACCTTCGAAACATTGTAAAAATCCGACATAACGCCTTTTGACATTATTATGCAGATTTCTCAAAGGAAACGGGAACCACTGAATAGTGACCTCGAGATACAGTTAGGCTACACCCTTGTTGGTGTAGTGTTGAACACCTTCTCAAAGACTCCAATTTAGCCCACATTTCCGAGTGAGGAACCAATTTTGTCATCTTTTCGAACATATTCTCAGTACTTCATAAGTATATCGAGAATCCCCTTTCCCTTAAATCAACTCAGGCTTTAATAATTAAAAATGACCAAGACACATTGCAAAACATTGCTGTTTCAACAACAATTTTGACTCCATTTGGAACTGATCTGAGTACACAACAATCTTATTTTCATTTGATTATCAGTTTTGTCAATGTTAATCTTTATACACTCATGTTATGTGCTGTTGATTGTTTAAACTATTTTGCATCAGTTTTGCGACAAAATTATTTACCAAAAACTCCTAAAAACAACTTAATTTCGTCATTAAGAACTAAAATATAAAGATCCTTAGTTGAACTCTTTCTTAGGGACCACCCCCCTTGGCTTTGTTAAGAGTTTGGCCTAAACAGAGGAGTCAAGATCAAGTGACAGTACTTGACCCGAGACTTGCCCCTAAGGACACACCTAGCAGCTTGAAGATTTCTACTGCGCTTAAGCCCTAGGTGTGTGAAAGGCAGCAACGCCACCAACAAGTAGCTTGGCCTTTGAATGATTCTACTAGACTCTATAGTCATCCTTGTTCTCCTATGTTTTTGGAAACTTCATTCATATGTATTAATGGTGATTCACATTCTTTATATTATAGCAAAGGTAGTCTGGTTGATTCATTACTATTGGACACAAGGGTGGGGTATTCCCAATGGGTGGCAATAAATAAGATTCAATTATCCAACACTCGTAGGATTTATCCTCGTAATTTTTAATTGTCCAACCATGAAGATTTGAATTTGATTTCTAACTAACTATCATAAGAGAACGCAAGTGTAGTTCTCAATTTCTATTTGGGTCGACTGAGTCTTCATTATTTTGCATGACTTGATACAATCATCTTACAATTCCTTCATTTTCATTGAGTTCGACCCAAGTTTTTACTTCAGTCGAGTTGAGGGGTATGATAACCCTTTTCCTTCCTCTTTTAGTTTTACCCTAGATCTTTTTCAAGGGATATGGAAGCTTTCATTTTCCTTCCCTAGGGTCGACCGACTAATGCTATGAATGATTTAGATCCTCCTTTGGGATCAATTTATTTGGAAGTTGACTTGTGTGGATATTCCCGTAATTGTGGTGTCTATGTCTTTCCATACTCATATGGGATCAATTAGGCCTTGGTCTTCCTATTTGAGGTAAATTCCAAACCCCAAAAGATGCAATCAACCCTTATTTACCTAGGTGCTTCTTGGCAGTATGTTTATTTGTGAGCCAAAGTCAAGTATGACCTGTGAAATATGAAAGCCTTCAATTTCAAGATCTACTAAAGGTTAATGTTGTAAATTTTCTTGTTCGCAACTAGGTTTCAAGTTTTTCTGTGCATAAAATTTAATGTCTAAACCCCATTCATTAAAGACTGTCGTAAATGAGATTTTTCATGCATAAAAGATACTGATCTTCAAAACACTTGGAAACTTTTAAATTTTTTTTTAAAGTCATAAATGAAAGTATAGCCACACCATAAAAGATAAGACTCAACATTTTAGCCAAATAGGCTCAAGAAAAAACCTTAAGGAAAAACCTGTTGAGAGAGCTAATTTTAATTTCTTTACTAAGGTACAACTGTACAAAAATAAGAATATAAACACCACTTATCCCAATTTCTGAAGACCGTTAGAATGCCTTGGAAACATTATAATAACACTTCAATTTTTGTCCAGTCTTTGCCTAAAAAATCGTACCCTTGATTAACACTATGTGAACTACATTTTCCAATGAAAACACATCTCGATTCCTATTTCCTTTTAGTCTTCTGACTCAGTTTTAGTGCCCACCATAACAACAACAATATATATTTATTTTTGTGCCCTATTTTCCTTGAAACTGATGTCCAACCTACAACAAAAGTTATGTTGTACAAATTGCAATAAATAATTGCAGTTACTCCCTTAGAACTCGTGTCATTTAACTCAAAATTTATGCCCAGAATATTCCTCAAACCGTGAGCCTTTAATCTTGATTTCTATGCTAATTACATGGAGCAATTAATGCAAATCTCCTCCTCGAGATGCATGCCAGATTTATACTGAAAACGGTGCCCTTTTACTATACGGTTCATGTCTTGGAATTCATTCTAGGTCACTCTCTTTCTTTTCAAGATCGACCTTTCCTCGAAGGTTCGAGCTTTTGCTCTCCTCCAAAAATATCTTTTGGTGAATGTAAAAATGATACCTTCAATCCCTAGATTTGTTTTTTTATTCATGGCAACTACCTCTAAGAGTGGGCCTTGGCTCAGTGGAAGCCCTTGCTGACATATGCCCTGGCCATCAGTCTCCTTGTTCGTGGCTGGATCGTCTTTGTGTTTCTGGAAGAATCTCATGCTTCCACTGTTCTTATCCAGATATGGCGGGTTGGCAGAGGATCCCTGGTGCTTGATAGGTGGCACACCAATTTTGATCCGGCTAGGGAGCGGATTCGTAAACGCCATCTTTGGACTCTGTTGCCGGGTTTACCCTTTCCGTTATGGAACCGTGACATCCTGATTGGTATTGGGAATACCATTGGTCGGTTTATTGCTGTCGGAGAGGATTTTTTGAATGCCTTCGATAAGCGCATAGCTCGTATTTTGGTGGAGGTGGACACTTCTCAGGGTTTGCCGGCTGACATTGATCTCAATTGCAATGAACGCCTGATCTCCCAGCGCATTGACTACCAGGGTATACCTTTCCGATGCTCCTGCTGTCGCTCGACGGGGCATTTGAGGAGATCATGCCCTTCGTTACGTCTGTCACCTCGCTCCTCGGGATCACCATCACTGTGTGACACTCCTCCTTCGGCGCGTTATTAGGCTCGGGTAAGACATACCTCATACATTCCTTTGTCCTCCTTTTCTGATTTAAATGATGCTTGTGCACATTTTGCCGATGCTTATGACTCGGAGATTGCTTATCTGGACTCCTTTGCTCCACGTTGTGATCCCATTTTGCCACCTGTCAGGGTTTCACCTCGTGGGAGCCCCCCATACCCTTCTGGGACTGATCTCACTGTGGATGCCAGGTCTTCTGACACGACCTTTGACTCTCTCATTGCTGAACCTAGGGTTTCTATCCCTTCGCAACCCATTTCCGGGGATCCCTCACTCGTTAACCCTTGCGTTGCCGCACCGACTGACTTTTCCCCTCGAGCGCATGTGTCACCCTCTCCTTCTTCCTCTGTGATGTCCTCGGTTTTTCCTCCCACTCCTCCGTCGACTATCGGTCCTTCTAACTCTGAACATGCCCTAAAAGAGGTTGTCAACGATATGACCTCCCTTCTTTGTGAACCTAGTCGGTCTGATGCACATCCCTATCTGGGTGGGGATGCCGACCACATTAATCCACTCTTCTCGTCCACAGATTTTTCGCCCCTTGGTAAACCGGTTTCATACACCTTGGCTTCCCCACTTAGCCTTGTTAATCACCCCTCTTTTAGCGATCCCTCCCTCCAGAAATCTCTTGATATTTTTTCCGACAAATCTCCCCTCTCACCCTCGGTGCGACCACTCAACTCCATCAGGTTTGAAAACGTTACCATTCGCAGGAGGAAAAAAAAAACTCATCGGTCAATACTGATTCGCTCGCACCGGAACCTTACACTCCTATCTCTTCCCGTCTGAAGCATGCTGCTCGTTTGTCTATCCCTTCTTCCTCCCGGGTTCTTAGAGCATCGACCCCTTCTCCTCTGGACCCCTAATGCGTATACTCTCTTTGAATGTTAAGGGGTTGGGAGGCTCCTCCAAACAAAAAATCCTCCGTCAGTTGTTCCTTTCACTCTCTCCGGACATTGTACTCTTTCAAGAAACCATGCCCAGCACTTACCCGACACTCTATGCTTTCTCCAAACTCTACCCTGGTTGGGAATTCTGTGCGCTTAATTCTACTGGTCTTTCGGGAGGCATTCTTTCTGGCTGGAATACTCGGGTGCTAAGGTGTAAAGCTTATCACACTTTGGCTGGTATCTTACTTCAGGCTACTCTGCGGGTTCTTCACTCACTCTATCCATTCTCAATGTTTATGGCCCCTACCTTCACCGGGACACTTTTTGGAATGCTGTGGCATCGGGTGGTCTGTTGTCCTTACCAAATCTCATCCTCGCTGGGGATCTAAACTTCACTCTCAGTTCTTCAGAGATTTGGGGCAACAAAGCTCTACCTGATCCTCTGGGTCCTTTCCTCACTACCTTATTCTCTGATCATCACCTGGTGGACATAGCCCCTCCCTGTGCCGGTCCTACTTGGAGGAATGGGCGGGTTGGTATTGAGGGCATATCCAAACGATTAGATCGTTTCTTGCTGTCTACCTCACTCATTAGCAGTTTTCCGAGACACCGTGTTTGGGCTCATCGGTGCGGTATCTCCGATCACTTCCCTGTTCTACTGGAGTGGGGTGAAACAATTTCTCCTTGTCTTTACCCCTTTAAATTCAATCACTCCTGGCTCTTGAATGCAAAATTTGTTGATTTGATTCGGGAGTCTTGGCCACACATTTTGTCTGTTTTTTCTGTACATGGTTTGGATTTTCTCTCCTCGAAGCTTCGTCGGCTAAAATTACTGGTAAAGGACTGGACCAGGGTGGAGACCCATAAGCTAAAAGCTTCATCCGCTCGTTTGGAAGGAGAAATTCACTCACTACTACTCTTCACCCAGTCTTCTATACTTGACCTGGCACAGCAACACAGATTATCTGCATTAAAGTCTAAACTTCAGAAGATCTGGGATCTTGAATTAAACTTTGCCCGTTTACAAAGCCGTATCACCTGGGCCTCTGCAGGGGATGCAAATACTAAGTTCTTCCATGCTGTGGCTTCTGCCCGTAAAAACCAAAACGCCATTTGGAGTCTCTAGGATGAACGTGGCCTTTGGTTATCTGATGATCAGAGCATTAAGGCTCTCGGAGTGAGACATTTTAGAAACATCTTTGCTGATGACAATTTGACCAATCTACCTGCTCAGTTAAAGGTTCTTCGCCTCTTCCCCTCCTATGTTTCTGAGGAGGATCCTGCTGCCTTCACTAGCCCTGTTACTTTGTCAGAGATCAAGGGGGCTTTGAAGACATTTAAAAAGGACAAGGCCTCGGGCCCTGATGGTTGGACTGTGGAGTTTTACTTATTTTTCTTTGATATTATGGGCCCCTCTCTTTTACGTCTGGTTGAATACTCTCGTCTTCGGGGTAAGGTGGACCCGGACATAAACTCAACTTTTATAGCTCTCATCCCTAAGATTGATCATCCTGTCAAGTTTGGTGATTTTAGACCCATTTCTTTATGTAATCTCTGCTATAAATTGATTGCCAAGGTGGCTGCCTTGAGACTCAAGTCCTTCCTTGATTCCTCTATCTCTCCCCAGCAGTTTGGCTTCCTTAAGGATCGTTTGATACATGAACCGGTTGCCATCACTCAGGAAGTACTCCATACTGTCAAACTCAAAAAGTTATCAGCTCTTATTCTCAAGCTGGACTTATCTAAAGCATTTGATCGGGTTAATTGGACCTACATCAGATTGATTCTCATTCAGATTGGGGTACCACTTATTGGGGTGAATTGGATCATGGGATGCATCACATCGGCAAATTTCGCTGTCCTTGTTAATGGTTCTCCATCCTCTTTCTTCCCTTCATCTCGGGGCATTCGTCAGGGATGCCCTCTATCCCCGCTGCTCTTCATTTTGGTCATAGAGGGTCTTAGCCTTCTTATCCAGGATGCCAGAAGAAATGGGGTTATCAAAGGCATTAATATTTCTGCAGAGCTCTCCATCACACACTTACTTTTTGTGGAGGATGTCATTCTCTTTGGGATGTGCACTTTTGAAGATTGGATCGCTTTTAGAGTTATTTTGGACACTTTCTGTGAGGCCTCGGGTATGCAGATCAATTTGGATAAATCCAGCTTCCTCCATTCCGATATTGACCCTGCTACTCTTGTTATGATCAAGGATATCCTTCCTTACAGATTTGCACAAATTGACTTGGGTTTCTCCTATCTGGGATTCCAGTTGAAGCCCTCGGGGTATTTTGTCAAAGACTGGTTCTGGCTCTTGAGTCGGTTTGAGAATCATATCAACCACTGGACTCACCGCCTTTTATCTTTGGGGGGGCGCCTGGTCCTTGTCTGTTCTGTCCTCACTAGCCTACCTGTCTTTTGGTTGTCACTTTTCCCGGTTCCCGCCTCCATTCTGGATAAGATTCGCTCTCTTATCTTCTCTTTCCTTTGGGGGTCTTCCGCCACTCATAAGAGATACCATTTGGTTGATTGGCACATACTGGCTCGGCCCATTACTCAGGGGGGCTGGGGGATAAAACATCTTCCTCACTTCAGCCTTTCGCTGAGGATGAAGAATTTTTGGTTTGCTCTGAATCATACTGGTATCTGGCATCAACTTCTAAAAGTCAAATACATGAAAAATTCTTCGGTTCATTCTTGGCTCAGGAATAAAAGATTCAGATTTCGGGATGCTTCTATTATTTGGAAAGGATTTCTGGAAACATTGCCATGGATTGGGAGGGGTCTCCTCTGGCATGTTGGGAATGGAAATGATATTCGGGTTGGTGCGGACCCCATCGTTGGTATGGGGGGTTCTTACATTTTATCTGATGAACTACGCCTGTATCTGGAAGACTTTGGGATTGTCAATCTTAATCAAGCATTTAACCATGCTACTGGACGCTGGTTCACAGTGGATGATCTTGACCTCTGCGAGGTGTGGAGCCATCATTGGACAGCATATATCATAGGCTTGTCTTTTAATAGAATTGGTTTATCTGATGCAACAGATTCGCTTCTATGGTCCCATTATAAACATGTGGGATCCATTACCGCGGCCATTGGTTATGACTGTATCTCTCATAGCACTTCTATTTTGGAGAATTCCCGGGTTTTATCCTACCTATGGTCTTTAAAGATCCCGTTGAAGATGATATGTTTTTGCTGGCTGGTGGCGGTGGATAAGATCCTGACATGGGATAATCTACAATCCCAGGGTCATCTTGGACCCAGCAGATGTGTATTGTGTAATCTTGCCTCTGAAAACTGTCATCATCTATTCCTTTCTTGTCCCTTTACCACATCCATCTTCACACATTTCTCGATCCGGATGGGTTTCCCTTTGACCATACATTGTTCTGTCATCTCTTTCCTTGCCCATTGGTTTGCCTTCACTTCTCCTTCTGCACCCCAGAGATTCATCCCCTTCTTCATCTTTTGGCTGGTGTGGCTTGCTCGTAATAGATGTCTTTTCGAGTCTGGTAAACCTTTTGTTCCACAACTCATCACCCAGATTGAGCTACTACACACTCTCCACCCTGTGCCTGTACATGCCAATAGAACTAGGTTGATTGGATCTGCTCCTGGTCATCACTACCCGGTTGGATATTTTGATGGTGCTGCACAATTGGGACTGGGGGGTGCTGGGTTGGTGATCTTCATTAGTGAAACCCATTATCTCTCTTTTTCAGTGGGCGTTGGTCCGGGTACCAATACCAGAGCTGAACTACTAGCTCTTTGGTCTGTTTTAAAGGTGAGTAATATGATGGGTGTGCCTTTACATCAGATTTTTGGTGATTCAATGGTGATTATCTCATGGGAAAATAAACATTCTGCCCTTGAAATACCCGCATTGAAACACTGGTGTGATGATATTATCCACATGCTGCATTGCGCCCCACCTTTGACCATAAATCATACTTTCAGAGAGCATAATACACTAGCTGATGGTCTATCAAAAAGTGCTCTGAAACTTGAGATTGGCGCGGGGTACTTCTCGGAAATTATGGATGGTCAGGTCATAAAAGATGGACAGTTTCTTCTTTTTTGATGGCTGTATACTTATATTACAGCAGCTGGATATTATGTATTTTCTTTTCACTTTCATTAACTGTTTTGGGAGATTATCAGCTAGTTAGTATGCATTGATTGTATGTTTTTTGGGTCATATTCTCCGATATTTTTGCTGACCTGATCACTTAGGGATGATGATGAAAGTCTGCATAGATCAGACTTTGGTCTATCTATCATATGTGCCGGAAGACTTTATTTTTTGATGATGTATCTTGTATGGGTGCTATGACTGATGATTTCTAGCCGCTATGTGTGCTGATCTCTGTATATTTTATCTTTTTGATTCAACCTGAATATCAAAAGATGGTATTTTTTCCTCTGGAAAAAAAAACTACCTCTAAGATCTAATCGCCAAGATTAGATCTTGAGCCATTAAGATATAGGGTTGAAAATAAAGGCTCATTAAACTCTCATTAATTTAAATTTTAATGCACCCATTCCATTTAAATACGTAATGAGACATTTAAACACTAGCTTCACTTTATTTCTCATAAAGTCATTTTAATTAAAAGCCATGAAGTCACTTTATAAAGTAGCACAAAGCCATTTTTATTTAATAAAGTTACTAGGGATCACTTGGACATTTTTTCACTCCTAGGCACATGAAGTGGAAAACACTTGTCCTTGGTACAATTTTTAACACTCTTATCGAGGAAAGTCTTTCTCACAACTTTCAACTTGTCCCTAAAATGATTGAAATTGGCTCTTCGCAAAGGCTTCGTTAGAAGATATGCCACTTACTCTTCAGTAGGATAATTGAATCTACAACATTGATGCACCAACATCTACGGTGGGGTATTCCCATATGCCACTTATTCTTCCATCTACAACATGCTTGATTTTGTAGAGACATAGAGTAGTCACAACTAACTTCCCCTCTGGTCTTGGAACCACCTCCCACACATCATTCTTCCTGATGGAACTATACTCCTCCACCATGGCATCTCTTCACACCTCATGTGTATCTAGATCCTCAAAAGTGGAAGGCTCCGACGCATGAAGACTAGTCACCACAACCATGTAGCTAGAAAATATTTTCGGTGCTTTACTCTCTTTGACCTCCCTCTTGGGTTTCCCGACAGACTCTGTAGCTTCCTTCAGATTTCCTTTAAGCCATCTCATCCTCCTCTTCTTTGAAATAGTTTCATGTGGCAAAAAATACTACTGTACATCCTCACATGACAACTGTCTACGTAAAGAAGTGCCACCTAAGGTTTGAGATCCTGTGACTGGTGAACCAGAATCAAGTGAATCAAAAACATGTGTAAGTGGATCTAGTGAACCTATAATATGAGAACTTGTACCTGTACCTGAGGAACCTTTAGACTTAGCCTCGTAACCTTAAGATCTTGAAACCTATGGATCGGTCACCCTTGATACCTGTGACCCTACACACTATATAGATGGACTCTGAGAACTAATCAACTGAGGTGCGAAAATCTGCTTCTCCCCCTACTTTGACTCTCGAGACTTATTGAGGGCCCACTCCTCCTCAAATATCACTTCCCTCCTCATAAGAACTTTCCTCTGTGATGGAAGGTATATGCAAAAAGGATTTCAAAGTCTCAATATAATCCAAAAATATGCCCCTATCTGCAATGGGATCCAAATTTGTCCTCTTCTATGAAGGCACATGAGAGTAAGTTAGAGAACCAAATATGTGAAAGTGGCCTACCTCAGGCTTCTTTCTCGTGAACATCTCCTTAGGATTCTTACACCCCAATGCTCGGCGAGGACTCCTGTTCTATACATATACAATTGTACTACAAGCCTCAACCCATAGAAAGATGGGAAGACTCTTATCATGAAGCATCACTTTGGATGCTCCCACTATGGCCCTATTCTTCCTTTCAACAACCCCATTATGTTGTGGGGCATATGGAACAATCAACTGCTTCTTGATTCCCTTCTATCTACAAAACTCATCTAATGCAGTGGAGGTATACTCACCCCCATTTTCTGACCTAAGCACTAGAATCCTCCTCCCTGTTTGTTTCTCCACAAGGGCTTTGAAATCTTGGAACCTTTGCACTACTTCTTCTGATTTCTTGCTCTTTTGAAAGTAGATTGATGCCTTCCTGGAGAAATCATCAATAAATGTGACATAGTAATCAAAACTAGTTGATGAGACATAAGACATTGGACCACATAAATTAGAGTGGATCAAGTCAAGTACTCCTACTGACCTATTATCACTACTTAGAAAAGCAGTCTTGGTGTATTTTCCAAAAGCACACCCTCAACATACATCACTCTGCTTCATGCTGAACTTAGGAAACCCTATCACCATATCTCTCAACATCCTCAAAACATGATGATGCAAGTGGGACATCATCTTATGCTATAACTCACATAGGTCAGAATCGTTGTTGCTATGAGTCAAAGCATGATGAGGCTAAAACAAGAGCTTGTATAATTTTCCACATCTAAATCTAATCGCAAACGAAGCAGATGGAATCAATCCTTTGAGAAAAAACATATACTTTCCTATCTAGGACGTACACTCCATGTCCTCTATCCTCAATAGTGGAAATTGAGACGAAGTTCTTCTTCAACCCAAGGACTTACAAAACATCCCTCAATGTCTTGGGATCCATGGAATCCCTCTGAAAGGTGATAGTCCCTTGCCTAACTGCTCTGACAATAGTGTCATCTCCCAACACCACCTCCAAGTTCAAGCCAATCTTAGTGAACTCAGAAAACATGTCTCGCACACTTGTGATATGGCTCGAAGCCCCAATGTCAATGTACCTCAACGAATGGCCAACTAGCAGAGAATACTCCCTCCAATCCTCTACATAAATACTAGTAATAGATGTTCTCTCTAAATGACCAACGTAGAGAGAAAACTCTCTCTCTCGAGTCCTGTTGTATACTCATAAATCTATGTAGAATTTCTTGTTTGCTTCTTCTTCTTGTTCGGACCATTAGAATAAATTTGGATGAAAAATGGGCCTTTCAACCCTAATTCAAATTCCATGTCATCATGTATTAGCCAATCGAATCACTTTAAAATTTCAAAAACCATATATATGTTAATTTTTTTTATTATATAATTGGGGGATAGGAGAATTTTTTTAATAATGTAATTTGTCTACCCATTGCCTAAGCCGCTTGAGATTATCTTGGATATTGATAATGAAATTAATATGCTAATCGATCTTATGTAAAACATGACCCATGCATAATATATAATAACAATAGTAATTAATATTATAACTGATATATCAATAATATTATACACCGTGAAAAGTTGGGTAAAATAACTTTTACTAATATCATAACTGATATATAATATATAATAAATATATAATTGTAACTAATGTCATAATTAATATACCAATCCATGTTTTATGTAGTGCCTGGCCAACATATAATATATAATAGTAACAATAATTAATATTACAATGTAATATCCCTAGTCGACCCCTGTAATGTATTGGATGAAATCATGTAAATGCATTAGCATAGATTCCTAAGGTGGAGCTCAAGGCTAAGGACCCGTTAGTGAATGGCCTATTTGAGAAGGAAAGTGAGCTAGTTTTGTTAAAGAAATGTAACTACGAAAGATATTATATTTTGTAGTATTATTATTATTTACCCCTTTTGGAGATGTTGTTCCTCTGATTAGGGATGCCATTGATGTATTTGGTCATGTAAAGTATTGAGGTAAAACCTTCATTGTAAGTTGGGTCAGTAGTACCCACAAAAGTTATATTAAAATGTATTTTTGAGTCTTCCAAGGCAAGTCAGCCCTGGCAGCAAGGAGAAGTCGACCTTGTTGGGTTATTATGCCTCTCAGTTGATTAGTATAA
Organism: Pseudotsuga menziesii; assembly: GCA_001517045.1. NCBI lineage: Eukaryota > Viridiplantae > Streptophyta > Pinopsida > Pinales > Pinaceae > Pseudotsuga > Pseudotsuga menziesii. The sequence continues at coordinate 521,890 of LPNX011198038.1, forward strand.
ATAGGAGAGGCACCTCCCTCATTTGGATAAGTTGTGCACTCAAGAAAGTTCGCTGGAGAGAGCAGAAACAATCCATCTGAGGTGAAGGAAGCTGCATGGTCTTATTTCTTGGGTCTTACACTGTACTTGGTTGAAGTCTATATCGAGGAAGTTTTGCTAGGTTTTCTTCCCCACGAGGGTTTCCCAGGATAAATCTTTGTGTTCTCTTTTATGCTGTGCTTGTTGTTATTTTAGTGATCCTTTTTTTTGACATAACATGTTTGAAAAGAAAACTTAATGTGGTATCAAAGCCAACTTGAAAGAAGACATTGTGCAGCAGCTCATCCCGCAGTCCAACAAGCTAGGGTTCACTATTCTTGGCACCTTTCTCCACAGATAACCCAAAAAAGAAGGTCCATTCAACTCGCCCTAGGAGGGCTCATATTTATGTTGAAGCAGGTTTCAATTATGAGGATTTTCATTTTTTGACCTACCACTACTACCGGTAGAAACTAGGGCATCATATTTTTCAAGGTTCCATCCTTAGATTACAGAAAATAAAGATACAGTCTAGCTCGCCTTAGGGAGGCACATATTTTCCTCCACTAATCTCTACAAGTGATCTCACTTGAAAAATTAGGGTTTTCCAATCAAACCCTAGGTCATCTTGAAGTTGGTTCCAGAAGCAATCCTCAAACTGGTAAGTTCTATTTCCTATCTTTCCATTTGAGGTTCTCATTCATTAAATATGACAAACCGTTCCAATATTGATGAAAATATTGAAGGAGCAAAGAATTTCAGAGCATGGAAGTATAGAGTCATGTTCATTCTTGAAGAACATGACCTAGAAGGCTACATCAAAGAAGAGATCAAGGAACCCGAGGTATATGAGGCAAAATTCTAGCACAAGAAGGATATGATCAAAGCTAAGAGAATCATAGCTGACTCTATCAAGAATCATTTGATCCCCCCAAGTGTCTTCAAAGAACACTCCAAAGGAAATGTTTGATGCACTAACTAGTCAGTTTGAAGGGAAGAATATGAACAGGAGAATGACCTCGAGAAACCAACTCAAGTGTGTGAAGATGCAAAAGGCAATAACTATGCAGTCACAGTTCTCTAGAGTGTCTAAAATCAAAGAACAATTAGAATCCATTTGTGACATGGTAGAAGAAGCTGAAGTTGCGATGAACACTCTAAATGGTCTTCCAAGAGAATGTGATCCCTTCATTAGAGGAATATGTGCTAGAATAAATCTAACCAAGTTCAACAAGCTATGGGAAGAATGTGTACAAGAAGAAGGAAGGTTAGAAAATAGAGAAGAAAAGTTAAAGGAAGATGAAGATCGAGCTCTAGATACTCATACAAAGAATAGAAGAAACAAAAGGAAGGATCGAGGATCTCCTACAAGAAGATCACAAGAATTTAAAAGAGGTAAGAAATTTAAGAAGGATTACTCATCTTATGAATTCTACATGTGACATAAGTTAGGACGTATCTCCATACATTGTACACTTAACAAAAACAAGTTCACGAATAAGAACTGAAAGTTCCATGCCCATGCAGAGCTAAAGAGAATGAATCAGATTAAGATAAGACTAGAGATAATCAAGACTCTAATGAAGAATATGTCTCGATATCAGCCCTCACAAGACCAATCTCTCATGTAAGTGATACTTGGATCATATTTAATGGCGCTTATAAACATATGATAGGTCATAGAGATTCTCTCTCATACCTCACTCAGAAAGACTATCCACACAAAGTGCAACTTGGAGATGATTATCAATATCCTATCAAAGGAATGTGAGAATTCTCTTACAAGATGAAATCCGGTAAGTCCATGAAAATGAAAGAAGTCTTATATGTTACAGGTCTAAAGAATAATCTTCTTTCTATATCAGCTTTAGACAAGAATGTTTTAGAGTTTCCTTTGTAGATGGCAAAGTTCTTATGTGGCCAAAAGGAAGAATTATAGATGATGTAGTTGTAATAGGTGTTGAAGAAGGAGGACTCTACAAACTAAAAGGGTATACAAATTCAACTTTCACAACCAGTACCATCAGTCCATGTGAACTATGGCATAAAATACTTGCTCATGTAAACTACAAAGCATTACCAATTGTGATCAAGGTAGTAACATGTCTACCTGTTGGCGCCCCGAAAATCGCAGGCAGCAACAGTAAGGGATTCTCCCCAATCAACGTTCCCAACTAGCCCGTTGACTGTTTGGTATAGGGAATCCGTCCGGTTTACGGTTCGGCTACCGTAGGTCAAAGTACAGAGCAAAGGATTTACCAGTTGTGGCCCGGTCCACCGTGAATTTTGTATTTTTTGACTTAATGTATGATATGCAAGTGCCTAACTAACAATGCAGGGTGCTAAAGATGCAAGGAACAGTCACAATGTGATGTGCAGGTTCTTACCTCTCGTCTTAAGGTTCACAAACACCCAAAACACATACAACATAACACAAAATAAACTAACTACCTAAACTATCCTTAGGGAGCAGAGTTATCGTTCATTGGTGAGTAATACATTTTGTACGTGTATTATGAAGAGTTACAGATAGCTGATACTTCATTCAAGATGCATGAACAATTACAGATATTTAAACAACCAGATAGCCGATTATTTTATGAACAACATTTATTACTCACAGTGGAAGACATCCCAAAAAATACTGAAGAACACTCAACAATAACATAGGTTTAGGAAGTCAAATACTCTCACAGTAAATGAAACACAGCTGAAAACGAAATAGTTCCTCTTCAACATTATTCATTTAGTCGCATTGATACATTCCACATTTCGCTCTCTCCAGCGGCAAAAGTTGCACTTTTTGATTGTAAAACGAAGTAGTTCCTCTTACAAGAAAAGAGTTTACAAATTTTTCTGGGAAAAAGCCCCTTTCCCTTTCCTACTTTCAAGTATTTAAACTATAACTTCCCTATCCTTCGGCTGCCCCCCAAACGTGTGACTTTTTCATTCCCTTGGACGCTTCAGATTCCTCTTCAGGCCCCTGTGTCTTCCCGTTCCTCTGCTGATTAGTAACTGATGGACCTTTCTAGTATGCGTCTTTGTCTTCATTCGTTTCGTCCTTTTCTTCTGCGATCCTTCTAGTTCCGGCCTTGCTTCTACTAGACGGTCCATCTTCCTCCATGCCACGGTAGTTTGACCGATCTCCCGAACCAACCTGCAATCAATCGACAAGTATCATTTATTGGAAAGGCATTACAAAATAAAGCATCAGATTCTATCAATTGAACGACTATTCCACAAGAAAAAAGCCTGGTGCGTATCTTGTTCTAAGAAGAAATTCGATCGAGCCTTGGGCGGGAAAATTATAAATCGGCAGTTGGAAGGCTTCTACGTCGGGCGTGAAAGGACTTTGAGATCCGCAACGGCGGAAGGGCTATAAGTTATGGGTAAGCGAAACGCGGGCAAAAAGGCTTTTAATCGGACATCGGACGGATTAGTACTTCGGAAGCCAGAAGAATCTGCCAAGTCGCAACGACGAAAGAGAGAAGGCCGGAGCCACACGATGCAAGTCGGAAGTTGGACGGATTTGCGTTTCGGAAGACAAATGGCTTTCCCATCCGCAACGGCGGGGGAAAAACGACTTCGGATCCGCGGTTAAACAGGCAAACGCTCATCGGCAGTCGGAACGATTTGAACTTCGGGTGCTAAATTGCTTTAGGAGCCGCAACGGCGGACAGGAAAAGGGTTCAAACTTTCGATCAAAACAAGAAAGAATCCCGATCCAATAGAAAAAACTAAGTGCCTCAGTCAGCTTCAAACATCCAACAATGGACAACGACCTGTCATACCTCCGCAACGGCGACCACAATATAAACCACCGATTTGACCAACAAGAAAAACAAACTTTAAAAGCCATGGCTCACCATAAACTTTGGCGCAATCAAAATCCGAACCTTGGTCAAGAGTTAAGTTTAAAGATTAAAACACAGACCAACAACTCCAAGGATTCAACGATCAAAGCAAAATCATGAGGAGGGGTCCCGAATTAAAAAAAATTTGGGGTGAATAGTTGTAGCTGCAACAATTGGCGATTTCTTGGTGAACCTAGATCTCTGGGCGATTAACCTCTGAGTGGCAGACTGCTTAACAACAACAAAAAGCATCATATTGAATTCTTCCAGCAATATGGATCTCTCAAATGACAGAAGTGTGTACCCTTAATCATTGATGCCAATCCAATTAGGGAGAGTGGAAACCAGAATCGTCAAGTCCAGATAACTACGCTGAGGCCAGAGGATGAATTTCATTATTACCTTTGTCTTCAGGCGGCTAATAGCTTTGGACACCACAGGATTGTAGTAGATGGTAAACAACAGTATTCGTTTGTTCCTCATTCCCATGCCATTTTAGCACTTTTTTTTTTCTTTTGGACTTTTGTCCCTTTTCTTATGAGTCCTCCTGAATGCCCTGTCTTACTGAATTTTATTTCAGGATCCTCTATCCCATAGTGTCCTTTTGTGTGAGTGGTATACTTTAAGTTTCAGCTCACGGACGTAGAGGATCTTTAGGCAACTTAGTACTCATGTTTCAGCACCTGCTTTGATTTATGATGCTTTAATATGAGTTTTTTACACTTTATCTGCCTTTAGGCATTCATTTCTTGGAATGGGATCATTTATGTTTAACATACTTGTCATGTCCCCGGTTTCGACCCCGTTTGCATGATGCATATATTGTAATTAATCGTGGTGAGGAGCTCAAGGCAAAAGCCCCACCATCGATTTTGTTGTGTATGTTTCGACAATGGGGATAATTGCCGGTGGCATCTCGTGCTATAAGGCACATTATAATTCGGCATCATGTAAACCCGCACATCAATTAAAATAAACCACAACCAGCTACGGCAGTGCAACGTTGAATGAAAAGGGCATGGTTCCAAAGGATAAGGGGTGGGGGGATGTCAAACCTTGGTTAAGGGGAAAAACCCATGTTTTATTGCCTTGTTGTTTTGCCACCCTTGTTGATTTGCCACCTTTTTGTCTTACCCAACCTCTTCCAACCTCTTTAATGCTTCAGCTGGTGGTTGGGGTAGTTATTGCTGAAGTGGTGGTGGTTGTGGCAGGCTGTCAGCCTTACCCACTTGCCCACTCCACCCACGTTTGCCATTCTTCTCCCTCACGCACTCTTCCCTGGTCAGTTTACACTCTCACCACGATTTTGGTCTGTTGGCTTCTCACGCACAGGCTCTGGGCAATTTTAGTCTCACACAGACGTTTTCTGGGGCTCCACGAGTTGCTGAAGCACCCACGCACTGTAATTCGCGTCCTTGCTGTTGTGTTGTTCATCCACGGGCAAAATCGGAGTTGTTTTCTCCTCACGCAGAGCTGAGGTCTGTTCATCCTCACGCAGATGTCTGTTCGTCCTCATGCAGAGAAATCGGGTATGTCTTTCCCATGTATTTTGCTGTTGGGTGTAAATTCTTCCTCACGCACAGAGGTTTGGGTCGTTTTCCCTATTTTGAGAGCCATGCTCACTGCCGTGTTTTGGGGCTGCTGTTTTCCCTGTGTTTTGTGGGCTAGGGTGCTCAAATTCGTTTTGGGTCACCGTTGATTTCCAATTCGTGGGATGAGTTTCTGTGTTTTGGGACTGTGCATAGTGGTCATTGTTTTTACTTTGAAATTGGGCTGTTGCTGTTGTTTCCCTGGTTTGGGATGTTGTGGTTGAACTGTTTTGGCCACGTTAGGGCCAAAACCAACTCTGGGTAGTCCCTTGGACTTGAGCTGTGCTCCTCCATTGTTTGGGGCTGTCGCCTGTTGTTTATGACTCCTTCACAGAGCTGTGAAGGGATTGTTTGGCTGCTGGTATGCAGTGGTTGAACCTTGGACTGTGCTGGCTTGGCTTGTCTGTGGAAAGCCTGTGAAACCCAGCAGTGTTGGTTTGGTTGTTTTGTGTCCCCTTGGCTATGTGCAAGCCTGCAATTTACCCTTACTCCAGAGGAATCATGCCCAGCTCGGGGGTGGCAGCGCTGCTGAGAGATTGATGAGCAAGCTGGCCTATGGTTGGGTGGAACGTTGTAGCGACGTAGCTGGTTGCGGGTGAATTATTCATCAAGAGATAAGTGCTGCTGGCTGTTTCTTCTCTGCAATTTAATCTATTGTATAATGAGTTATGATGAACATGTTGAATGCTGGTTGTATGTAAATGTTTGCTTCCGCTGTATGATTGAAGAATTGTGCATCTTGGATGATGGACTATGCACCCTGTTATGCCTGTTTAAGCTTTTAATTCTCAGCATTGATTTTATGTTCATGGGCTGGTTGCCCCTTTGATGTTGTGATTGGTCTGCTCGTCGCGTCCTCTTCGCCGTTCCAAGGGATGGGGAAGTGACAATACTGTTCACCTTGCTCCTTTCCATGGGTCCTCTGCTGTCGCTCCTTAGAACAAATTAAATGTGACGTGGATGGAGCCCCAACATAGTGTTCCAGACTCTCTGAATCCGGTTTATTACACAGGGATTAAGTAGGACTTCAATGCACACAGAATTATTCGAGAAAACGACTAAGCTGGAAGAAAATCTTTAATATAAACAACAACCCACAGTCTGATCACTCAATCGTTTATCACTCCCAAAATTCTGATGTTCCCCTTACAACCGCAGGTTTGTCCCCTTTATTGAAAACAAGAAAAATCAAACTAAAGCAAATTGAAAAACATGACTCAAAAGACTACCAGACGGAAACTTTATATACAAGACAGAAGAAATCAAACAAACTTAGGAAAAATAAGGCTTGAGAACCAAACCATTTATTGGTAGGTTCTCCTCCCACCCCTGTAGATCTTGCAACTTGTAAGTAGAGGGACCAAGCTTGGCTGCAATCTGAAAAGGGCCTACCCACAACTGCTGGAATTTGGTATGTTTTCCTTTCTCATCATGGGGGTGATCCCATTTGAGGACTAAGTCTCCTACTTCAAAGTCCTTTGTCCCAGCTTTATGCTTGTCAAACCATCTCTTAACTGACTCTTGTTGTTGCTTAAAGCGTTCTTTGGCTTTAGATCTGGCCTCCTCGGCTTTCAGGAGATTATATATTCTTATTTGTAAAATTTCATCATCCGATCCCCTAGACTCTTGAGCTAGTATGGAAGATGGTAGCATGATATTGGGAGGAAGGATGGCTTCTTTACCATAGACAAGGGTATAAGGAGATACTCCAATCGCAGACTTGGGGGTGACCCTATCATCCCAAAGGGCATTTGGTAATGCAGAGTGCCAACTCCTTTGGTTTTCTACTACAGTCTTCTTTAGGATTCTAATCAGATTTTTATTTGAGGATTCAGCCAGGCCATTTCCTTGTGGGTAATAATTAGTAGAATAATGCAATTTTATCCCTTTATCATGAGCAAAAGCAGTCAATTTAATTGATGAAAAGTACTTTGCATTATCAAAAACTAATGAAACTGGAACTCCAAACCTGGTCATGATGTGGTCTTGTAAGAAGCTGATAACTTCGTCTTCATTAATCTTGCGCAGCGGAATAGCTTCGACCCAACGAGTGAAATAATCCATAGCGGTCAGAATGTACTTGTGCTGCAGTGAGGAATTTGGTTTGATTTCTCCAATAATGTCTAGTCCCCGTTGCTCAAATGGTTCTGTAATCACCACAGAGATTTAGAGGTGCTGCTGCTTTAGGCTGTCTCCCACCACACCTTTGGCAAATGTCACACTTCCTGACATGTGCATGTGCATCCTTGAAGAGTGTAGGCCAATAGTAACCGGCTCTGAGGATTTTTTGGGCTGTAGTGTCTCCCGAGTAATGTCCCCCAGCAGGACCGTCATGTAATTCTGACATTACCCTCTTCGCATCTTCTTTTTCTAAGCATCTAAGGAGAACCCCGTCATAATTCTTTCTGAATAATACCCCTTCAACAAGTTGATAGGAGGCCGATTTAAGACGCAACGCTCTTCTTTGCTTGGAATTCCAATGCTCTGGTAACAGCCCTGACTGCAGGTAATGCACAAGGTCTCTATACCAAGACTCGGGAGCTGTAAACAAAGGACATACATCCATTACATGTAATTCGGCCTCATCCTCCCATGCTTGCTCTTCATTGTTCCCACTTTTAGTCATCAGCTTGCACAATCCTTGTCCTTTAACTATAGAGGCTGGTTTGAATTCAAGGTCGTATTCTTGAAGAGCTGTTACCCAGTTGCCCCTTCTTTCTCCTAACTCTTTCTGTATGAGAAGGGATCTTACAGCTGGGTAGGGGACTATTACCTTGGTTTGATTTTTTAATATATAAGGCCTGAATTGCTTCACTGCCTTAAATACAGCGTAAGCTTGCTTATCAATGGCTAGGTAGTTTAACTCAGCCCCTTGTAGACCAGTACTCATAAAGGAGATTGGGAATTCATCCCCCCCTTCTTCCTTTTGGGTGAGCACAGCTGCCAGTGAATCATCGGATGCAAATGTATACAAAATAAAGTCTTTATCGAAATCTGGACTTTTCAAGGAGGGTGCGTGTGCAACAGCAGTTTTAATTTTGCTAAAAGCATTCTTCTCAAGTTCAGTCCACTTGAATTGAACATTCTGCTTGACCATCTGCTGTAGCGGCTTAACAGTCTGAGCGAAATCAGGCACAAACCTTCGTACGAAATTTATGGTTCCCATGAATGATTGCATTCCCTTTTTATTATGGGGCAAGGGGATTTGTTCAATAGCCTTAATTCTTTCTGGATCAATGGAGATCCCTTGCTTTGAAACTATGTGCCCCAGCAATTTTCCTTCCGTGACAGCGAACACACATTTCTTAGGATTGAGGGAGATGCCATATTTTCGGCATCGTTCAAAAATTTGCTTTAAGTGAAACGCGTGCTCTTCTCTTTTCTTTGAGAATATTGTAATGTCATCGAGGTACACTACAACACTTCGTCCAATCAATCCGCGGAAGGCTATGTCCATAGCCCTCTGAAATGTCGCTCCAGCATTAATCAGCCCAAAAGGCATCCTTCTATAGGCAAAGGTTCCCCATTTAGTTCTGAACGTTGTCTTTAACCTGTCTTCTTCGGCTACTAATACTTGATTGTAGCCAGAGAAACCATCTAATAATGAAAATAGTTCAGAACCTGAAACCATCTGTAGCAGCTGCTCCATGGGTGGCAGAGGATAGTTATCTTTATCTGATGCGCGGTTTAAGTTCCTGAAATCCACGCAGAGTCTGGTTTCTCTAGACTTTTTTCTTACTGGTACCAGATTTGATACCCACTCAGAGTGTCTGACTTTGAAGATGATTCTTGCGTCCAATAACTTCTTCACTTCACTCTGAATCAGTGGTTCCAATTTCGGATGCATTTTCCTCAAAGGTTGCTGATATGGCTTGACGCCTGCTTTAATGGGGACGACATGTTTGATGATTCTGATGTCATACGTTTTCAAATCTTCATACGTCCACGTGAAAACATCTCTATATTGTTTAAATAGACCGATGAATTTGTCTCTTTCTGTTGGCGAACAGCATTTTCCGAGATTCACGAACTTAGGATTTGTTTCAGTCCCTAAATTAATCAGCTCAAACTGCAGAGATGAGCTGTGTGTCTTCACGTTGGGTGGTCTTCTGAATTTTTCATTTAAATCGAACATTTTTTTTCCAACGTTCTGACTCCTCTAGGAATGAAATTATCGTATTTCATCTCAGCCTGATGTTCTTCATCGTCTATGATCGCTCCTTTAAACACCTCATCATTCGTTAAACACTCTATGATCTGCTGGTCAACATCGAATACTCGTAGGTTCGTAATCATATCAGGTACAGAGGGCCTGAAAAGCAATTCGACAGAACATCGATTATTAGTGGGTATGAGTCTAGCGGATGAGGTGGCCAACAGATCAGCAGCTGCATTTTTAATTCTTGGAATTGAAGTAATGTTAAATGCATTAAAATATTTCAGCAAATGCCATACCTCATTCTGGTAAGCTTTTAAGTGAGGGGAAATACAATGTATCTGATTCCGGATTTGTTTCACAATAATTTCAGAATCCCCATACACTTTTAGATTACTTACATTTAATTCAATTGCCTTCTTTAGTCCCTGCACCAGTGCTTCGTACTCAGCTGTATTATTAGTACACTCAAACTCTAATATACATGAAAGGAAATGTTTATAATTCTGTGGGTCAATCAGGACATAGCCAGCCCCTGACCCTTCTAATGTCTTAGAGCCATAAAAAAAAAAGTCCAAAAATCATTAACTAATGAAAATGAATCTATTCCTACTGCTAAGTCTACTATTTTATAGTCAATCTCTTCAGCCTGTGAGAATCGAAGGAGATCAGGCTGGGTATCAGATGTGTTGTTGGCTTCTTCTGCTTGGTAATTACCTGGTTCCAACTCAATAAAATAGTTTCCCAAGACAGAATCCACAGGTTCATTCTTCTCTTCAAGTCGGGTAACATTGTACTTCATGTGAGGCTCTCTTAAAATCTTGATCTGGTTCGGGCTTCCTTTGTATGGCAACCACAGATGTGACCAATCAGAAGTGAAATATCCATTAAGTTTGGCCGACCAATCTCTGCTCAGGATAAGGCTGTACGCGTCTGGTATATCAGCCACCACAATATTAATGACCTGGCATACTTTATCATTTGAAGCCAGACGGACTAGGACATCTTCCATCTCACCAATTACCTTCACATCTGTCCTGTCCAACTGAACTACTCTCCACGGGGATGGCTTGGGCTGCCCATTGATTCTTTTAGAGACAGATATCGGCATGACATTAACAGTTGCCCTTGAATCTACCAAGCAATTATGTACATTGTAGTTAAAGATTTTGAAAGTAAGGAGGAAAGGTGGATGTTTGTGCTTGGACTTACCTCCACTGCTGTTCTCTCCAATCTCTTCTTCTTCTTCTGGTTGATTGTTAGTGGGCGTCTTCTCATCTGATGTTTCAAGGGCCCTCAATAGCCTTTCTTTTTGCTGCGGAACTTTGCACATCTCGAATAGTGGAACATTCACCTTTATCTTCTTTAAATCCTCCACAATGTCATAATCCATCTGTTGTTCCGTGGGATGAGGCCTATCAGCACTCTCCTTACCTTCATTTGGCCTGGCCGTTGTATCATTTAGTCTACGACTTTGGCTGGTAATAGTGAATTCTGGAATTGTATCAGCCAAATACTTGTCTTGAAATCTCTTCTTAACATTTCTTTGCAGCCTCTTAATCTTTGGAAGTATAAGACTGTCTTCATTAACCGTCCATTGGCTCCTCGTGGCTACATTGGTCTCCATAACGTCTTCACACCCCTGAGTCTTTTCTTCTTCAGTGTCAAATAACGAGACAGAATTCCATAAAGCCATGGTTTCTTCCTCCTGATCTTTAGTGGAAGTAGAAGTAGAGTTTTCCTTTCCTTCTTCATTTCCCTCTTCTGTCAATCTAGAATCTAACAGTTGATTCATGACCAACGTCATCGAATTTATCCACTGCGGACAATTCTTCTCAGAGTGTGGCTGTTGGTGGAATGTGCAAAAATTATCCAAGCCTACCTCTGTTAAGTTCATAGATGCAGTATTGTGCGGAGGAGGTTGAGACTGGTGGTTATCCTCTCTTTTCTTATAATATGGCTTATAAAACTTTTGTGCTTCCTTTTCTTTCTCCATATCTATGATTTTATTGGAAAGCTTCTACATCATTTTGGCCATATTTTCCAAATCTGGGGACTTTTCTTCCTTAGGCTTAGTGAACAATAAGGCTTTTCTTCCTGTGCCTTTCTCTCCAGACTATTCTGGATAGTCTTCAATGCTTTCTCTTTCAGCTTCCACCACTTCTACTTCTTCATAAGTTTCCGTCAAGGTAGGTTTGGCCCTACCTTTGGCAAACATGGCCAAATCAGGGCCTAAAGCTGAAGTATAGTATTCAATAAGAACTTTGTCTGAAGGCTTATCTGTTTCAGAGAAGTTCTTGAGGTATGCTGCAAACCTTTGAGTGAAACTGTGCACTTTTTCTTTTCTTTCTTTCTTCAACGCGCACAGCCCTTTCATGAGAGCTGCATGAGTTTTCTGAGTTGCATACTTACTTCTGAAAATTCTTTCGAAGGTATCCCAATCAGGGATAGAGTTAGCAGGCAATCCAAAGTACCATGATGCTGCAGCTCCTTTAAGGGTATGCGGGAACAATCTGCAGACTACATATTCATGCTCCCCAGCCCTCAATTCTTCTATTGCCAAGTAAAAACTTTGCAGATGATCATCTACTAGTATCTTCTCATTGGGGTCAAATTTAGGCAGCAACTTTTCAAAGGATTGAGGAAAATCATGGAACGAAGGAGTCAGGTTTAAGGGTGATCTGGCTCTCCATGCAGGTGGCGGGTTTGGCGGGTTAGGTGGTTGGTTTGCGTTTATGCCAGCCATGAGTCTGGGTGGAGAGTGAGGAGGTGAACCAACTGGAGTGTGAGCAGGAGAACTGTGAGGGGTTTCTGGGCCTTCGTGATTCAAAGGTAGCACAACTTCCTGTAAGACTATTTCTACCAGCTCTTCCCAGTCTCCAACCAACACTGAGCCTTCCGCTTCAAGACGATCCTTCTTTTTATACTCTCTTCTGGGCAGTTCAGGGATGATTGGAAATCCTCCAATCTTCTTCACGTATGCCCTGGTGTGTCTTCTCAGATCATTAACAATTTCATTGCCAACAGAATATAGATGTTCTCTTTCTTCTGGAATTGGATTATGAAACCCACTGCTTTCAGAACTGTTACCGGTGGAATATTCTTGGGAAAACGGGTTTCCTCGGCCAGCCATACACTGGTGGCCCTCCTTCTAGCGCCAAAAACTGTTGACGCCCCAAAAAGCACAGGCAGCAACAGTAAGGGATTCTCCCCAATCAACGTTCCCAACTAGCCCGTTGACTGTTTGGTATAGGGAATCCGTCCGGTTTACGGTCCGGCTACCGTAGGTCAAAGTACAGAACAGAGGCTTTACCGGTTGCGGCCCGGTCCACCGTGAATTTTGTATTTTTTGACTTAATGTATGATATGCAAGTGCCTAACTAACAATGCAGGGTGCTAAAGATGCAAGGAACAATCACAATGTGATGCACAGGTTCTTACCTCTCGTCTTAAGGTTCACAAACACCCAAAACACATACAACATAACACAAAATAAACTAACTACCTAAACTATCCCTAGGGAGCAGAGTTATCGTTCATTGGTAAGTAATACATTTTGTACGTGCATTATGAAGAGTTACAGATAGCTGATACTTCATTCAAGACGCATGAACAATTACAGATATTTAAACAACCAGATAGCCGATTATTTTATGAACAACATTTATTACTCACAGTGGAAGACATCCCAAAAAATACTGAAGAACACTCAACAAGAACATAGGTTCAGGAAGTCAAATACTCTCACAGTAAATGAAACACAACTGAAAACGAAATATTTCCTCTTCAACATTATTCATTTAGTCGCATTGATACATTCCACATTTCGCTCTCTCCAGCGGCAAAAGTTGCACTTTTTGACTGTAAAACGAAGTAGTTCCTCTTACAAGCAAAGAGTTTGCAAATTTTTCAGGGAAAAAGCCCCTTTCCCTTTCCTACTTTCAAGTATTTAAACTATAACTTCCCTATCCTTCGGCTGCCCCCAAAACGTGTGACTTTTTCATTCCCTCGGACGCTTCAGATTCCTCTTCAGGTCCCTGTGTCTTCCCGTTCCTCTGCTGATTAGTAACTGATGGACCTTTCTAGTCTGCGTCTTTGTCTTCATTCGTTTCGTCCTTTTCTTCTGCGATCCTGCTAGTTCCGGCCTTGCTTCTACTAGATGGTCCGTCTTCCTCCATGCCACGGTAGTTTGACCGATCCCCTGAACCAACCTGCAATCAATAGACAAGTATCATTTATTGGAAAGGCGTTACAAAATAAAGCATCAGATTCTATCAATTGAACGACTATTCCACAAGAAAACAGGCTGGTGCGTATCTTGTTCTGAGAAGAAATTCGATCGAGCCTTGGGAGAGAAAATTATAAATCGGCAGTTGGAAGGCTTCTACGTCGGGCGTGAAAGGACTTTGAGATCCACAACGACGGAAGGGCTATAAGTTATGGGTAAGCGAAACGCGGGAAAAAAGGCTTTTAATCGGACGTCGGACGGATTAGTACTTCGGAAGCCAGAAGACTCTGAGAGCCGCAATGGAGGAAGAGAGTAGGCCGGAGCCACACGATGCAAGTCGGAAGTCGGACGGATTTGCGTTTCGGAAGACAAATGGCTTTCCCATCCGCAACGGCGGGGGAAAAACGGCTTCGGATCTGCGGTTAAACAGGCAAATGCCCATCGGTAGTCGGAACGATTTGAACTTCGGGTGCTAAATTGCTTTAGGAGCCGCAACGACGGATGGGAAAAAGGTTCAAAATTTCGATCAAAACAAGAAAGACTCTCGATCCAATGGAAAAAACTAAGTGCCTCAGTCAGCGTCAAACATCCAACAATGGACAGTGACCTATCATACCTTCGCAACGGCGACCACAATATAAACCACCGATTTGACCAACAAGAAAAACAAACTTTAAAAGCCATGGCTCACCATAAACTTTGGCGCAATCAAAATCCGAACCTTGGTCAAGAGTTAAGTTTAAAGATTAAAACACAGACCAACAAATTCAAGGATTCAACGATCAAAGCAAAATCATGAGGAGGGGTCCCGAATTAATTTTTTTTTGGGGAGAATAGTTGTAGCTGCAACACTACCATAAATCTAGATTAATCATGAAGGGGTATGAAAAGGATGTGTTCAAGGGAAGAATATCAAGAATGCATTCCCGAGAAGTTACAACAAAGTAAAAGGGATCTTAGATATTGTCCACTCAGATGTGTGCAGACCAATGTCAATTACTTCCTTAAGTGGGCGTGTCTATTATGTTTCTTTTATTGATGACTATTCACGTCAGATTTGGATATATTTATTGAAAAGGAAAGATGAAGTATTTGAAAAATTCAAAGAGTTCAAATCTCTTGTGGAGAATCTCATTGAAAATAAGATTAATATCTTAAGATAAGATAACGAAGGAGAATTCACTTCAAATAAATTCAAGGACTTCTGCAAAGAAGTTGGGATTAAGAGGGAGCTTAATACACCCTATAATCCTCAAATGGAGTAGTATAAAGGAATAATAGATCTATCATGGAAGCAATCAAAGCCATGATCCATGATCAAGATATACCCATGCATTTATGGGATGAAGCAACAAAGATCATAGTATATGTTTAGAACAAATTATCCCACAGTGCGCTTGGAAACAAAAATCCAGGAGAGAAGTTTACTCGTGAGAAGCCTGAAGTGAGCCACGTGAAGATATTTGGTTGTCCTATTTACCTAGATGTTCCCAAAGAGAAAAGATCAAAGTTGGACCCCTCAGGAAAGAAGGGAATATTTGTCAGATATAGTGATCAGTCAAAAGCATACATAATCTATATTCCAATTTTTCGTCAAATTAAGGTCAACAGAGATGTCACTTTGGATGAAGATGCAGATTTCAACAAATCTAGAGAGACCCATGTAGATGAAGTTTATGAATAAGAGCAACAATATCCCAGAATCGTAGAGGCCAGTAAACCACCAGTTAGAGATGATTAAGAAGAACCTATACTAGAAGATCATGACATGGTAGAATCTCAAGAACCTATAGAGACTCCTCATGAGATGATATCAACAAGGAGAAGACCAACTTGGGATCACGATATAATTCAAGAAGTAGGAAGACATAGTGCAACAAAAGGAAGCAAATACCAAAATTCCACTCCAACTACATAGCATTAATGTGTAACCTTGTTGATGAAGAATCTACATGTTTTGAAGAATCCTCAAAGAAGAAGGAATGGATGGATGCCATGATCGAAGACTATCAATCTATATTACATAATGATGTTTGGGAAGTAGTGCCAAGACCGAAGGATAAATTACTGATGTCTTCAAAATGGATTTTTAAGTCAAAGCATTTAGTTGATGGTAGTATTGAAAATTTCAAAGCAAGATTTGTCGCATGAGGATTCTCTCATAAGGAAGGGATTGATTATGACGAGACTTTTGCACCAATAGCCATATATACCTCAATCATAACCATTCTTTCTTTTTCTTCCAAGATGAAATGGAAGTTACATAAAATGGATGTAAAGACAACCTTTCTAAATGGTGTCATAGAAGAGGAAGTGTATATTGAACAACCTCCAGGTTTTGAGACACATGCCAAGAAAAAACATGTGTTCCAACTAAAGAAGGAATTATATGGATTAAAGCAAGCACCCAGAGATTGGTATGGAAGAATTGATGGCTTCCTGACGAGCTTTGGATTTATCAAAACTAAAGCATATTCCAACCTTTACTATAAGGTTGAAGATTTAGGGATCATGATAGTACTATTATATGTATATGATCTATTTTTAACAGGAAAGGAGAAGCTCATCAGTGGATTTGAGAAGAAGATTGCAACAAAATTTGAAATGAAATACCTTGGCATGATGCATTACTTCCTAGGCCTCGAAGTATGGAAATTCCCGAATGATATTTTCCTAAACCAAGGAAAACATGCAATTGAGATCCTAAAGAGATTTGGGATGTTGGATTGTAAGGCAATTAACAATCCGATGGTGACAAAACTGAAGCTTCTAAATGATGAATGTTCAGAAAGAGTAGATTCCACATTGTATATACATATTATTGGATCACTGATGTATTTGATAAATACAAGACCAAATATATGTTTTGAAGTAAACACCTTGAGTCAGTATATGGTGGAACCTAGACATGTTCACCTAGTTACAACAAAACATGTGATGAGGTACCTAAAGGGTACATTGGATTGTGGCCTCACATATGCATCTGATTGTGAGTTCAGATTATGTGGCTACATTGATTCAGATTGGGCAAGAAGTGCTGAAGATAGAAATAACACTTCAGGATGTTGTTTCAATTTGGGATCAGGTGTGATCTCATGGCTTAATAGAAATCAGACCAGTGTTTCGCTCAATATAATATAGGTTGAATACATTGAAACATGTTCAACCTGTAGAGAAGTAGTATGGCTTGGAAAGTTATTGACATGATTGTTTGATACCGAGATGGATGCAATTGATATCTATTGTGACATCTAGAGTTGCATCAAGTTGACGGAGAACCCGATGTTCCATGATAAGTCAAATCACAGTGAGATAAAGTATGGTGCAGAGAGGAGCCATAAAGATCCAATATGTTCCTACAAAGGAACAAGTTGCAAATGTGTTAACTAAGCCTCTGCCTCATGTGAAGTTTGAATATTTTAGAGAGAAGATTGGTGTAGTTCGAAAGGACCTCCTTGGAAAGAGGGAGTGATGATGAGATTGTTGATTATTTGATGGAATATCAGTACAAATGTGATGGTAGGTTATAGTTGAGCAACTATAGATATCGTTGTGGTTCTGCATTCATTTGTGGACATTGTGGTCCTGCATTCATTTGCGAATGTTGTGGTCCTGCATTCATTTGTAGACGTTGTGGTCCTACATTCATTTGCAGACATTGTGTTCCTACACTTATTTACGGACGATGATATTCCAACATTCTTGATGTCGTGGTTGATTCCACATTAATTTGCGATGTTGTGTTTGTATGTGTAGCATTGGAGGTGATGCTTAGGATGAGGATACCTGAGATGATGTGATGTGATACAATGCTCACAGTGATGCGATGAGATGTGATGCTCATGATGATTTGGCGAGATGCGATGCTCCGTGATGATGATGTTCCACGGACGATGACGATGTTGTTGTAATTGTGAAAACTTCCTATGTCATATAGACTTACCAGTAAGTTGTACATATGCATTGTTGTGTGATAGACTACCTTGTTAAGAGGGAGTGTTAAAGAAATGTAAATGCGGAAAAATTCTATATTGTATTATTATTATTATTATTATTTACCCCTTCCAGAGATGTCATTCCTCCGATTAGGGATGTCATTGATGTATTTGGTCATTTAAATTCTTGAGGTAAAACCTTCATTGTAAGTCGATTCAGTAGTACCCACAAAATTATTATTTAAATGTATTTTTAAGTCTTCCAAGCCAATTTGTCCCTAAAAGCAAGGACAAGTTGACCCGGTTAGGTTATTAGGTGTCTCAGATGATTAATATAAATAGGAGAGGCACCTACCTCGTTTGGATAAGTTGTGCACTCAAGCAAGTTCACTAGAGAGAGCAGAAACAATCCGTCTGAGGTGAAGGAAGTTGTATGGTCTTATATCTTGGGTCTTACACTGTACTTGGTTGAGGTATATATCAAGGAAGTTTTGCTAGGTTTTCTTCCCCATAAGGTTTTCCCAGGATAAATCTTTGCGTTCCCTTTTCTGATGTGCTTGTTTTTCTTTTAGTGATCCGTTTGTTTTGACATAACATATTTGAAAAGAAAACTTACCAAGTTTGGATACAACATGTGCTAGTAGTCCATGGAGAATGTAAAAACATGTAAATATTCACCATTCTAATAAAAATAACCAAGAGGCTGTCTATGGGGAGGAAACGTGAACAATGGGGGATGTGTTACCCACTAGGGAGATGTGAGTGGTAGTATGGGATTTGAACCTTTACTTTCAAGTGTCTTGGTGAGAACCCCTATGCCATAAAAGGCATCAACTACCTTCATTAATTCCTTGAAGTTCCATTTAACCATGATGAAAAAGGGCGACTGCATGGGAAGCTGCTGAGTTAATGAGCATGTAGGAAATGACGACATGTGGGCATTGTTACTTGGCTCGAAAGTAAACCTGTGCATGGAATTTCGATCCAGAGGATTGAACGGGGGAAAGGAAACATGTACGCATGCATTCGTTCACCTCATACCCCTTTCATTCGCTCACTTATGGAATCCATGAGGAGGAGGAGAGTTGAGAGCCCTGCGTGAATTCCACCATAAACTTGTGTGTGAAAGAGGTTGTGTGTTCTCGTGAATTGGGAATGTTGTGGAGGAACTCTACTTGTTCAGTAGTCTAGACCTGATATACCTTCCAAGGATAGTAAATGAGGGAAGAAGAGGGTGGAGGCAGAGAAGGGAACCTTCCTCAACTATATGTGGAGGAGAAGAGGGTGTTGAGATTGGATGAGACCATTGAGATGCCATAGTTTCATGGTTGAGCACAATGGTTTGACAATGTTGAAATTACTTGTCTGTTGGCTTGATAAACCCAATTTGTATTTGCGTGCAGTGATTTCTTTGAGCATGAGAGACTCCTTTGTGGATAACATAGCCTAGCTCGAGGGTGGTCTCTGAGTGATGAAAGCATATAGGCCGTGCAGAGACCTATGGTTGGGTGTAACGTTGCACCCACATAGCCATTTGCTTGGAACGTTTACAATTTAAAAGATAAGTATTCATGTGAGCCAATGTCCATAACGGTTACATGATAAATGAATGTTTAATTGTTATGTTGAATTGGATGACATGATAGCTTGGATTATGCAATAGAATGTTGTTTAATGCTTGTGTATGAGTTATCTTTGTGAATGAATTCCTAGAATTGATTGGGTGATGAGTGAATGGTTATTCATGGTTGAATCATAGGGAATCATAGATTGAAGTTTTCATTAAGTTTCCTGTCCATTGCTTGATATTGGTTACTTATGTACATGGTTATATATGCATATGCGTTATTATTTTATGCATGAAAGGAATGAATTTATTGCTACTAGGCTGTGATGAATACATCAGATTATGAATGGTGTTGTTTCGTAACTCAATTGTATTTTGGTTGTATATGCTTAATGGTATTTTACTAAATTATGTAAACTCTATGAAGGTGCAATGAGGCCAAAGGAAGTATGAGTCCCTTATTGTAAAAACATGATGACCTGTGCAAGAATGGCTTCATAGTTCCTTATACAATTCATTATGTATGTTTCTCTGTGTTTGCCTGAGTCCTAGGTATATTCAATGCTTGTGTTTGTGTTATTGGGATTTAATGCCCCTGTGCATTGAACTCAAACATTAATGGGCGTCTGTGCCTTATTATGATTTGTTCTACATAAAACTCCTAAATGGGGTGTTTAAGGACTTTCTATGCACGATTGAAGGCTTATGCAAGTGTAATTATGTTTTTATGAAGTCATAATAGGAAATTGAGAGATCATATTCATGTCGAAATCATGTTTTGACAGGACTTGGTGAGACGCGGTTAAACCGGAAATAAGGAGAATGATTTCCATCGCTGCATGGTTTTTTAAACCAAATAATCATCCTTTCAATCACAATAAATACCCAAAGTTTCCATGGCTGAATTACAGAGCAAAATTCATGGGAAAAGGTGGGAAAATTGACTAAATGTTGTTCTGTGAAGGTTGGAGAAATATCAGCCGTTGGTCGTCCCGTTAAATTGAATCGGAGCTATCGATCACCATGGTGCTGTGCTGACTTCCAACTCTCGACATTGGAAGGGTCATGTACCAATGTTGGAATGCAATATTCATAAGTGATTGTTGTGTTTTAGTGGCTTGTGCCGACTTCTGATTCCTTCATGTACATAATGTAGAATGTGGAAGTCAAAGACAAGTTGTTGGGTGTTGGGTTACAGTGCTGAGTTTTGCGCTCCGACTATACAGACATTGATAACATAAGATTCGGGAGGTCAGAGGGTACTGGTTGGAAGACTTGTTATGCGTTATGAGTTTCTACTGCCAGTGTCGAAAGTATCGAAGTTGGAAATCCGGGGAGTTTCTGTGGTAGAGTCGTTTTCCTGTCTCAAAACTCTGACTCCCAACTGTACATACATCATAATGATCAAAGTTGGAAAAGAAAAGTAGGGATCGACCCAAAAAGGTCTAGAAATCTTGAATAAGCTGTTGGGGGATTAACGACCATTGGATATCGATAGTTAAATTGCCAGGTTTGTATTAGGGCCATCGAATTTTGTCATTAGGCCAAATTAATCATCGAAGGTTGATTATAAATTTGATTAAGGATCCGATTAAGTGATATAGGTCGCTCCGGTGATCAATTTGGTGAAAGAAAAGCATATAAGAAGGTATTAGAGTAAAGGAAAATTCAATTTGGTCATTTCATGAAGTACCCCGTTTCCTCAAAAGATGACCGAGGTGATCTAGGACATTACATAGTGGTATTTGAGCTTCGTTTGCAACACTCGTGATGTTTGGTCTGTAATGAACGCCTACAAAAAGACATCTGAGATGTTGTAAATAAATTTTAGGTTTAGTTAAGTGACAAACATCACAAAGCCATGTGAGTAGAGATTGTGGTATAGAAAAACCACCTCATATCTGAACACAAGTGGATATGTGTGGCAGTTGAGGCAAGTGTAGCATACATGGACAGGAAAACCTCATGATGCAACATTTATAAGAAGGGAAATTTCTCACCATGAGTTATTCTTGTTTATAGCATAAGATTTATGTATTAAAATGTAGCAAGTATGATAACATGCAGGGGTATTGCATTGAATTGTTGCTTGGTGAGAAATCATAGCTAATCACTTGTGTGTTTGGAAGAGAAGCCACAAAATGGACCAATTATGATATGAAAGAGGAATTCCATGCTGCATGAACAAATTGAAGAGGGGACTATTTAACTCTTCTCTTGTTGTTATATTTATATTTCTGAGTCTTATACAAAAAATCATAACATAGGAAGGCTGAGAGGGAAATAGTGAATACATGAAATGCATGAGCATTAGTGGACATGTTGAGACATAATGCATAATGAATGAGAGGATAGTTATGCATGAATGTGATGTTGCATAATAGTAAAGGCATGAAGGATTTACATATGCAATAAGCCACTAATAAATGTTATTGTGGTTTATGATTGTTGTTGTTAATGATAATGGTTGTAGGACCACAGACCATAGAGGAATGGTTGAAGAAGATGATGACGATGTTGTAAGTAACCAACAACATTGAGAAGAGAAGCTGGAACAACGCACCTGCGATCAAGAGGTTGGTGTAAGGATTGTGTAATCCTTGGAAAGAAACCATTTTCCAAGGTAAACTCCAAAGTGTTGATGGAAACCATGTAGGTAATGGTTTAATTATGCTAAGAGGAGTTGGGTAAGAATTCATTCAACCATATTTTAATCATCATGAATCAGTGTGACTTTTGATTTGGATGCATTATTGTGCATGTTATCTCACCAAGGTGTGGTGAGCTATGGGGTGGTAAAGGAAATGATCCTTATCCCCTTGATTGTGTAGGGTTGAATACATTGAACATTTAGAAGAATGAATATTCTGCATGAGTGTGTGTTGGTTATGAGTTTAATAACCAAAGAATGTGAGGACTAATGGTCATGTTGTGGTGATGCATTCCTATGTTTAAGTGCATGTGCTAGGTTGCATTGAGTGAATGCGCATGGAAAGATGATGTAAATCCATGTTTATGCATGCTTGTGTGTGTGAATGTGTTAAGATGCATTGTGAGAATGCATGATTGTGAAAAATAAGTTCACTGAAATCCATTAACAACCAAGGTAGAAATGACTGTTAATAAATCCTAAGATTGTTTCATGAGCTGATATTGAAGCGGTGAAATGAGTGTGATTATGCATCCCTGATTATTAAATCCTGTTGATTGCATATATATTGTGACTGTTACAATTGTGCAACAAGGAAACAATGTGCATGATTATTTACAACTTGCTGGCTAAATGGAAATAAGAATGTAGGTAGCGTTGGATGGATATGACAACATGTGTAAGCTTGTGATGAGGGATGGAGAAATACCATGCGCAAGGCCAAATGCAATGAATTCTTTTTGTGCAATTTGGTTCCTATAGGGAATGTATTTAAATTTCAAACTTGAATATTCTATTGTTAATGACCTAGCTGATATAAATCCTGGAAGAGAGGATAGTGGCTGGTGCAATCCGTGAAGGACAATGTATCTCCAATTGATAGAGCCAAGCATTACGAGCAGGAAGCTCATGACCATGTACAATTCAATTATGTAGAAGAGATAATTATAAATTCTGATTTGAATTAACTATTAAATATGATTGACTTTTTGGATCAACTGGAAAGTAAAGAAAAGGAAGGACTTGCTGCAATAAATAATCCTCATGTGGAGTTGGAAAGTCAAAGCGAGATGGAGCAGCATGTAGAGGCCAAAGGATTTGGTCCTGGAAATTCAAATTAAAAGGGTGAAATGCATGATAGAGTTGTTGTGTTTTTTTTGTAAATTTTGATTTGTGTAAATATCCTTAAGTATTGGAACACTCAAGATGGTGTTATTTTAAGCGGGATGGGATTGTAATATTCCTAGTCGACTCCTGTAATGTATTGGATGAAATCATGTAAATGTATTAACATTGATTCCTAATGTGGAGCTCAAGGCCAAGGCCCCATTAGTGAATGACCTGTTTCTGAAGGCAAGTGAGATAGGTTGGATACACCATGTGCTATTAGGTCACGGAGAATGTAAAAACATGTAAATATTCACCATTCTAATGAAAATAACCAAGAGGTTGGATATGGGGAGGAAACGTGAATGATAGGGGATATGTTAACCACTAGGGAGATGTGAGGGGGTTATGGTATTTGACCCTTTTCTTCCAAGTGTCTTGGTGAGAACCCTTATGCCATAAATGGCATTAAATACCTTCATTAATTCCATGAAGTATCATTTAACCATGATGAGGAAGGGCGTCTGCATGAGAAGCTGCCAAGTTAATGAGCGTGCAAGAAAGGATGACATGTGGGCATTGTTACTTGGCCTAGAAGTCAACCTGTGCATGGGAATTCGATCCAGAGGATTGCGTGGGGGGAAAGGAAACCCGTCCTCATGCATTTGTTCACATAATTCCCATTCCATTCACTCACCTATGGTAGCCATGAGGAGGAGGAGAGTTGAGATTCCTGCATGAATTCCACCATAACCATGTGTGTGCAAGATGTTGTGTATTATTGTGAATTGGGAAGATCATGGAGGAAATATCTCTATTGGTTCAGTAGTCTGGACCTTCTATGCCTTCCCATGACAATAAATGAGGGAAGGAAACACCCGAGGGACTTGGAAGGCAGAGAAGGGAACCTTCCTCAACTATGCGTGGATGAGAAGAGGGTGCCAATACTGGATGAGACCATTGAGATGCCATAGTTTCATGGTTGAGCACACTGGTTCGACAGTGTTGTAATTACCTATCCGTTGGCTTGGTAAACCCAATTGAGTGTTGTCTTATCCCGAGGGTTGGTGTGCAGTGACATGTGTGATCTTGAGAGACTCCTTAGTGGATAACATATCCTAGCTTGGGGGTGGCCTCTAAGTGCTGAAAGAATATAGGTTAGGTAGAGACCTATGGTTGCGTGGAACATTGCACACACATATCTAGTTGCTTGGACGGTTTACAGTTTAAAAGATAAGTATTTATGTGTTCCGATGTCCATAATGGTCACGTGATGAATGTTTAACTATCATGTTGAATTGGATGGCATGATAGCTTGGTTGATGCAATAGAATGTTGTTTCATGCTTGTGTATGAGCTATCTTTGTGAATTATTTCCTATAATTGACTGGGTGATGAGAGAATGGTTATTCATGGTTGAATCACAAGGAATGATAGCTTGAAGTGTTCATTAAGTTTCCTATCCATTGCTTGAGATGGGTTACTTTTGTACATGGTTATATATGCATATTTTTTATTGTTTTATGCCTACAAGGAATGAATTGCTTGCTGCTAGGATTTGATGAATACATCAGATTATGAATGGTGTTGTTCTATAGCTCAATTGTATTATGGTTGTATATGTTTAATGGTTTTTTCCTCGGTTCTGTAAACTCAACGAAGGTGCAATATGGCTAAAGGAAGTGTGAGTCCCTTGTTGTATAAACATGATGACCTATGCAGGAATGGGTTCATAGTTCCTTGTACAATTCATTGTGTATGTTTTCTCTATGTTTGTCTAAGTCTTAGGCGTAGTGAAGGATTGGGTCAGTGTTATTGGGATTTAATGCCCCTGTGCATTGAATTGGGACATGAATGGATGTCTTTTCCTTATTATGATTAGATTTGTATAAAAATCATAAATGGCGTGTTTAAGAATTTGTTGTGCATAATTGGAGGCTTATGCAAGTGTCCTCATGTTTTTATGAAGTCTTAATAGGAAATTGGGAGATCATATTCATGTCAAAATCATGTTTTGATAGGACTTAGTGATACACGGTTAAACTAGAAATAAGGGGAATGATTTATGTTGCCGCATGGTTGTTTAAAGAAAAGAATCATCCTTCCATTCACAAGAAATACATAAAGTTTCCATGGCTGAATCGAAGAGCAAAAGTCACAGGGAAAGGTGGAAAAATCGACTAAGTGTTGGCATGTGAAATTTGGAGAAATCTCAATCGTTGATCACTGCGTTGGATTGAATCGGAGACGTCGATCACCATGGTGAGGTGTCGACTTCCGAATCCTAAAGTCAAAAGGGTCATGTGATGATGTCAGAATGCGAAAGTCAAAAGTGATTGTTGCATTTTAAGTGGCTCGTGTCGACTTTCGATTCTCGCTTGTACGGAATGTGGAATGAAAAAGTTGAAAGTAAGTTGTTCGATGTTGGTTTATAGTGTCGAATTTTGTCATAGTCGGAAGGTCGAAGTGTACAGGTTGGAAGATCTGTTATGTTCCAACTGTCGATGTCGGAGGTACCAGAGTTGAAAACTTGGGGAGGTTCTATGGGAGAGTCGTTTTCCAATGGCGAACTCTGACTCCGGACTATACAGACATTGTAGTGATTGAAGTTAGAAGTGAAAATCCAGGATCGACCAAAAATGTCAAAAAAGCTTGAATAAGCCGTCGAGGGCGATTAATGATCGTTGGATCTCGATAGTTAAACTGTCAAGTTTGTATTAGGGCCGTCGAATTTGGTCATTAGGACAAATTAAGCAGTCGATATCAATTATATATTTTATTAAGGATCCAATTAAGTGATACTAAGGTTGCTTCAATGATCAATTTCGTGAAATAAAATCATATCAGAAGGTATCGGAGGAAAGGGAAGCTTGGTTTGGTCGTTCAAAGAAGTCTGTTATCGCCTAAAAAAAGGCACTGAGGTGATTAGGGATTTTACATATAAATAATTAGTAATAATATTATATTATAATTAATATTTTATAATAACCATTAAAAATTAGGTCCAATAACTTTTAACTAATATCATAACTAACATATCCATCCATCTTTTAAGTAATATGTGACCAGTCAATATATAATATATAATATATAATAGTAGTAGTAATTAATATTATAACTAAAATAATAATATAATATTATAATTAATATTTTATAATAAATCATCAAAAGTTGGATCCAATATCTTTTAACTAATATCATAACTAATATGCCTTTCCATCTTTTAGGTAATAAATAACCAATATATACTAGCAATTTCCCCAGGAAGGTGCAATAATATGTCGATAGGTAAAAAGGACTTGGAAAGAGGTACTAAAGTCAAGATCTTGTAGATTTGGTGATGTACTTTGAGGAACTTCAAAATTTAAAACTTCATGTTTATAGATTTATAGCAAGTTGTAGCATCAAATAGTATACTTAAACAATCTTGAAAAATTCAAATATATTCAGAGCATGCTCATTTTGACCTACTTAGAATTGTATAACAAGTGTTATTTTTTGAAGTGTTCAAATATATTTAATTGCAAAATGTAGTTAACCCAGGAAAAATAAAAACCATACTAAAAAATACAACATTAAATTTGCAAATTTCTAACTAACCATTCTCGACTAAAAATCCACTCGAGGAAGTAAATTGGAACTCCATCAAAAGAATAAAGTGTTGATTTAATGAATGGTCTATATGGATATGCTTCAACTTGAGATAATAATTGACCAATGAATCATTGAGTCCTCTGAAGCACTATTGATCATTCTCAATTGAGAACTCATAATTGTTATAACTACAGTAGGAAAAAAATCAAGAAGTTGTAGCATTCCCTTCAGTTCCTGAGCTTCAATAATATAGGATTAACCAAATTCTTTCATTGAACATATGGATTTATACTACCTTCTCTTCCTTTTCATTTTCCATCTATCACTATCACTTCCAATTTCACTCTTAGAAATAAAAGAAATATTGGTCTTCCTATTTTTCTCTTTCTTGCATCCTCACTTTCACTCTCAGAAGCAGAATAAATCCTAGTATTTTTATTTTTTAATGTTTGTTCGATCTCTCTTTTACTCTCACTCTCACAGATTTTATCTGAAATAAGAAATCTAAAGAATCTTCCTTCAATCTCACGGGAAAGAGAGCTCTCACTCTTCCTAGAATTCAATTTTCATTAATATTGATTACCAAGGTCTTTTCCAAAGGCGATAATCTCATGAATTTACAAATTAGAGACAATGTTCTTATATACAAAACATCCTAGATCATGATGTTAGGATTTCTAGAGATTTCGTTTCTTGGAGGGATGTGGATGATAGGATCTTTGTTGGCTATTGATCATTGAGCATTGATGGATGAAATTAATTTGATATTATTCATTGCAATATTGTAACAATGTAACCCATAACAAAGGACTACAAGTTTGAAGGAAAAGAATTGTAAAATTTGTACCAAAATAATTAAGAATTAAGAATTGTAGAATTTGTACCAAAAGAAGCTAATTGAATTTAAATAGAAGTTTTTTTTCTTGATTTGGATAAAATACAAAATAATTCCAAATGTAATTAACAAACAAATATGGAGACCAATATTGAATATATACTTAGGTTTAAAATGCAACTTTAAAATTTAAAATAATCAATTTAAGGATTATGGAAATAACCTTCCTTCTTTTCCATGAAAATGAAAAGATGCAATTGAATGAAAAACACGATTTACACCCCCAAAAGGTTGTGTTGTACTTTCTTCAAGTTGCAAAGGTTTGAATAAAAAAAACCATTGTCCAGTCAATTTGACTAAACCTTACCTTACTAATGTAAGGGTAAAGCAAAAGTTACCAATAAGAGTATTATCTTTGACATCTCAATGTATAGTTTTTTTTCCTTCATCTTGAACATTTGTAAGCAATTATTCACTATCAAAAGTAAGTTTATGTTTTATGATTTCCACCCTCTTCGGGGTTTTCATCACCTCCCAAGAGGGAAACTATTCCAACATGTTTCCAAAAGTGTTTTTTTTTTTTTTTCGCTAGTGTTACACCATTAGAAATAGAGGAGCACCCTGCTAATGCTTATTTTTCGATTCTTGCTTAAACAAGACCACTCAACTATATAATTAATCTTCCCATAGGTTTCATTTCAAGTTCAACAATGAGAGAGAACTAAATTGTCCCCTATCATGCCTCATAGTAAGTAATCTCCCTTTGATTTACTTAAGAATATTTCTCTATTACACATAAGGAACAAAATTAATAATGTCCAATAATATTTAAGTTCAGGGTTCCATGAAGAAAATTTCCATCATCGACAAAATTATGAGTTCATTTTGTCCATATCATCTCAGATAAAACATCTACTTGAATGCCACTGTTAGATCATCTTTAACAAAATCTACACTTCTATTTTAGTGACCTAGAATAATGTTGTTTCTTAATGACTTACAAGTATTTAGTGAACCCATTAGGTCATCTTGGACTAGAGTAGATATAGATTTCATGCAACAACCATTTGGATGCAAAGATTTCTCACTACTCTTTCTCTTTTACTTGGGAGAAAAATAACCACAAGCAAAAAGGCTCCAATGTTTTTGTAGTCAAAGGGAAAACCCTTGCGCTTTGCATGCATACATTTTCCCATAGATTACATTCAATGTTTTCTTCTAGCTTGGACGGATGTCTCTTATCTGGGCCAAGATTTGTTCAAGTTAAAACCCTCCTAAATATGTATGTATAATAAATGGGAGAATCCCAATGATACAGAGGAAAATTGAAAGGAATTTTTTTTTCAATATATATAATTTTTAGGAAAATATTTCATTGATTTATATAATCTTGTAAAATTTTAGCAAATTGTCATTGAATTATAAAATATTATAAAATCTTGGTGAATCTTCACTAAATTATAAAACCTTGTAAAGTCTTGATGTTTATTTTACTAAATGACAAAACATTGTAAATTCTACAACTGTATAAATTAATAATAAAATATATTCATCATGGCAATTTTACATCTTTAGAAAATGTGTCCCTTCTCCAAAAAAAATCTATAGCATCAAGGGTTGTGTGTGTTAAGGTTCTTAGTATATACTCTTGCATATCCTTCTATCAATTTTGATAATATTTCATCACAAAGATGCCATATGTGTTGATCATGACCATCACTTATGTCAATTTAAGATAAATTACTCTTTTGTTGACCACTTTTATTATGGATTCATTATTACTAAGTCATTGCTTATTAAAAGACCCTTCAAGTTCATCATAGGATGATCTTGAATAGGAGGGCACATAATTATTTCCATCAATAAATCCAAAAGTAGTAGAATATTTATAACGCACTCATCACCAATATAGATCCATCTTAAACTCAGATCTACCAAGCACCATCGAAAGTGATCCAATTTCTCGAGGGTATTTTTTTATTTTAACGCTTTTTACATTTTAGAAAAATATATATGTAAGTTTGAGTGGATTTATGTTCGTTTTTTATTTTTATTTTATTTTATAAGACAACATGGATTTTTTAATAACTTTTCATTTGGTTTTAATTTTTTAATAATTTTGTGTTATGTTACGTACTTGACAATATCTCCCCCATACTAGGCTATAGAGGCCCTCAGTACTCTCGGTGCAATAAAAAATAAGCAAATTGATTGGTATTTGACTTAATACAATTTTCAAGATGACTATGTTCTCACTTCATATTTGCCATGTACACTTGCAGTAGAACATGTTCTAAACAAAATCCTAGTTTATTAGGTATCTCATCCCAACTGTTTGTGTGCTACTAATACTAAGTTCTAACCTACTTAGAGATAAAATGTAAAAAAAAAAGAATTATTTTATTCTAGAGAATAATATAACAAGTTCTTGTAGTTAAAAGTCTTTTTCTACTAACACTACAAAGTAATGTACAAAATTTTAATGGTAAAGAAGTTATTTAAAGTAAAAGAATCACAAAATTTCAAGTCTAAATACCATCTAGATGGTTACCCAATACACAACAAACTTGTAAGTATAAATATCATGTAGATCGATACCCAATACACAACACACTTGGTCACCATAATACTACAAAAATAAAGGGATAACCACAAAAAAAGAAGAAAACCTATAAGAGAAAATGTAATATACAAAAATAAAGGGACAACCACAAAAAAAAGGAGAAAACTTATAAGAGAAAATGTAATATACTTTCAAGGGAAAACCGACTTTTATTAGTGGCTCTCCTTCACCTTCCCTTTAGAGGATAAATACATTTGGTTTGATGTATTACATTCACTACACATTTAGTGATATGATAATGTGGGGATGTCGCATCACTTATTTTTTTATATTTAAAAAAATAGGAAAGATGAACCATGATAGGTTGGATTATATATTGATCAATGATACATTATAAGTGGAATTTGAATATGTACATTTAGTGATATGATAATGTGGAGATGCCACATCATTTATTTTTTATACTTAAACAAATAGGATAGATGAACCATGATAACTTGGATTATATATTGATCAATGATACATTATAAGCGAAATTTCAATAATGCAATACAACATACTATTTATCTTCCTTGTGTATCCACTACTCATCATCTTTAGTTTGGGAAAAATGTAAATGTTTTAAAGATTGTAATGCTTTCATATATATTTGATTTAAATAAGTTTTTTCTTAATACAATTCATGTTTTGTTGATTGCCAATTATTTTGCCATTGATCCAACTATATTATGTTGGGTAGGATATTAAATATTGTGGCAGCAATTATATATAATTGTAAAGTTTGGCAATGTAATATCGATAAGAATACGTTTCTCTTATTTATTCACATATTCAAGCAATAGCCAAATAAAATTATTTTTTAAGAAAACAAGCCAAATTGTTAAATGTAATCACTAAAACTAACTAATATTGAAAATAAGACATAAAACAAACTAAAAATATATAAAATATATAATATTTCACCTAAATCTAATGAATATTAAATACATAAAAATAAATATTTTTAACTAAAAATATGTGAAATTATGAGATGTAATAACTAAGATTAGCAATAAGAAAAGGAAGCACAAAAATCTAAAAATAAAAATACATAAAATATAAGTTATTTCTCACAAATTTAATGGAGCAAAATTTGACAGCTTACAAATAAATATAATCAACCATTGACAATGTATTAGGTTTAGTGTTTATTATTATTAATATTATTAAAAATTGACCATAAACAATAAACAAGTACAATAACTTAATAAACCTTTAAAAATACATATTTTTTTTTAATTTTAAAATACAATGCTTTTTATATATGGTTTTCAATGCCTTTTCTATCCCTAAAGCTATACATCTAACACAAAATATCAAAATAGGTGTGATTTTACTAACATTTTATTATTATTTTTAATGTTTTATTGGGGATGTTTTTTTTGGGTTTGTTTTTAAGAGTAATGTACATTGTTTTTTAAATAAGAAATGCATTGTTTTAATTAAGAGATAAAAATACTAGAGAAGAAATTTGCTATTGATGATCAAATTTTGGTGAAAAACAAAGCACACCAGACTCTTCCAAAGTTATTTAATGTATTGTTAATATTTCTATATTTGCTTTCAATGAATTCAACTATATATATATATTTGAATTTATTATAGAATCACATTTTTTTAAAGATTGGTTCAGAAATAATATAATTTTAATTTACAAAAAAGATTTTTCTTTACCTTCTTCCTTTCTTTCAAGTAATGATGACAACAACAGATCCTTAGCATGCCATGCCTAGATCTATCTATCTACTAATATAGACAAGTGCATATTTGTGACCCCACATGGAAGAGAACAAAAAAAACTTAGGATTACTATAATCTATGAATTCCATGCTAAGGATAATATAACCCCAACTATAGAGAACCAAAAATACCTAGATGAAAGAAAAACAAAAACTGTCATGTCCCCTCCCCTCTACTGGAGAGAGGACGTGACTATTGTTGCTATCAATCCGGGAACTAGCTGCATAAACGTAAAATAAAATGCATTGAACTAAAGATACATAGATGCATAAAGAATTAACATTCAGCGGAAGCAAATTACGTTTAATTCAAGCATTCAACACATCTTAACATGTTCATCATAATTCACATAAACAAGACAATTGCATGGGTAATTACACAAGAATACTTATCTTCGAATGAAGCTCCCCGCAACCAGCTATCCCGTTGCAACATTCCACCCAACCATAGGCTAGTGTGCTCATCGATCTCTCAACATCACTGCCACCCCAGAGTTGGGCATGATTCCCCAAGGAAAAGGAAACTAAGTAGGCTCACACATAGCCAAAGATATGTCAAAACTATGTTTGGGTTTATCAGACTGCCAAGAGGAGGGAAAGGCTTGTTTGCTAAGTTAGTGAGCTCAACCATAGAGCTAGGGACACCTACACAAGATCTGGCTTGGCTTTCCCAACACATACACACCCAACACAAGGAATCACCCCCTTCTCTGCTGTACAGTCCCTCAGGCTATGCATTCTCTTCAAGTGCTATTCAGGATGTGCAGTAAGGAATAATCAGCCCTCAAGATCCCTCAGTGAGCTTCCTCATGCACTAGGTTTATCAAGCAATTTACCTCTTCCACTCCTAACTGGTTCAGACCCAAAGTAGGGTGCGTAACAGTTTAGACCAAAACAAAACACCGATAATAGCAAAAATGCATTTGTTGGAAATTTACAACACGTGGGAAACCAAAAACGAATTTCATATGGGGAAAAATACCAGGGTGAGGAAAACGATTTTAGACCCGTTCTAGTGCTCCACAGAGACAAAATTGACCTCTACAAAAACCCAACTCAACAAATCGATTTTAGAAAACGACTATGGGGATTTCGGGGCAAAAACGGCCTCTACCAAACCCAAAAATGTGAATCTTCTTTTCCCACGAATTCTGAGGACGTTTATGGCATTACGGGAGCCAAAATGACTGCCATAAACTCCCAAAACAAAAATACTCCTTGCCCACTTGCTGAACAACACCAAAACGGATTTTTTGGGCATGCAAGATAAGGAAAATGAGCAAAAACGTGAAGGATGAACACATAGGAAGCTTCAGCTGCATGAAGAAAACCAACGTGAAGGAGAATGGTGAGGTAAAATGGAAAACATGGGTGTATGTCAGAATGACATACATTTTTGGGCATTTTTCTTGCCAAGGAAGTCAGAACATGTTTTTAAAAAATGGGTCCTCTTCCCGATTCGAATTTGTGCCCATACTCTTCCCACTCCATGCAATAACTAACTCAACCATATTCTCACAAAATTTAATGATTGGGGAAAAATACAAAATGGGTAGCTGAGGGTTTGATGGGTTCTCCCTTTGACATTTGGCTTTTCCCCATTGGCCCAAAGGTTTAAATAATTTCCCTCCCTATTCGTTAGGAAAATCATGCCCCCATCTCATTAATTGTTGCATAGACATAGCTAGTTGGGGTTTTTAATTAAATTGCATATTTACATGATGTCAAAATCATAATGTGCCGGCTAGCACGAAATATCACCAGCAACGATTTTAATCGTTGAAACATAAAACGTTAAATCGATGGTGTAGATTTTTGCTTTAGCTCCACACCACGATTAATTACAATATATACATCATATAAATTTAATGCAAACGGGGTCAAAACTGGGGTGTTACAAAAATAGTCGAGACCATTGTAATCCATAATGGTAGAGAGGTGAAAACAATTTTTTGAATAGTGGTTTTCATATCATTGGCTAAATAAGGGGTTATTTATATTGTATTTATAATTTATGGGAAAAACTGTAAGTATCAAGATATTAAAAAATGGTCTTTTCAAAAAAATTAACTCTTTGATCCTAATTTTTTTGTGGGCTTCATTCATATCACAACCTATAATGGAAAACAATTGTTTCCAATCCAACTAGTAATCATGGCCTCCATTATATACTTATCAGGGAATCACTAGACATCTATTCATACATGAAAAATCTTCTGGATCATAGAGACAAGAACCCAAGAGACCACCATAGCCACTTCAGTAACCCAAAAGACCATTGTATCCACTTCAACTATGATTTTCCCTTTCAATTTCTTGTGATTCATCCAAAATGGGCCTCTACTGGAAGCTTCTCTTCATAAACTGTTCAACAAAGTTTTTACAATATGATGAATATCAACAAACATAACCAATGAATATAAACAAATATAAACAATGGAGGAGTTTAAGAGACTAACATTACAGAAAAATTGGAGTTATCAAACAATTGTCTAGCTCTACCTGATCCTTTCAATTCACCCAAGATTACATATGTGATTCCTCTGTTGATCCATCCACGATTTCTTGTCAACTACTATTGGTTAATCAAAGGTGAATTCTTCAATCTTTCTCATGATAAATAGAGGTGGCAACTGTTCATTGTATTGGTTAATCAAAGTGGATGAAGTCTCATGGGTTATAATTCCCAGGGATCCCAAAGAGAGTCGATGTATGAAGGTGTTTGAATACATGCTTCCTTGAGCAAGAATATCCATGGAGACAATCACTACGAGTTGGATTGGATTGGAAACAATTGGTATAGTTTGTTGTATCACATCTTAGATTGTGATATAAAGCTATACAATCTACTTTTTCATGCCATCATTTCGCCCAAAGTTGCAGATTTTCGTCTAGCGAATATATCATATAGAAATCAAGTCACATCTACATAGCTCATGGAGGCAAACTAAGTTATATTGCTCTAGAGATTTGGTAAAAATGTATGCCCTTGTCACTGAGAATGTGATATTTACAATTATCGTATATTGGTTAAGAAGATAGTGGGGAAGGAAGAACATTGATTTTAGCCATAGAGATAGTAGATCAAGAAAATTCTACTATCAGCGTGGGAATTTAAGCAGGTGGAGAAGGGTGAGTTTGGTAATTTGAGAAAAGGAAACTTGACAATGGAAGAACAAGATATAGCAAAATAAGATTGAGATTAGCTACATCCTATTCAATACAACTCACTGAATTCTTCCATGAACAAAGTCATCCGGAAGTTAGGAGGAGGAGAAGGAACTGAAATTACAACTCGTCCATTTCCATTCCACATTGACACGCCTATGCAGCTCTCTGATTCTGACCAATATTCTTTAACTTATGCTTTGGAGCTTCAAATGATAAATCCAGCAAGAATTCATAGTATTCAAAATAATTTGTTGGGTTGTGCCCTACCCTGTGAAACCCTAGCGAATGAAACTATTGAAAACCTTGATGGTATTGGGAAGGGCCCTTCTTTCAAGGTAAAGCCTCGACATCTATACTAACAGAGGATCTCCCTTCCCTACAAAGAGGTCTGCACTTCAAAGCATCTTCAATGGCAAAGGGTTTCACGGCGAGAGATTTCTCGGAGCAGTTTTGATCCGACGACCTCCAGCTCAAGATTCCTGCCTATTTTGGACATACCCACTTCTTTGTCGATGTCAGATCCCTCTCCAAACTAGGGCACTCGACCACCAATAGAGACAACTCTGGCCTTAGGAAGGCAATTCCACCAAGCATGATGAAATCATTGACAACTATAATAAAACCCTTTCTTAGATTGGGTTCCTACAAGCCATGCAAGGGCCAAATATCATGGCCCTGATAGAGGCTTCAATGCAACATTACAGCAGCAATTTCCGACGGAGAAAGCAATCTTCCCGGTTGCTCTTTCCAACCACCAACTCCTCCTTAACGAAACCCTCATCTTTAACTAGAAACCCTAGCCAAGAGGTTTGATGAAAATGAGGCTCCTATTACACACAATTGACAGGTCTATGGGTTTTAAGAATCTCGAAATCAAATTGGAAAGAAAAACCCAAAAACGAACAACTACATAATTATGGTGGTGATAAGGCATCCTTGTATCATGAGTCATGGTTTTGGAACCTTAGTATTTCGATAATTATGAGAATTTATCGATTGATAAGATTTTGTTTGGGTTTGTATTGGTTTCTTTCTATAATGTTTCGATGTTTACATTTGAATACTTTTGTATTTCAATAGGGTTGGTCATTGTTTCTTTATCTGTTATTGATTTCTTGCTAGTAAGTTGCTTCAACATTTCTTGTTGTGACTTCTTTTCTCTTTTTAATTTTTTAATCTATGTGATCAAGCTTTGACTATGATTTTTAAGATGAGAAATCTCTTCGACTTTACTGGTGAAAAATTTTCCAATTATTTTATCAACTTTTGATTATATTGAAGAAGCACCTTTGAGAAATCTTTAAGTTCCTTTGATGAGGGTGCTTTTGAGCATGCATTCATTGTAATGTCTTGTAATGTTATTTTCATCTTCTTATAGGAGAATGGAGAATTTTATCAATGTATTTATAAAACATGGATGTGATAATGACTTTGGATAGAGAGGTGTTATCATTCACTCTCAACAACATATCATTTATTTCAAATTGTATTTTGTAAATAATTTTTAATGTTTCTTTTATTGTATCTCAATAATCAATAATTGATTGGCCACACCAACATTAATGTGATTCATCTTTTCACTCAGACTAATAGCAGTGTTAACAAGTTTTCCTTCAATAGTCCCTTTGATTTTAATAAGGACGTCACACAAGGGTTTTGAAAACCTTGATGTGTAAACCTTCTTTTCTTATGATTAAAATTTAGTTAATAAAAAATTCCTTTCAACATCCTTAGAGATTACTCATTTTGAAAAATTCAAGACATACACCAAATAACTAAAACAAAAGATTTGTTTTAGTTGATAAATTGTCATGATGGTTTTAAGGCATTACTCGTTCCTTTTCACCCAATGGGAAATGTAGCCTATTGTCATAAAATAAATGAATACTTGTAGAAATGGCCTTGATAGTGAATATCGACAACATGTTCTTTGATAATTCTTAAGCAAGCACCACGACAATATATATAATTTGTGATGGCTAACTCTATCCACCCTGCATAACAACATTGAATGTTGTGTGGGGTGGTGTATACCATGTTGGATCTTAATTGCTTTAGATCCCATGGCATATACACCACCCCACACAACGTTCAATGTTTTGCTGCAGGGTGGATAATGTTCTCCATGTGGTGGGTGATAAAAGCTAATACAATGATTAAGCATGTGGCATCTTCGATTTTTAATCGATAGTTGCTACGATTCTCCATGTATAGGCATGAGAGATACGATAGTGTACAAATGATTATCATATGGAATTGCAATGGTGATAGTGAAATTATACCTCCATATATGAAGGTGAAAATGTTGAATAAATTAGCTCATTCATAATACTAAAGAATATTGTAAAATTGTGTTATTGACCTAGACTACCAAGTTTTCGTTTGAGTTATTCAGTAGATTCTTTTCCAATTTCATTGACATAGAACATATTTGAAAATGTTGTTAACACTGTTTAAACATGAGATATATCAATATTAAGTAAGTACAATTTTAATTCCTACATACTATACTATAATACTTAGATTTTACTTTCAATAAACACAATATTTCTTTTACATTAAACTAGATTAGTAAAAAAGAAATTAGTTGATTGTTGCTACAACTTAGCTATATCCTATAAAAACTTATATATATCTAAACTCTTTGTCACCGGCTTAAACTTCACTCAAAACATAATTATTCTTAAAAATACTTGGAATGGTTTTGAATACTCAATCCATCCTCAAGAGAACGTTATAAATATTAAGAATTAATTGTGTATAGGTTATGAGAGTGTTGTTATTGAAATGGTGCTAAAATGGCAAATGACTAACCATTTGCAGTTTTTAGCTTGAGGTGTAGGGGTGGAATATTAGATAAAATAATGTTCCACTTTTTGCGGATGAGTTATGTACCAATAATTAATATGCATTTATTTCTTCCTATTATGCATGCAATTTTGTAAATGCACTTTGTATACCATGTCACTTATCTCATCTCATATCACATTATTTATAGTATCTTAATATGATTACGTTTGTTGAACCACCCAACCGACCTTGATATTGTTATTACTCGCATGACATATCATGGTCAAGTTGTTATTATTAAATTTTGGCCTGCATGCATCGAATAATGGTTTTATTTTTGGGAGATTTTACCACAATGTTCTACTTAGTATGGAATTATCATAATGCATTTAAACTTTGGAAAATTATTACATTTTCATGGCAATATAGAACTGTAATTATGTATCTTTGACAATGGTATTTATATTGTTCATATTGAGCTATTTTTATTATGTACCTGTGTGCTTGAGTTGATTTGTCAACAGTTATTATATATGATGCACCCAAAACACATATTTCTAGAAATCTCTACAATATGGACCTTGTTCTTCATGTAAAATCTCTAAGAAGGTGAAAAAGCCTATAAAAATACTTACTTCACATGGGCTTACATAGCTTGGATCTTAGAGATTCAATTCTGGAACTTCAAATCTCAACTAGGATTATCATAGTATGCGTGAATCGTCTTCTCATAGAAATAAATGCCCAATTTGCACCTTTGTTTCTACTTGCCCAATTTTGTTTTGGAGAATTGAGAGGAACTAATTGAACATAATGAAGATCACTCTACTAGATAAAGAATTAAGATAAATGAACCTAAGGAGAAGGGATTTGGAATCATCTCATCGCTCAAAGGTATGGATCCACCACTGTAATATAATGCCATTTCTTTCCCACATGTATATGTTTGTTTTTGGTTCAATGCCACCTTTTCATGATTTGCTTCATTGAATTAGTCAAGTAGATCTAGAATGGTTTCTACTTTAATTCGTGAGTTAGATTTAAGGTTTCGTTACTGTAGATTATGGAAAGTGTTTTTCCTTGTCTTATGTTCAAGTTGCTTGGAGGTATCATCCCCCTACTCATCCAAATCAACTTCAAGTTCGGGATGATCCATCTTGAAGTGCAAGTTCACAACTTTCCTATTCCATTCTATCTCAAAACCCCAGTTTTGTTTCCTACTTTGTTAATGGTGTAAAACTAGTTATGTTTTATTTTTTTGTCACTAGCATATGTATATACCGGTGGAGACATAGTGACGCCCAGAGTATGAAAAACCATTCCAATAAAATTATAGCTCCATTGGAGAGGATATTAGTTCATTCTTATCTCTTCCTTAGAATATATTTAAGGATTTCTTATGTGAATTCTCTTCCATGACACCCACTTATTGAGTTGATGTTCCTTGAAATCAAGTTTTATTTTTCTTAGTTTTCTCATAGTAGCATTATTGTTTTCACTATTTTAATGTGACAACACTCTTAATTGAAGGAAACTAGTGTTATAACCTTCCTAATCCAGGGATATAAACATTGTCCCTATGAATATGCTTTTGCTTATTTGTTTTCTAATTGATGCATTCCTTTGCATTGTTTCAATGTTGTAGTTCCTCCATTCCTTGTTTTGGAGCTATTTCGTGTCTTTAAATTATAAAATAAATAAAATTTGGGAATTTTTTAAAAGTAGGTTTGCTTATGTTGCATTTATTTGCCCTCTTATTATTTTTTGCTATTCAAAAATTAAGAAAAAGAAATGGAATTGTCCTTTATTTTAAAGAAACTTTCATTTTAAGGATTTAATTTCCTAGTGCATTTCTTTTATGCAATATAAGACATCAGGAGATCACATTGCACACCATATTAAGAAACAACTTTTCAATATTCTCATGTTTATGACCTTTGTGTAAAATTGGTTCTGCGAGCCAGTGAAAAGAAATAATAGCCATGTAATATTTATTAAGAGACAAACCCTAAAATTAACCTTCATAATAAAAGTAACTTATATTTTTCTTCTATTGGTTTAGAACACCAAAATTAGATTAGGTTTTTTCTAGGTTCTGATCCGTCTTCTTAAGAATTGGTCATGTATAGCTGGGGTAAGTTGATTTTTGTGACATAAAATTTACCTTGAGAGACTAAGGAACCATGACACATTAATTTCATATTTCCATAGAAGTTCTCATATATTAAGCTGGATCACCACCATTCGTTGACATTCAACCCTAAGATAGAGCTTGTGTAGTATATTTTCATAATGTATCATGGCTATTGCTTTGGGGAATACCTACCTTTTGGCGAGTCAAATTGCTTGTGCTTCTATCATTGCTACCATGAACCTCCCAAACTTAACCATAGGACTTATAGTTTGAAATTTGGGTACTTTATTAGACCAATCCCCATTCACTACCTTCACCAAATCTTAACTTGGTTGCATCTTCTCTTTTCAAACCTAGTCAAAGTTTGACCTCCAATCACAAATAACCTAGTAATTGAGAACCATAATTATGATATGCAAATTCATATTTGGTATGATTCTTAGAAAAGAAAATGTATTGAAAGATACGGGAGTATATATCCCATTGGTATGGGAAGTTTTAATGTCCCCACAATAAATACTAAAATAGTGAGGATACTAGGGGTCATTGCCCTCGATGCAGGGATGATTCAGTAGTTTCTCAACAAAAAAATATTGATTGCATCATTTTCCAAGAATGATGTAATCATCTCGATGAGAAACTTGGAGAAAGTTGTATCAATAAGTTTTGAAATAATGATCTTACCTAGTTTAGCAATGGATTTAATTAGTTGACTCTTGGAGTAAGGAGAGAATCCTTGAATGAGATCCATGGTAATGATCCCAAATAAAAACACCAAACATTAAAAATAGTTTTTCAATTTTTCGGTTCAATTTTTATAGTAGACATGTCATGACAATGGGAAACATGCATGAAACACATCATTGGATGGGTAGATGATATCATGGTGAATAAAACCCATATTAAGATTAATATTTAACCTACCTAAATTTGTACTATAATTTTTGTATAGGTGGAGTTAACACTTGAATTTTTCTACTATGCCAGTGACCATCCAAGAGGAAGAAAAGGAAATGTAAGAAATGTAAGAATAGGAATCGAGGAAAAGGGGCAACAAAAGCTAATGGTGGGGGAAAGGGAAATTCCAACTAGGGTTAAAATCAATTAAAGCATGGAACAAACCTAAACATCCTTACGTTATTTGTGGCTAGGGTCATTGAATTAATATATATTTTGAACTTGTAGAAATATAATGATTGAAGGCCCAATTTTCTATTTAGATGACCCCACTAGAGCTTGTAATGTTGCAATATCCCCTCCCTGAACATAAATCAATTGATTTTATTGTGAATGCTTGCATTAAACTCTTTGGTTTCCCATAAATTGGGTGATATTCCCTTCCAACTTATTTACCTTATTTACCTTACTACTTTTAGTGTCCTATCACCCACCAGGCCTTCTCACTCTAAGGAAAATGTAGGTATACACCTATTAGATCTAAAGACCATTACCTTTGACACAAATAACCTTGTAAAGACACAATTTTCTTCTTCCATCCCTTTCCAGATTAATGTTTCCATTCATAACCAATTCTTGATTCATATATACATAGTGGATGAAGGTGCCTCCCCTTGTCCTATGCCATTATTTTCTTGATATTTTTTGTTCATTTTTGCAACTTGTGATGTCCTTCATGTGGTCATGCCTAGCATGAGGGTTCATTATAGTATAGGCATTGATGTAGAGTGTGAGATACACTCTACTAGTTGGCATGGATACAGTCACTGGAAACATTCGAGGAATACAACAATACACCAATTTTTAATGCAATAGTGTGATTTGCATGATGCATGTACATGGGATATGTATGATGAATGTGCATGATATATGCATGTTTCTTTGCATAGATATATGCATGATGCATGTGCATGAGATATGCATGGTGCATGTGTTGTTAAATTATTGAATCATTAATCTATAGTCAAATGAGATAAATTGAGAGGTGAATTGTGCAATGGAATATCAAGAACAATGTACATCGAACAAGACAAATTTGAGACAGATATGATAATAATTGATCAGTAAATTAAAACAGTAATCTTCATTAATCCAACAGTAATACAACAGTGTTAGAATAAGGAGAATTTGAATTATGTGGATAAGATTCAAATCCACCAATTGAATAGATAACTAGGAGTGTCTAAATCATTGCATGGGAGCCACTAGTCTAACTCCTTATGTATAGATCAGTTTCACAATTAGTTAAACTGATGAGGTAGGTGGAAAAAGGCACCATTTCCCCATGCCTCCATGCAAAAATGGCACTAGACTAACTAATAGTGATCTAACTAAATGTAACTGGAGACTAACTCAGCATAACTACTTACCAACCATGACCAACTGATGGAGGATGTTGGTGGAACTTAGAGTGGATCCTATAATGTAGGGATTGGTCTCAAAGGCACATAAACTCATGCATGAACATGCAGTAAGTGGCAGTTAACCTATATATGTGTTCCTCATACTCCAGTACAATAATAATTCCCCCTAATCTAGGAAAAATGAACAAATAGACTATATATGGACAAGGGAGGATTATATAATCCTAACACCCTCCCTGACTCCCGACTTGGACAACTTTGGTCCCTAGCAACTAGGCCAAAAGTAACCCATATAATCTAATGAAAAATAAAACTGCTTAATAAACTAAGGAAAATGGGGAAAACTTCATGGGAACCCCCCTCCCCCTCAAAATGAGCAGGAACAAGGAAAACAAGCTACACTTAGGAGAAAAATATTCATCTTTGGGCAATAACTTGCATTGCTGCAATTTGTAACACTATGCACCATCATGGTTCTTATGTGTAGCAACATCCTGAAGTTGTGCATGTGAACCTCTCATTGTTCTTCTAATCCAATGGATGTTGTATGTTTTTATTCTTTCTGGAGGAGGAATGGAATGATCAATTTTGTTCTTCTGTGGGCCAAATGGTCGATCATTCGCTATCATCAAGTATCACTTTCTTGAAAACTTGTTGCACCACTATGTAGAGAGTGAATCCATGTGAGAGAGTGCAACATGCTCATTCTGATACTGGGACCTTGTTCTCCTTCTATCTTATGTATTCCCAGCACCATCCCCGGCTGCTTCAATAGTATTTTGGGTCCATTTAGGCTTAGGCAACTGATTTGGGATGGGAGCTGGATTTGGATCTAGATTCTTTTGAGGTACAACCTCAATATCAAGATCATGCTGATCTTGTTCCTCTTATTCTGAATCTGAAACATGTGACAAAATATCATCATCAAAAGGAAATGGAAGAGTGTTTCAACCTTCTTGTGCTTCAGATGGTGGTAGATCAAACAACCGATATTCTTCAAACTGAACACTTCGCTCTATGAAGCATTTCCTAGTTGCAAGTTCCATCAACTTATATGCTTTTGCATCCTAAGCATATCCTAGAAGTATGCATTCACTACTCTGGGCTTGGAAGGCCTTTCTCTTATCCATGGGTATTATGTCCGAAGATTTGGAACCAAAAACTCTCAATTGAGAGATACCCGGATTATTCCTAAGAAATACTTTGAATGGAGTGGCCCCAACCACTAATTTATGAGGAACTCTATTAGGTATGTATGAAGCATAGTTTACAACTTCAACCCAAAGAGAAGGAGGAAGATTCTTGGCTTGGAGAAGAAAGGTTTCCATCTCCTTCAATGATCTATTTTTCCTCTCAATCACACCATACCAGTCAACTTAGTCTTTATTCCTAGAATATTCCTCAAAATTTATGCCCTATAATCTTGAGTTTGATGTTGATTACATGTAACAATTAATGCAAATATTCTCCTCAATATGCATGCCATATTTATGCTGAAAAGTGTTCCCTTTTACTGTACAGTTCCTATCCTTGAATTAGTGCTAGGTCGCTCTCTTTATTCTCAAGCTATACCTCTCCTCCTCAAAGGTCTGGCGTCGTCCTCTCCTCTAAAAATCTCTTTTGGTGAATGTACAAAAGATACCTTAAATCCCTAGATTTGGTTTTTTTATTCATGGTAACTACCTCTAATATCTAATGGCCAAGAATAGATCTTGATCCATTAAGAACTAGT
The DNA here is from genome assembly GCA_001517045.1 of Pseudotsuga menziesii. Taxonomy (NCBI): domain Eukaryota; kingdom Viridiplantae; phylum Streptophyta; class Pinopsida; order Pinales; family Pinaceae; genus Pseudotsuga; species Pseudotsuga menziesii. Next base: position 565,912 of record LPNX011198038.1, read on the forward strand.
GATGAAAATAAATGCTCATTAAAATATCATTAAATGAAATTTTAATGCACCCACTCCATTTAAATACATAATGAGACATTTAAACACTAACTTTACTTTATTTTTTATAAAGTCACTATTTAATTGAAAGCCATGAAGTCATTTTTTAATTAAAAAACAATGAAGTCACTTTCTAATTAAAATCCATGAAGTCACTTTATATAGTAGTTTTATTTCTTACATAGCTATCCTCACCTAATAAAATCACTAGGGATCACTTGAACATTTTTCTAGTCCTAAGCACCTGAAGTAGAAAATACTTGTCCTTGGTACAATTTTAATAAATATCAGTTTATCTGCTTGATTCATATGACATAAGTTCTTAGATATTCTTCCATTTACTTTATTGCTTCTTAAAATGTACATTAAATCACTTAAGAGAGAAATGATCATCTTCTTTTGTAAGTAATTGTAGTAATTCATTGAGTGTTTTGTTTATGCTTTCTCGAGTATCGTCTTCCATAACTAGATCTTCAAATATATTTGAAGAATCATTGAAAATTTCTTTCTTGTTGTTAGGATTAGGATAGTTAGTTGTTTTGTTCATAATTGATTGATACTCATATTATCACCACCAATCTTAGTGCCTTGTTTGGTTATAGCATGTAAATTTCTGGAATTTATGACTTCATGCTTAGGAACACTAGACAAGAGATTAACTTTTTTATCAATCATTATTTTCTCAAGTACGATGGGGTAGTCTTCTAGGGAGAGATCACTCACTCCACATTTAGTAAAGAACTTGAGATCAATTTTGTCCTTCCCTAGACAATATGGACTCAAATAGTCTTCCCTAAACATATAAAACATCTAGACTTTATTTCTCAACCACCATGTCGATTACCTTGATTGTTATATCTTCCTTAGCCGATTCATCCTCCATGTCGATTGTAGTTGTTGTTTCCGTTATTTCCACCATTTTGTTACTTTTGGTCGATGAATTGTATTTGATAGACCAACTAATAATTTGGATTGGTTTTCATGTTTAAAACACATTCAACAATAATGTGTGTGTTATCTTCATAGATACCACACCATTTATGCTTCACATTCTTCATATTAAACGAGCAATCTTTTGTAGAGTGTGATTGGGAGCCTTGGAATATTTCAAAATAATATTCAATGTGAATGAGTTGGACATATTTTTCTTTTTGGTGCCATATTCGAAAATTATCTTTAGAGTGGCCTTATGTCATGCAATTCGTACACCACAAATATTCATTTCTCAAGGTAAGGTCATAGATAGATCTAAGCAAAATTCAAGCTTCTCTTCCAATGTTTTGTCGATGGGTGCTATGAAATAGTCGTTGTTGGGATCAATATGTTGAGATTTCTTTAGAGCTTCTTCATATGTTGAGATTTTTTTGTAGTATAAGGGGTGCTCTTTTTTTGTGCAATAGTCCTACCATGAAACATTATATAAGAAGGTGTTCATCAATTTCATATGATATATGAAATAACATATCCTTGAATATTTTATTGTACTCTTGTATTGACTCGCCTGAAATTTGCATGATCTCCTTGACATTATATATTCATTCTTGTCTCATGGTCAATTATTGTTGTTCAACAAGCTTAGGCTCGACGACCAGGATCATTTGCCGAGGAAATATTCCCACTCCCAATTCTTTGTCGATGTTCCCAATTTGTATAACCAAGATTCAAGAACAATAGATGACGCTCGACTATGTGGTCAGTGCATTTTTCAATAAAAATTTATGGAGAAAAGCATGAATTGTATAGAAAAAACCATCATGCAAGTTGCTATAAAACTTGGATTTTACATCTTCGAGCGAAGTGCGTTCTTCTATTGCTTTTTCTTCACAAAATTCGTCAGCTATTTTTTAAAGGTTTGTTTGTTCGAACAACATTGCATAGATTGTGCATCAATATCGAGTCTTCATGATCTTCAGCCTTGTCATGTACGACTATCAAGGATTCTTTTGATATCTCGAGGAACAACTTCTATATATTTTTCATGCGACTAAGTGAACAATTTAACTTTGGCTTATGCAAGTGTTAACTTGTTGCTGGCATAATTTTGAATTTAATTTGTAATTTTTCTATCCCATCATTTGTGAATTCCTTCCTCACTCAACATTGTAATTTGTGGTTATTAGTAGTGCATCATAAACATATAATCATACACAAAACATATACAAATAAGGATAGAAAGGAAGAAAGTAGTGGTAATGCCAACAAAGCCTTTATATTACATCATAGAAGCAAAACTATCCAATAAATAAGCATGTCTTACTTTACACGGCTCATACACACACACACACACACACACACACACATATTCAGATGGTTATAACTATACAAATACCGAACACTTGGTTTAACTGACTCAACTAGACTAGCCGACTAAGTAGGTGGCAGGTCGGGATGACCTAGTTCAACTAGGTTCCTCCAACAAACTTCTATGATTTGGGAAATAACCATATTTCACACTTGATCTTCTTTCCAATATGGTGGGATATTTACTTAGCTTGCATATTGATTTTATCTTTGGTTAGTTTTTAAACGACCTACATAATTATGGTGGTGATAAGGCATCCTTGTATCTTGAGTCATGGTTTTGGAACCTTAGTATTTCGATAATTATGAGAATTTATTGATTGATAAGATTTTGTTTGGGTTTGTATTGGTTTCTTTCTATAATGTTTTGATGTTTACATTTGAATACTTTTGTGTTTCAATAGGGTTGGTCATTGTTTCTTTATCTGTTATTGATTTCTTGCTAGTAAGTTGCTTTAACATTTATTGTTGTGATTTCTTTTCTCTTTTTAATTTTTTAATCTATGTGATCAAGCTTTGACTATGATTCTTAAGATGAGAAATCTCTTCATCTTTACCAGTGACAACTTTTCCAATTATTGTATCAACTTTTGATTATATTGAAAAAGCACATTTGAGACATATTTAATTTCCTTTGATGAGGGCGCTTTTGAGCATGCAATCATTATAATGTCTTGCAATGTTATTTCCATCTTCTTATAGGAGAATGGAGAATTTTATCAATGCATTTATAAAACATGGATGTGACATTGACTTTGGATAGAGAGGTATATTCATTAACTCTCAACAGCAGATCATTTATTTCAAATTGTATTTTGTAAATAATTTTTAATGTTTCTGTTATTGTATCTCAATAATCAATAATTGATTGGCCACACCAACATTAATGTGATTCATCTTGTCACTCGGACTAATAGCAATGTTAACAAGTTTTCCTTCAATAGTCCCTTTGATTTTAATAAGGATGTCACACAAGGGTTTTGAAAACCTTGATGCGTAAACCTTCTTTTCTTATGATTGTAATTTATTTAATAAAAAATTCCTTTCAACGTCCTTGGAGATTTCTCTCTCTCTCTCTCTCTCTCTCTCTCTCTCTCTCTCTCTCTCTTATATATACATGATGAGAAGATTCATAGATTCTCGCTCATTATCCCAAGGTGACCGAATGATAGGAAGAGATAACCACTAACAACATTTAACGTGGTTGGTAACCAAGACGGACGCATGCCATGTACTATTATTCATCCTTCAGCCGCACACAAAAGTCATCTCATTCGACCTAATGCAAAAATTGATTAAGGGACCTCACATGCTCTTTTCACTTTTCACCTGGACAATATTTAAACAGTGAAAAATTCAAGACGCACACCAAATAACTAAAACAAAAGATTTTTTTAAGTTGCTAAATTGTCATGATGGTTTTAAGGAATGATTGTCATAAAATAAATTAATACTTGTAGAAATGGCCTTGATAGTGAATATCGACAACATGTTCTTTGATAATTCTTAAGCAAGCACCACGACAATATATATAATTTGTGATGGCTAACTCTATCCACCCTGCATAACAACATTGAATGTTGTGTGGGGTGGTGTATACCATGTTGGATCTTAATTGCTTTAGATCCCATGGCATATACACCACCCCACACAACGTTCAATGTTCTGCTGCAGGGTGGATAGTGTTCTCCATGTGGTGGGTGATAAAAGCTAAAATGATGATTAAGCACGTGGCATCTTCGATTCTTAATTGCTAGTTGCTATGATTCTCCATGTATAGGCAAGATAGATACGATAGTGTACAAATGATTCTGATATGAAATTACAATGGTGGTAGTGAAATACTCCATATATGAAGCTGGAAATGTTGAATAAATTAGTTCATTCATAATACTAAAGAATATTGTAAAATTTTGTTGTTAACTTAGACTATCAAGTTTTCATTTGAGTTATTGAGTGGATTATTTTCGAATTCCATTGACATAGAAAATATTTGAAAATGTTGTTGGAGACTATTTTAAACATAAAATATATCAATATTATGTAAGTATAATTTTAATTCCCACATAATATACTATAAATCCTTAGGTTTTAGTTTAAATAAACACAATATTTCCTTTACATTAAACTTAGATTAGTAAAAAGACAATTAGTTAATTGTTGCTACAACCTAGCTATGTCCTATAAAACTCATATATATCTAAACCCTTTGTCATCTACTTAAACTTCACTCAAAACATAATTACATGAAATCTTTTGGATGTAATTAAAGATCTTTTGGATGTAATTACATGAGATGTTTTTGAGCCATGCATTTTGAGTGAACAGTTAATCCATCCTGCAGAGAATGCTATTAATTAATATTAATAATTCATTGTGTATAGTTTACCAGCTTAGATCCAAATCCTAGGCTCTATTAAGAGCCGAGAGGGATCAAATCTCTCTAGGTGCAAACCTCTTCTTAAGTATTACACTCAATGAACTATCAACTTTGGTGTGTCTTATATATACCATTGATTTGATTCAAACCAAAAGACACATCTTTTTATTTAATGTCAACATATAATATATTTATTATTAATATTTAATATTATTTATGGCCAACATATAATATTTAATATTATTTTTTATTTTGTTATGAACGAACATTACAACATCTCTCCATAAATGGTTTTACAACCATATGCAAGGCCCTCCTAAACCATGTACAATAAAACCATGGGTTTTTTAAGGAGGCCTTGCACATGGTTTTAAAACCATGTGCACGGTCTTCCTAAACCATATACAATAAAACCATGGGTTGTTTAAAAGGCCAACACTTTTTTGCAAATAATTCAATTTTTTATTTTTTATTTTTATTTTGTTATGTAGTAACATTACAACATCTCCCCCATATTGTGTTTTTTTTATGATCCACATTTTGGGGGGGATAATTAAATTTTTAATTTTTTATTGTTTTGTTATTTTTTACTTTTTTATTGTTTTGTTAGGTAGGAAGATTACAACATCTCCCCCATATTAGGTTGTTTTTTTGGCCGACATTTATTTTGTTTTATAATTAAAAAATCTATTTTTTTATTAATAAAAATAACGTTACGTAACATTACATAACGTTACGTAACGTTACAAGATCTCCCCCATACTGGGCTGTAGAGAGCCTCTTGGCTCAATAAGAGTGTTGTTATTTAAAAGATTTGAGAATTTCTGATATTGAAATGGTGCTAATTTTTGAGATTGAAATGGAAAATGACTAACCATTTTCAGTTTTCAGCTTGAGGTGTAGGGGGGTGAAATTTTAGACCAGCATAGATCCAAATCCCATATCAAGCGCTGAGAGGGATCAAATCTTTGGAGGTGCATACCTCTTCTTAAGTATTGCACTCAACTATCAGCTTTAATGTGATTCAGACCAAAAGGCACATTTTTTTATTT
>LPNX011198038.1:571759-594562 GCA_001517045.1 Pseudotsuga menziesii
TTTTTATTATTTTCTTAGGTAGGAACATTACAACATCTCACCCATATTAGATTGTTTTTGTGGCCGACATTTATTTTGGAAGATAATTAAAAGTTTTGTTTTTTATAGCCGACATCTATGTAACGTTACGTAACATTACAACGTTACGTAACGTTACAACGTTACATAACGTTACAAGATCTCCCCCATACTGGGCTGTAGAGCGCCTCTCGGCGCAATAAAATAATGTTTCACTTTTTGCGGATGAGTTATGTACCAACCAGCGTAGATCCAAATCCTAGGCTCTATCAAGCGCCGAGAGGGATCAAATCTCTTCGTAGGTATCCATTGATTTGATTCAAACCAAAAGACACATCTTTTTATTTAAGGTCCACATATAATATTTAATATTATTTATGGCCCACATATAATATTTATTATTATTTTTTATTTTGTTATGAACTAACATTACAACATTTCCCCATACATGTTTTTAAAACCATATGCAAGGCCCTCCTACAACCATGGGGTTGTTTAGGAGGCTTTGCACATGGTTTTAAAACCATTTGCAAGGCCCTCCTAAACCATGTACAATAAAATTATGGGTTGTTTAGGAGGCCTTGCACATGGTTTTAACACCATGTGCAAGGCCTTCCTAAACCATGTACAATAAAACGATGGGTTGTTTAGAAAACCTTGCACATGGTTTTAAAACCATGTGCATAAAAACCATGTGCATGGTTTTAAAACCATAGTTTTATGCACATGGTTTTAAACCACTGTTTTAAAACTATGCACATGGTTTATGGTTTTAAAACCATGTGCAAGGCCAACATTTTATTATTATTTTGTTAAGTAAAAATATTACAACATCTCCCTCATATTTGTGTTTTTTTTCCTCACCCATATTTTTTTACCGATAATCAAATTTTTTACTTTTTTTATTGTTTTGTTAGGTAGGAAGATTACAACATCTCCCCCATATTAGGTTTTTTTTTTGTCGACATTTATTTTGGCCTATAATTAAAAAAAATATTTTTTATTAATAAAAATAACGTTACGTAACATTACAATGTTACATAACGTTATACGTTACAAGATCTCCCCCATACTGGGCTGTTAATAACGCTACGTAACGTTACAACGTTACGTAGCGTTACAAGATCTCCCCTATACTGGGCTGTAAAGCGCCTCTCGACGCAATAATTAATATGAATTTATTTTTTCCTATTATGCATGCAAGTTTGTAAATGCACGTTGGGAGAATTTGTAGCTATGAACAATCAATTTACCATGCAAGCTTTTTCGAAATCCAGTGTATAATATTTTATACTATTCAAAACCTCTGCTACACGGTTTTATAAATGTATAAACGTCATAATCGACATAAGAGATTAATGTGTGTTAAATCTCATTATTAATAATGTTACAAGATTTAATATTTACATTACAATACAACATTTAACATTTACATTACAATGTTAGCATGATCGACCCATCTCCAAAATACATGTACCCTCTCACTTATCTCATTCCATATCACATTATTTATAGTATCTTAATATGATTATGTTTGTTGAACCACCTAACCGACCTTGATATTATTACTGGCATGACATATCATGGTCAAGTTGTTATTATTGGGCTTGCATGCACTGAATAATGGTTTTATTTTTGGTAGATTTTACGACAATGTTCTAATTAGTATGGAGTTATCATAATGTATTTAAACTTTGGTATATTACATTTTCATGGAAATATAGAACTGTGACTATATATCTTTGACAACTATATTTGCATTGTTTATATTGAGTTGTTTCCATTATGCACAAGGTAAAATTTAATCATAATGTGTGTTCGAGATGATTTGTCAACATTTATTACATATGATGAACCCAAGACACATATTTCTATAAATATCTACAATATGGACTCGTTCTTCATGTAAAATCTCTAAGAAGGAGAAAAAGGCTATACAAATACTTCACATGGGCTTACATAGCTTAGATCGTAGAGATTCAATTCTTGAACTTCATATATCCACTAGGACTAACATAATATCAAGGTGATGAGAGTGTGAATCTTCTTTTCCTAGAAAGAAATGCCCAATTTGTACCTTTGTTTCTACTTGCCCAATTTCATTTTGGAGGATTGAGAGGGACTAATTGAAGATAATGAAGATCACTCTACTAGATAAAGAATTAAGATAAATGAACCTAAGGAGAAGTAATTTGGAATCATCTCATCGCTCAAAGGTATGGATCCACCACTATAATATAATGCCATTTCTTTCCCACCTGTATATGCGTGTTATTAGTTTAATGCCACGTTTTCATGATTTGCTTCATTGAATTAATCAAGTAGATCTAGAATATTTTCTAGTTTAATTCGTGAGTTAGATTTAAGGTTTCGTTATTGTAGATTATGGAAAGTGTTTTTACTTGTCTTCTGTGCAATTTGCTTGGAGGTATCACCCCCCTACTCATCCAACTCAACTTCAAGTTCAGGATGATCCATATTGAAGTGCAAGTTCACAACTTTTCCTATTCCCTTTCATCTCAAAACCCTAGTTTTGTTTCCTACTTTTTCAATGGTGTAAAACTAGTTATGTTTTATTTTTTTGTCACTAGAATATGTATATACCAGTGGAGACTTAGTGACACCCAGAGTATGAAAAACCATGCCAACAAAATGATAGCTCCATTGGAGAGGAGATTATTTCATTCTTATCTCTTCCTTAGAATAGATTTAAGGATTTCTTGTGTGAATTCTCTTCCATGAAACCCACTTATTGTGTTGATGTTCCTTGAAATCAAGTTTTGTTTTTCTCAATTTTCTTGTAGTAGCATTATTGTTTTCACTATTTTAATGTGACAACACTCTTAATTGGAGGAAACTAGCATTATAACCTTCCTAATCTAGGGATAGAAACATTGTCCCCATGAATATGCTTTTGCTTATTTGTTTTCTCATTGATGCATTCCTTTGCTTTGTTTCAATGTTGTAGTTCCTTCGTTCCTTTTTTGGAGCTATTTGGTGTCTTTAAATTATAAAATAAATAAAATTTGGGAATTTAAAAAAAAATAGGTTTGCTTATGTTGCATTTATTTTCCCTCTTATGATTTAAAGAAATGGAATTGCCCTTTATTTTAAAGAAACCTTCATTTTAGGATATAATTTCCTAGTGCATTTCTTTTATGCAATATAAGACATCAAGATATCACATTGCACACCATATTAAGAAAAAATATTTCAATATTCTCATGTTTATGATCTTTGTGTAAAATTGGTTCCACGTGACAGTGAAAATAAATCATAGCCATGTAATATTTATTAAGAGACAAGCCCTAAAATTAACCTTCATAATAAAAATAACTTATAGTTATCTTCTATTGGTCTAGAACACCACAATTAGATTAGGTTGTTTCTAGGTTATTGATCTATCTTCTTAATAATTGGTCTTGTATAACTGGGGTAAGTTGATTTTTGTGACATAAAATTCACCTTGAGACATTAAGGAACTATGAGACATATTAATTTCATATTCCCGTAGAAGTTCTCATATATTAAGCTGGATCACCACCATTCGTTAAGATTCACCCCTAAGATAGACCTTGTGTAGCATATTTTCATAATGTATCATGGCTAGTGCTTTGGGGAATATCGACCTTTTGGTGCATGGAATTGCTTGTGCTTCTACCATTGCTACCATGAAACTCCCAAACTTAACCATAGGACTTCTAGTTTGAACTTTGGGTACTTCATTAGACCAATCCCCATTCACTACCTTCACCAAATATTAACTTGGTTGTATCTTCTCCTTTCAAACCTAGGCAAAGTTTGACCTCCAATCACAAATAAACCTAGTAATTGAGAATCATAGTTATGATATACAAATTCAGATTTGTTATGATTCTTATAAAAGAAAATGTATTGAAAAATATGGGAGTATATATCCCATTAGTATGGAAAGTTTTCATGTCCCCACAATAAATACTAAAATAGTGAGGCTACTAAGGGTCTTTAATCTGATGTAGGGATGATTCAATAGTTTCTCAACACCAAAACTCTTGATTGGATCATTTTCCAAGAATGATGTAATAATCTCCATGAGCAACTTGGAGAATGTTGTATCGATAAGTTTTGAAATAATGCTCTTACCCAGTTTAGCGATGATTTAATTAGTTGAATCTTGGAGTAAGGAGGGAATCCTTGAATGATGCCCATGGTAATGAATCCAAATAACAACACCACACAATAAAAATAATTTTTCAATTTTTGGTTCAAGTTTGATAGTAGGCATGTAATGACAATGGGAAACATGCACGAAAAACATTACTAGAGGGGTAGATGATATCATGGTGAATAAAATCCATATTGAGATGAATATTTAACTTAGTTAAATTTGTAGTATAATTTTTGTATAGGTGGAGTTAACACTTGAATTTTTCTACTATGACAATGACCATCCAAGAGGAAGAAAAGGAAATGTAAGAAATGTAAGAATAGGAATTGAGGGAAAGGGGAAATAAAAACTAATGGTGGCAGAAAGGGAATTTCCAACTAAGGTTAAAATCAATTGAAACATGGAACAAACCTAAGCATCCTTGCACTATTTGTGGCTAGGATTGTTAAATTAATCTATATTTTGAACTTGTATAAATATAATGATTGAAGGCCCAATTTTATATTTAGATGACCCCACTAGATCTTGTAATGTTGCAATATCTCCGAGTCCCTGAACATAAATAAATTGATTCTATTGTTAATGCTTGCATTCAACTCTTTGGTTTCCCATAAATTGGGTGATATTCCCTTCCAAATTATTTACCTTACTACTATTTACCTTATTTACCTTACTACTTTTAGTGGCCTATCACCCACCAAGCCTTCTCACTATAAGGAAAATGTAAGTATGTACCTATTAGATCTAAAGACCACTACCTTTGACACAAATAACCTTGTAAAGACACATTTTTCTTCTTCCAACCCTTTCCATATTAATGTTTCCATTGATAACCAATTCATGATTCATATATACATAGTGGATGAAGGAGCCTCCCCTTCTCCTATGCCATTATTTTTTTGATATTTTTTGTTGATTTTTGTAACTTGGCATGTCCTTCATGTGTGCATGCCTAGAATGAAGGTTCATTATAGTATAGGCATTGATGTAGAGTGTGAGATACACTCTACTAGTTGGCATGGATCCAATCATTGGAAACATGCACGTGTTTTTGAAACCTTTACCATGCCACATTCGAGAAATACAAGAATGCACCAATTTTTAATGCATTAGTGTGATTTGCATGATGCATATACATGAGATATGTATGATGAATATGCATGATATATGCATGTTTCTTTGCATATATATANNGAGGGTTAGGTTAGGGTTTTGGAACCCTAAAAGTCACAAAAATATTATAAAAGAGAGCAGAGGTAGATGGGGTCGTATTCACCTTGAGCATTGTGAGTAACAACGTGAGTAGTGATTTATCTACATAGGTTAAGAAAAAAACTGTATGAGGAGAGGGAGAATAACTACATGAGGTTAAGGGAACATTATTGAGAAGAGAAGGGTGCAATCATTAGGTAGAGGAGGGACATAGATCTAAGAGAGATCCATCATACTTCATCTGAGGCAGAGAGGATCCATCTTATGCATGAGATTCATGTGAGAGATTAGAGACTGAGCACACAAGAGAGGGAGAATCTGTCCATGGGATGAGTGAATCCTTGCATGAGAAGGGTGACTACTTGCATGAGAGACAAAAGCACATTCTTAATAAAAGAGAAAATTGTTTCTTTTGGAGTGAGAATGCATATATGAGCATATATCTATCACGTCTTATCTATAGCATAGGGAGGTCACATTAGAGGCATGGAATGTTTCTATGAAAGATTGATTCTAGCTACAGAGCATTAAGTTGATATAGGGGGCACATTCATGAGCATAGGAAGCGTACTTCACTGGAGGGAGTTGATATATCAGATATAGTTCATTAGTCTAAGAGAGGGAATCACCAAGAAAATGATCCAACAATAGAGGGGAGAGAGGCCCTAGTTAGAGAGCATCTGCAGAGAGAGGGGCACATTCAGTCAGAAGGGTGCATTACCTGGCTTTCCATTCTTAGATCAAACTTGATGTTAAGATCCTTTTGAATCAAAGATGAGTCTATAATTGATTCATCTGTTGTACCTATTGTAAACTTCTTAAATATAATAAAAGCTACTATACCTCTCATTGGTTTACCTGCAATGGTTTTTCTAGGGTCATTTGACCAAAAACATCTGTGTTTAGTTTTATGTGTGATTTCTATATTGATTTATAAGAAATGAATTGATCTCATGTATTTCATGTCATAAATAACTTGAGTTTTATTTAGAGAGACTTGAGAACAAGTTGGGGTCAAGTTGTAATGTCCTTTTTTGGAGATTTGGGAGAAATGCACAAATTGGGAAAAATTCAAGCTTAACTAGTCATGACTCTAGAGGGTTCCAACTTTCACCAAATGTTCCTGAATTTGAAAGGATATGGTATGGTGAGTCTTAAAACATCCCAAGGTGGTTTATGGATACTTTGTATCAGTATTTAGGCCTCTAAAAACTTGTTTTGGGATAATGTCAAAAATACCAAAAGTACTAGGAAATTGTGTTCAAATCCCCCCAAGTTAGCTCTCCAAACTATGATGGCCAAACTAGCTCTCGAAATCAAGTACAAACCTCCCAAATTTCAGAAAGGAGTATGGGCACGAGTATAAGACATCAATGCGTTATGCAAATGGATTATGGTCTGCAACATTTTTAGGGTAACTTTTATAGAAATTGCCTAAGGGAAATTTGCATTACTAGCTAGACTTTGACATAGGAAAGGTATAATATATGGTTCTGAGAGTAATATGAAACATGGTGGTAATATATGGAATAAAAATTTCTTCCACGACATCATAAAACTCAAAGGAAAACCCTCCCACAAATATGATACTATACTCCTCCAATATTGAAGCCAAAGTCATGGAAACTAGTGATTCAATGGCATGGGAATGCAAGCTTTTCACACATGAATTTATTGGATTTCGACCCAGAGAGGTTATGGACATGAAATTATAGATTAATACATCATATATCACTATCACAACATCCTCAAACTCATATAATATCTCTCATATAAATCTGGTATAAAACTACTTCAAGATTGAAGCCAAAATCCATGAAGACTAGTGATACAAGGGCATGAGTATGCAAGCTTTTCATACATGTATCTCTAATATTTTAACTTACAGATTATGTGGAAATAGTATTATAGAGACATACATCATATATTTATTCCCCATAATCATAAAACTAATATAAATTTCCTCATACAAATCTAATATAAATCTACTCAATATTGAAGCCAAATCCATGAAAACTAGTTATTCAAGAGCATGGGGAATGTGAGCCTTTCATACATGTATTTATGATATCTTGAATTGCAGATCATTTGTACATGATATTGCATATCCATGGATCATGTATCAAAACTTGGGCATCAACTATCCTCAACAAGGCGCAAGAATCACTCCAACAAGTGCGTCATCAAATGAGAGTGTGGGGGAATGGAGAAGAAGGAATGAGAGAATGAGGAGATAGATGATAATTCGACTATATGGACCTTCAAAATGCAAATAAAAATCCTTCCTTAAGCTCCCATGAGAGGTATTAATGGACTCTCCATCAACCAACTTGGAAAGGAATCCAACTCCCTCGAAATTGGTTCACAAGCAGGGAGAGTGAACACTCACCGTGCAATGGACAAGCAAAAGCTCTCCAAAATGCCAAAGGCCAATTCACAATTATCAAAATCCATTCTCCTTCCTCATGAAATCCTTTTATTAACTTCATTATGCCTCCTAAGGTCTAATTTACCTCCACGAGCTTCCTCCAACGCATCTTAGTGGTTTAGTAACTCTCATGACACATGTCTTCATCTTCATGCTCCAATTATTTCCCCAATTCGAATGGATGCCACTAACTCCCATATTCAACTAATTTGGTGGATATTTTTAGCCTTAGCATGCCATATTTGTCATATGTCATCAATCAGGTATGAATTTGTCATACTTGTCATATAATCTTCCATCATTTATTGTCATAGAGCGCATAGAATCTCCTTCCAAGTGACACACCTTGTCTTCTAGTCTCTTCCTCTTCCATGGGATTTACCCTCCTTTACCAATTCGAATTCCTTGGCTCATTATATTACATTTGACACCACATTAACATCCAATAATGTTACATTACCCATGTGTTCAAATTTGAATGAATATCATGCCAAGTGTGCGGGGAATCTAGTCACCCAAAGTCTTCACAAGCTTGCAAGTGTCTTCATTAACCCATGCCATATTATTTTCTTAGAATTTATCATTTATGTGACCCATTTAAATATGAATATGGTAAAATAGTGTCCTTTTGGGTCCCATAGCCCCTTATTACAAAATTTATGTCTCCATCTCAACCTATGGAACTAGTAGGTTGGTGAAACATTATTTGCAAATAGTTTTATTCAGAAATTATTTAATTGGGGACATGACAAATCCTCCCCACTCGATATTGCTTGTCCTCAAGCAATTCCAAGTTTGTATGCTGCAATATTTTTTCATATTCCCAAGTGGAATCCTCATTTGGTACTCCTTCCTTTGCACAAAGTGCTCTGTTATGGTTCTGCTCATTGATTTTCTTTAGCTACAACTTGAGCAGTGGTGCTCATGTACTGCAATTTTTGTTCCCAAAAGTAAAGAGATGTGGATTATGCATATTGATATATCATGTAACATTACCACTAACACCAAAAGGATTAATAAAATCCATAAAAACCAAATTTGTGGAAATAATCTTTACCTCCATATTTTGGAAACATTTTCTGAACTTTCACTCCCTTTTGCTTCTGCATAATTATTTGAAGTTGGTGTTGAGTTACCAAACTTTGAGTTTCTTAATATTCCAAGAAAATTTCAGAGAGGAACCACCATGCTTGTTGCTGCACTATGATTACAACCATCTTCTCAAGTGGTGAATAAATCTTCAATGTTGCTTGTTGCCCCCATAATTGAAACCAATGAGACCAAAAATGATCCCAGGGTCCCATATGATCCTGCCATACATGCATGGTGTGAAATGTCTATGATGAAATTCCATGAAAACCAAGCATGCGAAAATTGAATCCATCTCTTAAAATTTCTCCCACATAGGAAACTAGAACACTGCTCTGCAAAGATGAAATCAAATAACTGAAGGTTGGTTTGCTTTCTCAAACCAACAACCAAACTGCTACTCTAAGTGAGATGAAACCAAGCAATTCCAGGGTCCCATTGCTCATATTGCACCCTTCCAAACATCATGAGTATAAAATATAGATCATGAAAGTACATAACAACATCATACAAATGTACATCAAGAAGGTACCTCATCAAATAATCATGAAAGTGCTTGTACATCCAAGTAAGTAGATCACCATGTGGCCCATACACACAAGCATCAAGTATTATATTAGATCTACCCCAATGACATAGGTGAGGATCCCATGTCCCATAATGCTGCTCCAAAAATATATAACGTGCATCAATATAATCGACCATGTGTTCTTTCATCCAAGAAATGAATGAAGAACATCCACCAAAATCTATACCAAATAAGGAGCAAAGAAAACATGAAAACTTCAAGTGAATCAAAGAAGTCTCGTCAATACACCCATAAATATGTATATCATCATGAGATAACATAGGATATTGTTGCCAATAATAATGTTCTTCAATCATATATGTCTTAAATAAGAGCTAGAGGAGTGTGTCATTCTGGCCAACCATGATTTATAAAATGAATTTTCCCAACCATTATATAAATAACTTTCCTAACTATTATAGCATGCGTTCTCTCTATGCAGAGATCATTCCAATTGAACTTAAAGTTTTCGTTCATATAAACAATTCACAACATGTCTAATTTTCTAAAATTGTTTTAATTTATATGAATGATTGTAAATTACACTTCACATTACATTAAATTATCATTATGAGAAATGACAATATTATTACTAATATATTTAAGTTAGGCATACATCTAAATAATTTAAATTTAAAATAATAAATTTAAATTTAAATTTAATAAAAAACTAAAAATATTATTATAAACTTAAAACAATAAGTATAAATTTAAATTTTATAAAAACTAAAAATATTATTATGAGAGACTACATTATTACTACTATTATATTTTATATAATAGTTAATATTATATTTTAAGTTAGGCATAATTCTTTTTAAATATTTTAAATTTGAATTTGAATTTTGTAAAAACAAAAACATAATATAAAATATAAAATATAATGATAATAATAGCGTCAACGTAGTTTATGTAGAACACGTTAAGAGGAACGATGACCTATGGTGGAGGAAGTTTAGGACATTTAAATCTCCTTTGTGTTGTTTTCACAAAATAATAAAGAATAGCGCATGTCATGGTAGATGGTTTATGTAAGATAATTGAAGGGACTAATGTACAGCATGAGTGGGCCTAATGGTTAAGAGCATGTGTTTCTTCTTAGGAGGTCATGGGTTCAAATCCAAGGGGGTAGTGTATGTACACCTATGTAGACTTTAACAGTTAAATCACTGCATAGAGGAGGTTCCCTTGTCCCACAAACAAGGAGGTCTCATACACCAAATTGGTGTCTTGCTTGGCGATGAACTTAAAAACATATTATTATAATTCTTTATTATTTCTCTTATTGAGATCAAAATGATGCTAGCAAGTCAAAGATAGATCAAGAATCTATAATTCTATGTTGATTCTCTTATTGGGATCAAATGGACGAGGAATAAGCATATCTACTTATATTTTCTTCTGCAACTAATTTTGGAAGAGGTTCGACGTTTTTAGTATAGTGTATAACAGGAAGAAGACAATGTCTAATGCTTTATGAAAAGTAGGTATTTATGTCTCATAGGTACTGGTATATAAAAGAGGATAGATAAACATGGGTGTGTGAGTAGCCATCTCATCCTTTTCATGATTTCTAATAATGAAGGATCTTTCATAGTTATTAAATTTGTTTTAATGATCTTTGAAAATAAAAATATTTTTGACATGATCATTGTAAAAGGCGGTTTATAACTTTTGATATCCCACGTTATAAAATGAATTGAAAAATGAGTGTTAGTAGCCATCCCATCTTTTTCTGATTTCTAATAATGAAGGATCTTTTATCGTTATTTTTTTTAATGATCCTGGAAAAAATATCTTTGACATGATCGTTGTAAATGGTGGTTTATAGCTTTTGATATCCCACATCATAAAAATGAATTAAAAAAATACCTCATTAAATATAAACAAGGATGTATGGCAACAGATACCTCTACCTCTTGAAGTTGTATATGTGGATAAAAACATCAAATAAGTTGATATTCATTATTTTTTAATTGGATATAGAATAAACTTTGCACAAGAACAAAGGTGGTATGAGCACAGATGAAGGTGTAACACCTTGGTTTTGACTCCGTTTGCAGTAAAGTATATATGGTGTAAATATTGTATTTAATCATGGTGTGGAGCTAAAGGCCAAGGCTCTGCCATCGATTTAGTGGTTTATGTTTCCGCAATTAAAATCGATGCCGATGGTATTTTGTGCTAGCCCGACACATTATAATTTGGACATCATGTACGTATGCAATTTAATTAAAATACCCACAACCCGCTATGCCAATGCAACATTAAAGAGATGGGGGCATGATTTCCTAGGGATAGGGGGGATATTCAAACCTTTGAGCCAATGGGGAAAAGCCAAATGTCAAAGGGAGAACCCATCAAACTGTCAACTACCCATTTTGTCTTTTGTGCCCAATCATTTATTTCTGCCAGAAATTGGTTGAGTTCGTTAATGCATGGGGATGGGAAGAGTATCGCAGTCAAATTCGAATTTGAGAAGCCATCAGATTTTGGAAAACATGTTTTTGACTTATGGGCCAAGTAAATGCCCAAAAATGTTGTCCATTCCTTCATGCATTCACGTTGACCTCCATTCCTCACTGCAGTGGAAGCTTGCAGAGCTCTCTCATTCACGCTTTTTGTCTACCTTTGTGTTTTCCCTCACGTGGGTAGCAATTTTCTGCATTTCCCCCATGGCTGGGAAGTTGTTTTGGTAATTCTCAGGTGATAGGCTCTCTCCTGGACGTTTTTTGTTGTTATTCCCTTATTACCCAGCTGGGAAAACCCGTTTTTGGTTGCACAACGAATGGTAGAAGAGACCCACGATTTTTGGGTGTTTGTTGAGGTCATTTTGGCCACGTGAAGCCGATAAACGTTTCTGGAAATCGAATTGCTATCAAGGGTTGTTTTACCCATCTTCCATTTCCGTTTTTGCCTCCCAATACGTTTTTCCTCAAACCCAGAACTTGTATTTTGTGTGTGGGCATCCTGTGTTTTGGTCTGAACCGGTTTGGAGTGGAAGAGGGAAGAATTAGCTTGATAAACCTAGTGTAGAAAGGAATCACGCAGAGAGATCTAGAGGGGTCGATTATTCTTTCTTGTACACCCTGAAGAGCACTGAAAGGGAAGGCATAGCCTGAGGGAATGTGTAGCAGAGAAGGGGATGTTTCCTTGTGTTGGGTGTGTAGGTTTTGGGAAAGCCAAGCCAGATCTTGTGGAGGTGTCCATAGCTCTATGGTTGAGCTCACTAGCTTAGCAATTCAGCATTTCCACCTCCTTAGCAGCCTGATAAACCCAAATGTAATTTTGGCTTGGCTGAATTTTGATGTGTCTTTGGCTATGTGTGAGCCTAATGTAGTTTCCTTATTCCTTGTGGGAATCATGCCTAGCTCGGAGGTGGCAGTGTTGTTGAGAGATTGATAAGCACACTGGCCTATGGTTGGGTGGAACATTGCAGCGACATAGTTGGTTGCAGACAAGCTTTTTCTCAAGATAAGTATTTATTGTTTATTTACGTCTGCAACTGTATTTGTTTTAATGGATTATATGAACATGTTGAATGCTTGAATGGATTAATTGCTTCCGCTATATAATTGCATTTGTTATGCATCTGTGTATGTTTTATTTCAATGCATTTTTACTATTATGTTCATGGGGCTAGTTTCCCCGCTTAAATGATAGTAGTAGTTTTGTAGTTGTGTCCTCTCGAATAAGAGGAGATGTGACAGAAGGCTACAACTTCAACTAGATAGTTGAGGCACAAACTTTGAATTCTGGCCATCCATAACCACAGCATGAAAAAAGGTTGAACATGTCATATTTGGTGGCTTAGACCATCCTTTTAAGAAAACAGGGCTAAAACCCAAGGATATCAAGATTTTTGTGGTGAAGTGCACTCTATTCGACCCAATTCCGTCGCTCTGTGCTATGATTCTGAATAGATATAAGTTGCGGTGGAGCATTTAGAGCTTCAATTAAGGTAAAACGAGATGTATTGCAGGAATTATTGCCCAATCAGCCATATAAATGAATCAACCATAAGAGACAAGATATACCTTGGGAAAACCTTCCAAACACAGAGGATGAAAAACCTAGAAATTATTTGAGTATGATAGATAGATTTGCAGAGAATGGTTTACAACACATAAGTAGATTTTCAGATAAGATATATCACCATTGTAGTAGAGAAGAGAGATCGAATGTAACCCTACAAAAACAATTGTATACAATTGTATTGAATTTTCCATATGCCTAGCATATTAATAACAAGACAAAAACCATAGCATGCAGAAGATAGTGCATAGGAGGCTCATTAAACATATTGAGAGCACCACATAGTGAATTCACAAGGAGGAGCTAACTAGAAATCCCTCCATGCAAACATTTGCGCCCTTCCTTTCCTCAATTAACTTTAACTAAATGTTCACTGTCTTCAACTGAAAGTGAACTAACTTTAACTAAATGATAACTGTGTTGAACTGAACGTTAACCGACTTGAACAAAATGGTAACTGACTTGAATTGAATGATAACTGACTTTAACTCAATATTTAACTAACCGTTGATAACTTAGTTAACATGCTAACTTAAGTGTCATTAGTGCTTCACACTTAGTGCCATCCATGCACAATTTATATTATCAACTTTTGCATGGATCTATTTAGTTAACTAATGCATGTTGATTGACAAACATTCAACTCTTCTTTACTTACTTGATTACATTCATTAATAGTTCACATGATTCTTTGACTGAGCCATTGATATTTTACTTAAGATTTATAACTTGAGTTCACTCAGACGTTTTCATGGGCAATCAAATTCTCTTCCTCTATGCTTTATCTCATTATCATTAAATAATTAATGCATGGTCCATATGTGTATTATTTATCCATCTTATCATATCATACTTAAAAGAATTATTCCATACATATTAATGATCATATATATCACCCCGGGCCATATAGTCATATGCTAAAGTAATTCACTCTAGGGGTAGCTAATCCCTAAAGAAGACCTATCGCACTAAGTTACCGTGACTAGCAATATATCACATAATATAACCACCTCAACAAATGGAGGTCCACACTCTTGATACAACACAAGAATTCCATCTTGATACAACACAAGATCATCTTCACAATTGGAGATCCATTCTCAAAGGGTACCTACTATGAGAATACTTGACTTGATATTACTCACAAGTCTAGTTTTGATAATACTCACAAGACAACTTACTATTACTGACAAGCTTTACAATACAAAATCACCACCTCAATCATATGAGCACACACAAGACTTGATATGAATCACAAATCTGACTTGATATTACTCACAAGTTCGGAGAATGACTCCTGATGCTGTACAATTAACACTTTCTCTCGACGAGGGAGACATTCTCTACTTTACCAAGAATTTCCTGTCATACCAAGCTTATCTAGGAAGTATCTCAACTTCATTACTGATAGCGTCTTGTTCATAAATTTTCAATCTACTCATAAGTAGCTATGTACTAAAATTTTATTTTTACATGATCATGACTTCGAAAAACTTCATCTCAATGTGTTCGATCATAACACATAGGGTTTTTCAAAAAGATGGACTATTAACACCTAATAACTATAGGATTCAAGTCTTTCACCCTAGTAGGTAGCTTCCCAAGCTACACTACTCCTCAACAGGTAGTACTATATGCAAAACACATTTTGCTTCTATAGTACTCTTTGACATACTCCTTGCTTTTGTAGCACTAGCCGCAATACCCTCAACTTTTGTAGTACTAGCCGCAATACACATAGCTAATTCCAAGCTATATAATAGGTCTACTATGTATTAAAATACAACAAAGAACCTATTCTAATGTACCTCAAAGGTACTCAAACATATGCTTATCCACAAGCATAAAAATACAATAGGTCCACTAGGTACTTTAAGAGACCAACCAACTACTTATTCAAGGTAGCATCATCTGGATCCGATTCAAAATGCAATTTCTCTAAACTAGAAACTATGGATTTTATATCCATCATATAGAACACATTTAATGTGTAATACCATGCAAAAAGAACATATATTATATTTTCTTTCAATTTTAAACATTTGTTGACTTCAAGAATATTCAACCATCTGAAGAAGTTCTTAGTGAGATTTTTCCATTCTCTGTGGTGTTTCTTCAATGCCTGATCACTTTTACAGTGATTTCATATAGCAATACCCCACATAGCCAATTGTATGGCTATATAACCTCTCCAATAGGTTTAACTATTCTCTGATGGTTCAGACTGTAACTCTTCTAGAGTATCCAATAGTCTCCAAGACTTTGACCATGTGTCTGGTCATGTGGATTCTCTCCACAAGGTATCACAACCCATGACTACCTAAGTTATGTACCATGAATAACTAGTTTGGGGATTTTTAATTATGGATGCCTATGAAGATACATCAATACTCCCTCTTCAACTAGAGGAGTATTTCATATTATAAAAAGCTTACTACAGACAGAGGCTTAGTAAATATACTAGAAATACTGCTCATCCTTGGATATGTACAGGAGTTACCCAACTCCTTTATACACCATGTATCAGATATAATTGACTAGGAAACTTGGAAAGATTTACTATACAATATGCTTTATCTGAGCAACATTTTTGATGCGATCTTTCTCGATCACTGTAGTAGTCAGAATCCATATATCCATGAAACTTACTTTCATTATCTGAGACATGTCTGAATCCACATACACATGTACCAAGTAGGTAAAACAACACATGCTTTGTTGTACATGTCTGTGTACTGACTGTAAATCATATAACTGATCATGTGACATGTATAGGTATATATAACATCTATGAGATCCTATAAATCTGAATAAGAATCAGATTTAACTTCATGTGTGTGGTCATGGACTTATAGTCTAATGTTCTTGAATCCTTTCAATAATTATATTGGACAGTTTCCTCAATCAAAAGAAAATATTTATCTAAAGACTGTTACAACTCTAAAATATAAGAATAATCCAATGTTATTACATATATATTCCTTTTGAATATGAGTAACATACATGGCTTTTACATAGTAGGAGGTTAATTAACCAATTCCACTAGTTTTTTTGGAGCTAGTAAATCTAGCTTCTCCCTCTCAACATCTAGGCTATGAGAATCAGAAATTTGAGTCCTCCATCACGAAGAATCATACTCCTATATATATAACACATATATGAGTATAATTAAGATAAATACATTACCTTTAGGAGTCTTTAGATTTCTCAGAAAATAATTAGGGCTTCTATTATTTCTTCTTCCTGAGAAACATAGGAACCTCCCGATCTGCTCTATTTAAGATCATCCATATGAATGATTCCATGTCTTTCTCTTATTGTAGGTCTGGGAATATTTTTTTCCATACAAGAAAAATTATTCAAATTATTAATAACATTACATAACCAAGAAATGTAATCACATGAAAAATTTCAACATACTGGCAATGGTTCACGCAATTATGTACATAGAATAAATCGATGTTTTAAGATAACCCAATTCATATCTTATGTGATGTTTTGCAACCATATATCAGTCCTATATCAGTTCAAAAATTCATATTTTATGAGGGACATATTCAAAAATTCATATTTTATGAGGGACATATGCATCCCCATATTCATATCTCATGAAGCAAGCATGAAGCCCTCTATTTGATATATTATGACCAATCATGCAATACTATGTTCACAACTCATGAAGAAAGCATGCATACCTCTATATCATGTTTTATGAAGGAAAATTTCAGATTTATATCAGTCCTATATAAGTATATATAAGTCCTACATAAGTCTTATATCAGTCCTATATCATATCGCATAATAAGGACTGAGGATATCGATAATATGCTAATAAAAGACAAACAATAATGTATATGGTCAACAAAATTCCAAAGTCCAGGAATACAAATATCTATATGATGGTCATGAAAATTTTTAAAAAACATTTAGATCTTATTTATGATAGAATATAACAATGAAAATATAAAGTACTTATCTTTTATTGATTTGTGTGGGCTCCCTCTTGATCTCTACACCCTTGTGGAGAAAAACTTGAGTCATTCTTTATTCACTTGAATGGAAGAGATTATTTGTAGTGAAATGATTTTCCCCTTTCTTCATTCTTTCCACGAGGACACGATTCTCCTCTTTAGTGTACAAAACCTTGCTTTGGATGCACTTTCTTCTTGACTCGAGGCCTTCTTCTTGAAAATATCGGTGAGTGTATCAAAACACTTCCTTACAGTATTCAACGAAATGATCATGGACATGAGATTGTCCTTAACCAAATCAAAGATGACATGCTTTGGATATTCTTGATTCTTCTTGAAGTTGATTCACTCTTCATTGCTGATAGGATCCTCTACCACAGTGGTCATGAATTAATCAAGATCATGCTCTTCAAGAATACTCAACACCCTCTCTTTCCATGTGTTGAATTTTGATGTGCCTTCAAGTCGGTCTTCTGGTCGAATGAAGATTGATGTCATGGCTGCAATATTTTTCTCAACACTTGAAAATATACGTAGGATTATCTTGCTGCACAAAACTAAGATCTTTCACACCCTATGCTTTGATACTATAACACCCTGGTTTTGACCCCGTTTGCATTTAAATAATATGATGTAAATAATCATGGTGTGGAGCTCAAGGCAAAATCCCCACCATCGATTTAGTGTTTTGTTTCGACGATTAAGATTTAGGCCTATGGTGTTTTTATGCTAGCTGAACGTTATAAGTTTGGACATCATGTTAAATTTGCAATTTTTAATTAAAATCCTACAACCAACTATGTAAATGCCACAAAATGAGATGGGGGCATGATTTTTCCTAAAGATAAGGGGGGATTGGAGGAGTGGGAAGAAATTCAAAATGGGCAGAGCACCATTTCTGGGAAAAACATTTTTTAAAAATTTTCTTGGGAGATAAAATGTATTCCTTTCCCTCATGCAGTCGCATTTCACCTTCCCCTCACGATTTGTACTATGTGGAACATTTGTCAAGACATTCTGGCATTCAGGTAGCAAGCAAAAACTACTCTAGGTCTTGATCCTTCACGAATTTTCCTATTTTGTAAATTGTTTTCCTTTTTACGATTTTCCTGTCTGTTAGTCGTTTCCTAAATGCGAATGTCCGGAATCCGATTTGTGTTTTTGAATTGAATGACTAGCAAATGATTTCGTTTTGGTAATTACAGTAGTCGATCTGGCTCAGGCAATGCTCAAAAATTCGTAATTGTTGTGTGTGTGTATTCCTTGGCTTCTGTTACATTTTGTTAATCCCAAAACTGAGATCGCTGCGTGTACATTCTCATTGACATTTGAACTGATTTGGGGAATGGAAATGGAGTCTGGACTTGCTTGATAAACCTAGTGTGAAGGAACCTCACATACCAATCTAAAGGGATAGTTTTCTTCTTTTCATACCTTGAATATCACTGGAAGGGAAGGCATGGCCTAAGGGATTGTGTAGCAGAGAAGGGGATGCTTCCTTGTGTTGGGTGTGTAAATGTTTAGAAGTCAGGCTAGATTCGGTGTAGGTGTCCATAACTCTGGGATTGAGCTCACTATATTAGCAGTCAGTCTTTCCACCTCCTTGGCAGCTTGATAAACCCATATGTTGGCTTGGCCGTGTCTCATGTGAATCTTGGCTAAGTGTAAACCACTTCCCATGTAAGCCTGATAAACCCAACTAGAAGGATGGCTTGGATGGTAGCCTGCTAAACCCTTCTGTTGGCTTGGATGTGACTTGTATAAAATTTGGCTATGTGTAAATCACTTTCTGTGTAAGCCTGATAAACCCAACCTTGTTGGCTTAGTTGAGTTTTATTGTATCCTTGGCTATTGGGAAGTCTGCTAGTGTTCCTTATTCCTTGAGGAAATCATGCCCAGCTCGTGGGTGGTAGTGTTGCTGAGAGGTTTATGAGGACATTGGCCTATGGTTGGGTGGAATGTTGCAGTGACATAGTTGGTTGCGGGACAAGCTTCTGATAAAGATAAGTATTTCTTGTGTTTCAATCCTTGCAACTGTACTTGTTTATAAATGAATATGAATATGATGAATGCTTGAATGGAATGTATTTGATGCAGATGTATATGTGTATGTAATTTTATTTCAATGAATTTTCTAAGTTGTTATGAAGTTAGATCAGTTGGATTGGTGATGGCCTGGATGTTGGAAATCAATTTTATACTTATAAATTTTCATGAACAGATCGAATTTCTGCAGATTTTCCCTTCCGCAATTCCCTTTCCACAACTTGCGGGATGTGGGATGCATAAATGCACCTTGCAGAAGTTGGACTCCGCATTTTCTCTTTCCACAACTTGTGGGATACAGAAATGTTGTTTGGCGAAATCTGCTTTCCATAATTCCATTTCCACAACTTACGGGATGCGGGATGCGGAAATGTCGTTTGGAGAAATCTTCTTTCCGCAACTTGCGGGATGCAGGATGCGAAAATGACTATGGAAAATCTCCCTTTCCACAACTTTGATCTCTACAACGGCCATTCCGCATGCAAGATGCGGGATGCAGAATGTGGCATGCGGGGTGCAAGAGTGAAATTTTGATATGTTTTCGATTCCACAAGTGAAGCTCTCCACACCATTGATTTTATGTAGGATGATTCTTGGCCGTTGATATGATTCTGGATGCGGAACAGACTATGACCATTGATTTCTGTTACAATTCTTCTTAGCCGTTCGATCTCTCAATGGTTGGGGAATATATAGATTTTATAGATGGTCTAGATCAAAATGTTAGTAGGAGAAATTCTTGCTTGTGTAGATATTTAAAGAAAAATTAGGGATCAAGAATCATCATACAAATGCAGAATCAAAGATGGGTAACTCAGGGAGAAGAGTTGGGCCGTGTTCTCTCCTCCAGGGCGAGAGGGGACGCGACAATGTGCTATCAGAGCTTCTGGTTGCAGCGTTGGGGCTTGATGGGACGGAAAGGAAAGTGGTTACAATATTGGGCCTCAATGAGCCCAGTTGGACAATTACAGAGCTGTTGGTTAATAGTTCCAACATATTGTTGGCTGCATAACAAAGAAAAACGGCCATGGGAAGTGGGTAAGTGATTTTTAAAATAAAGTTTGAAAGTGAAAACATTACTAATATATCTTATCAAAAAGTTGTCAAATTTAACATTTTCTTCAATGCATGAAATTGATCAATAATATTATGCCAACCAAATTCTTCATCGAAATTGG
Source organism: Pseudotsuga menziesii (assembly GCA_001517045.1). Lineage (NCBI taxonomy): Eukaryota > Viridiplantae > Streptophyta > Pinopsida > Pinales > Pinaceae > Pseudotsuga > Pseudotsuga menziesii. Next base: position 592,452 of record LPNX011198038.1, read on the forward strand.
AATTTTCTAAGCTTAGCTTTTTTCAGGAACATCAATGTCCTCTTCCATTGGGTCTTCTATGTATGTAAGATGCCCAAAATTCCCCTTTCCGAACATCCCTCCTAATGGGGGTTGAGGCTCTTTTGACATCTTGGCTATAAGTGTTTCACTAAAATTAAATGTATATAAATTCATAATTAAAATTATAAAAAAGATATATATTCAATTGGAAAAACTAAATACAATTACTAAATATTAAATCTTAAATATATATTATTAAAAAGATTGTAAAATATATCCTATATGTTGGTGTAAACCAATGTTTCACAAAAATAAAAATATAGTAGTCAACCACCCTACATTACAAATCTCCTANCAAACACATAGTCAATCATCCACCAATTGAACTCCATAGCCTCACAACCGAGATGATTCATTTAAATAAGGCTACTTGAAATTCCAGGGAGTAACTTTTTTACCTGGCCATTTGCATCGATCGGACGACCAGCAACGCGTGATGTTCACATCACGCGTTGCTGGTCGTCCGATCGGTGCAAATGGCCAAGTAAAAAAGTTACTCCAAATTCCAGTCAATACAACAACAAACCTTCACATCACGCGTTGCTGGTCGTCCGATCGATGCAAATGGCCAGGTAAAAAAGTTACTCCAAATTCCAGTCAATACAACAACAAACCTCCAAAAACACATTCTCCTCTATACTTTACTCCTCCCGAAATAAATCCTTTAAAAACTTCTAGCGTAGCCTTAATTAAGAGTTGAGAACCCCCATTTATACCCAATTATCAAATCTTCATATGCTTTCATCGTAGCGTCACTTCGGGTCGGGTCGGGGATTCACATCACGCGTTGTTGGTCGTCCGATCGGTGCAAATGGCCAAGTAAAAAAGTTACTCCACATTCCAGTCAATACAACAACAAACCTCCCAAAACACATTCTCCTCTATACTTTACTCCTCTCGAAATACTTCTAGCGTAGCCTTAATTAAGAGTTGAGAACCCCCATTTATACCCAATTATCAAATCTTCATATGCTCTCATCGTAGCGTCGCTTCGGGTCGGGTCGGGGATCGACCATGGTTGTGGGCACATACTAAGTATAGTTATCATATTCGTATTTTAATATGGCCGTTTACAATAGTTGGGGATCATAGAGGTGACTTATTTAGTTAGCATTAATTAAATATATGTATTCTTTTATGGGAGTAGGAATTCTTTTTTTTAAATGGGTGGTTTTGGATGGGAAATTTTTATTATGAAATGTTGTGTTTGTTTATTAACTTTAAAAGTTAGAAGTGTAGATTATATATATATATATAAGTATTATAACTTTTATAAAATTATTTGTAATATGAAATATTTAAATATATAAAATTTGTCAAATTCTGTGAAAAATGTTTTTTTTTATCATTAGAAATGGAAGTTATTATATTATAATATATATATTTATAATTAATTTTTTTTAATACACATTAAAAATGGTGATTATGTAGCATAGGGGAGGTCTTAATCTTTTTTATGGAAGCCATTTTTATTAAATAAGTCCCTCTCTTTGTTTATTTTCTTTGCATGACTATCTTGAGTTGTTTCTTTCTTTATATTTTGTGCTTTAGTAGATAGGTTTGGAGGGAAGATAGTTGTTATTTGGGTTGTTAGAACCTGTGGCAAAATAAACTTATTTCTAATTTATTGAAAGTCAGCTTAAGTCTCTTTGTGTATGGTTCTGTTCTTGATCATTTTGAGGATTTTGATTTAAAGAAATGATCTTAGTTTTGAAGATCAATCTACTACAACATTTCATGTCACTGGGATGGTAATGGCAATGTTATCTCATTTCAAGGTTGAAGGAAAAACTAGATCAACCACACATGTAATTCCTCGTAATATAGACCCTTCAATACCATGGGTAATTTTTTTTTATGGATCAAGTGATCATATGGATGGGGGGAAATGTGGTGCTAGGATGCATTACATATTAAGGGTTGACCCTTCTTGGAAAATGTACCAATAACTGTTGGTAATAACTCCCGATTTCATTATTCCAATGCAAATGCCTATATTTATACAAATGATATGACGGTTGATCTTCATCAACCTCTTCTCCTTCCTACGT
>LPNX011198038.1:600210-644780 GCA_001517045.1 Pseudotsuga menziesii
AGCTGAGAAAGAGCTTAATTTATTTCTCGAGAGTATGGTCTTCATGAGTTTTAAGTGCTTTTTGTAAAAGGAGTATGTAACTTAGACAAGAGGTTTTCCTTGTGATGTGAAAATACTGTGACTTAAAGGTCTTGTTAACATTTGTCAGATTATAATCTTGTGGTCATTACTAATAAAATCTAAGTTTTGGAAAAATAAGCAATATGTTTAGAAGAAAGTAATTTTATTTTGAAATAAAGATATGCTAATTTTTTGAGAAAATAAAAAGTTCAAAAGTTTTAAATATTAGTAGAATTAAATAATCAATATATTATTAAAAGAAAGTATTACATTTAATTTATAGTATAAAATTATTTTCTTTATAATAAAATTTCACATATCAAGACGTTTCCACATAAAACTAGAATTAATAAACAAGATAATTTGTTTGATTTTATATGGTTAGAATGGTGAGATTATTTATGAAATATTTGTTTTTGTTTAATATGCAAGTTTCAAAAAAATTGTAATATATCTCTTCAAGAAAAAAAACTTTTTCCGATTTATGGGTTCATTTCAAAGTTTTTGTAAACAAGAGTATGGGATGTTAAGGCCATGGCTCTATTTTTTACCCCGAAAAGAAAAATGTGTATACTGGTATCAACACTTTTCTATTTGGGGGGTGTTTTTGGTGTTTTTTATGCAAAAATTGGCATTTTGATGACTAGAGTTCTCGTTCTTAGTATAAAGTTCTCGTTTCATAGTATACGTGGTTATTATAAGTTTGTAGTGGTACCATTTGGTCTCATGAATGCACCAACAACATTTATGTGCCTTATGAATAGTGTCTTCAATAGGTATTTGGACAAATTCATTGTTGTTTTCCTTGATGACGTTCTTGTTTATTCTAAAAATGAAGAAGAGCATGAAGAACCTTTGAGACTAACATTGCAATTGCTAAGAGAACATCAGCCGTATGTAAAGCTTAGCAAGTGCGACTTCTATATAGATAGAATTTAGTACTTGGGTCACATTATTTCAGAAAAGGGTATATCTGTGGACCCTGACAAGATTGAAGCTATCAAGAATTGGCCTACTCCAAAGAATGTGACATAGGTAAGATCTTTTATGGGGCTTGCAGAATACTACAAGAGATTCATTGAAGGATTATCCAAGGTTGCACATGCTATCACTTCCTTCCAAAGGAAGGGTATAAAGTTTGAATGGACCTCTAAGTGTGAAGAAAGTGTCTAGCGGTTAAAGTATCTTCTCACCAGTGCACCGGTCTTAAAAGTTGCAAACCCAGAGAAATATTTTGTGGTATGTATGGATGCATACAGTCAAGGACTTGGAGGAGTTCTTATGCAAGACAACCACGCGATATGCTATGAATCCAGAAAGCTGAAGGAGCATGAGAGGAATTCTGCCACTCATGATTCAGAACTTACAGCCATTGTACATGATCTCAAGATGTGGAGGCATTACTTGATGGGTAGAAAATTTGAGTCAAAGATAGACCACTGTGGCCTGAAATATTTGTTTGATCATCCTACTCTGAACGCTAGGCAAGCTAGATGGCTGGAATTTTTATGTGAGTTTGATTTTGAAATCAAGCACATAAAAGGTAAGGAGAATAAGGTTGCTGATGCACTTAGCATGAAAGTACAAGAGATGCATGTGGCATCTATTAGCATTTTCCAATCAGATTTGAGACAATAGATTATTAATCATAATGTTGAAGATGAAATGTATGAGTAGGTAAAGGACAAATTACAACAACAAAGCCTTGAAAATAAGTATGAAGGTTATAAGTTAGAAGAGGATGGACTTCTTACTTATAAGAGTAGAATGTATATTCCAAATGTGGCATATTTGAGGAGGGTTGTTATGGATGAAATCCATCAAACTCCATATTCTGGTCACCCAGGATATCAGAAGACGATTGCTACAACAAGAAAGCAATACTTTTGGCCAGGCATGAAAAAGGACATGGATGTATATATTTCAATATGCGTGAAGTGTAAGCAAGTGAAGGTTGAACATCAACACCCAACAGGTTTGTTACAACCTTTGCCAGTTCCAAAATGGAAATGGGAAGTTATTTCCATGGACTTTATTACAGGATTTCCAATGACTTGGAGACAACATAATTCCATCATGGTTGTGCTGGAAAAGTTGAGGAAGGCCGCGCATTTTATACCAGTGCAGTCTACGCATAGCATTTTATACCAGTGCAGTCTACGCATAGGACTGATGACATTGCTAAGATTTTCATGAAATAAATTTTTAAATTGCATGGATTGCCTAAGGCAATAGTCTCTGACATAGATATTAAGTTCACTTCTAATTTTTGGAAAGGATTGTTTGCGGACTTGGGAAGAAAGTTGAATTTCAGCACTACCTACCATCCTTAGACCGATGGATAGATCGAGAGAGTTAACCAAGTGTTGGAAGACATGTTTCACATGTATGTGATGGACAAACCATCCAAGTGGGAAGACTATTTACACCTGGCAGATTTTTCTTATAACAATGGATAACAAGCATCCTTAGGGATGAGTCCATATGAATCTTTGTATGGTAGGAGGTGCAAAACACCAGTAACTTGGGATAACCCAGTGAACAGAGTTGTGATCGGTCTAGAATTGCTTAAGGAGATGAAGCAGGAAGTTGCAAAAATCAGCCAAAATCTAAAGGCAACCCCAGATAGACAGAAAATATATGTAGATAAGCATAGGGTGAACAGAGAATTCAGTATTGGGGATCATGTTTACCTTAGGGTGAAGGAAAAGAAAAGTTCCTTGAATCTTGGGAGTTGTGCCAAGCTGTCTCCTAGATACTGTGGGCCGTTTGAAGTGCTTGAAAGAATAGAACTAGTTGCATATAGACTTGCATTTCCTGCTAGTACTAGGGCTCATAATGTCTTTCATGTTTCCTTACTTAAGAAATATGTAAATGATCCTAACCATGTAATAAATTGGGATGTGATGTTGGTGGAACAAGAGGGAGAGCTCCAAATCAAGCCCATGCGCATCCTCGTTAGGAAGGTCACAATGCTCAAGAATCAAGAAATAGGACAAGTAAAGGTGAAATGGGAGCACTACGGTCCTGAAGAGGCTACATGGGAGATGGAGGATGCCATGCGACTGGCACATCCATTTTTGTTCAATTCTGTGGATTGCTGAGGGCAGTACCAACAAAGCATTTTTGTTCAATGTTGTAAAGAATTGAGGACAGTGCTGTTGAAGGGGGAGGGGAATGTAACACCCCTGTTTTGACCCCGTTTTCATTTAAATAATATGATGTAAATAATCATGGTGTGGAGCTTAAGGAAAAATCCCCACCATCGATTTAGTGTTTTGTTTCGGTGATTAATATTTAGGTTGATGGTGTTTTTAATGCTAACTGAACGTTATAAGTTTAGACATCATGTTAAATTTGCAATTTTTAATTAAAATCCTACAACCAGCTATGTCAATGAAACAAAATGAGATGGGGGCAAGATTTTTCCTAAGGAGAAGGCAGGGGGAATGGGAAGAAGAGGCAAAAATTCGAAATGGGCAGAGCACCCATTTCTGAAAAACATTTTTTAAATTTTCTTGGGAAAGAAAACACTAAAAACGCCTGCCTTTCCCTCATGCAGTTGTGTTTCACCTTCCCCTCATGATTTGTACCATGTGGAACATTTTGGCAAGACATTCTAGCATTCAGGCAGCAAGCAAAAACCGCTCTGGGTCTTGATCCTTCATGAATTTTCCTATTCTGTGAATTGTTTTCCTTTTTACGATTTTTCTATCTGTTAGTCATTTCCTGAATGCAAATGTTCGGAATCTGATTTCTGTTTTTGAATTGAATGACCAACAAATGATTTCGTTTTGGTAATAGCAGTAGTCGATCTGGCTCAGGAAACACTCATAAATTCGTAATTGCTATGTGTGTGTATTCCTTGGATTATGTTACATTTTTTCAATCCCAGAAATGAGATCTCTGTGTGTACATCCTCGTTGACATATGAACTGATTTGGGGATTGGAAATGGAGTTTGGAATTTCTTGATAAAGCTAGTGTGTGAAGGAACCTCACAGACCAATCTAGAGGGATGATTTTCTTCTTTGCATACCCTGAATAACACTGGAAGGGAAGGCATGGCCTGAGGGACTATGTAGCAGAGAAGGGGATGCTTCCTTGTGTTGGGTGTGTAAATGTTTAGAAGTCAGGATAGATTTGGTGTAGGTGTCCATAGCTCTGGGATTAAACTTGCTAGCTTAGCATTCAGTATTTCCACCTCCTTGGCAGCCTGATAAACCCATATGTTGGCTTGGACGTGTCTCATGTGAATCTTGGCTAAGTGTAAACCACTACCTGTGTAAGCCCTTATAAACCCAATTGGAAGGATGGCTTGGATGGTAGCCGGATAAACCCATCTGTTGGCTTGGCTGTGACGTGTATACAATTTGGCTATGTGTAAATCACTGCCAGTGTAATCCTGATAAACCCAACTATGTTGGCTTAGCTGAGTTTTATTGTATCCTTGGCTATGGGGAAGTCTTCCAGTGTTCCTTATTCCTTGGGGAAATCATGCCCAGCTCGATGGTGGCAGTGTTACTGAGAGGTTGATGAGCACACTGGCCTATGGTTGAGTGGAATGTTGCAGCGACATAGCTGGTTGCGGGACAAGCTTATGATAAAGATAAGTATTTATTATGTTTCAATCCCTGCAACTGTACTTGTTTATAAATGAATATAAATATGATGAATGCTTGAATGGAATGTATTTGATGCATATGTATATTTCATGAATGATGTATATGTGTATGTAATTTTATTTCAATCAATTTTCTAAGTTGTTATGACGTTAGATCGGTTGGATTGGTGATGGCCTAGATGTTGGAAATCAATTTTATACTTCGAAATTTTCATGAACAGATCAAATTTCCACAGATTTTCCCTTCCGCAATTCCCTTTCTGCAACTTGTGGGATGCGAGATGTGGAAATGCGCCTTGCAGAAGTTGGACTTTGCATTTTTCCTTTCTGCAATTCTCTTTCCACAACTTGCAGGATGCGGGATGCGGGATTCAAAAATGTCATTGGGAGAAATTTGCTTTCCGCAACTTACGAGGTGTGGGATGCGTAAATGTCGTTTGGAGAAATCTTATTTCCGCAATTCCCTTTTCACAACTTGCGGGATGCACGATGCGGAAATGACTATGGAAAATATCCCTTTCCACAATTTTGATATTCGCAATGGAAATTATGCATGTGGGATGTGGGATGTGGAATGCGGCATGTGGGGTGCGAGAGTGAACTTTTGATATGTTTCCAATTCCGCAAGTGAAGCTCTCTGCACCGTTGATTTTCTGTGAGATGATTCTCAGCCGCTGATCTTATTCCGGATGTGGAATAGACTGTGACCATTGATTTTCGATGCAATTCTTCTCAGCCGTTCAATATCTCAATGGTTGGGGAAGATATAGATTTTATAGACGGTCTAGTTCAGAATGTTAGTAGGAGAAATTCTTGCTTGTGTAGATCTTTAAAGAAAAAACAGGGATAAGGAATCATCATACGAATGCAGAATCAGAGATGGGTAACTTAGGTAGAAGAGTTGGGTCGCATTCTCTCCTTCGGGGCGGGAGGGAAAGTGACAGATACTATTGACACAAACTCAGTCGACAGGGGTTCCCTCACTGTCGACACCCAAACCAACGCGATCTCCTTTAGCTCCAGCCTAGGCAAGTTTTACCCTGTCTAGCAACACCCGAAGAGTGGATGAAGTCTCACCCAAGATGTTAGAGGGAGAGCTGATAGAACCAAGTTTCCCCAAAAAGAGAGAGGACCATGTGGACCTATTTATGAACTTAGCGTACCATTATTAGACCCGATCATTCAACTTATGCTTTAAGTACATAACCATATCACATTATTATATCAGAATTGCAATAACCATGTTGATGCACAAATAGATCCAACAAAATAATTTTATTTAAAGTACGGAAACATTGCATCATTTACATATCCATGTCACAGATACACATTGCATTCATCATTGAGTCTCTAAGACTGTAAAACAAAAAAATAGAAAAGGACACAATAGATCTAGTCAACCTCCGTAATGTCAGATTAACTTCCGCACAAAATCACAGATTCTTCAAACCGCATACAAAAAGATCTCCCTCAAAGATAGAAATTGCAACTTCACTGGAATAACATCAACGAATACTTAATACTTGCAATTATACATCTATTTATAGGCTTGTGCCTTTACATCAAAGGTCCACATAACTAACTTCCTAACTAACTCTTACCAAAATCTACAAAATGTGACAAAAATCTGCATAATGCTGTCCAAAATGACAAAAATACATAAAATAGTACAACTATGACTTGCGCGGTATCTTTTAGCTTGTGCAACATCCATCATGTTGTGCACTCACTTATCCCAAAACCCCTACCTACAGTCCCCCAACACAATATTGTGGCTTGCCCTCGAGCCACGCTAATTGGACATGGTGTACTCAGTAATCTTTATCTTGAAATATTCGTATTACTAAGTAATCTCCCTAACGTACACTTTGACCCTCTCAACAATCTCCTAGCTCATCGTCAGATCATGCGTGACTAGGTGCTTGACCATCTTCTCAGGGATCTCCTTTTTGCCTTCTTGTGCTTCCTGTAGCGCAGAAACTGTCTTCATTGATAGTTGTGCTCCAATATCTTGGAACTCATCTAGTTGTCTGTTGCGTCATTGTTGTCTTTCTCTTTCCTTCACTACTCATTGCTGCAATTCCTTCATCTCCACTATCTTGGTGATCTAAACCATCGACGAAATTTCTCTCAGCGACGTATTCTATGTCGCTAGCTTCCCTTCTGCTTCCTAGTTGCGCCAATTTCTCATCCTGTACTACACTACCCCAAAATTGCGTAGTCGCATCCGTCACTTTCTTTGCTGCTTTCTCCATCTCGTCGAGCTATGTCACCAATTAATATATGAGGCTCTTCCTTTCTGCTACTTTCTTGAGTTGTGTGGCCGGGTGCACCAAGGCCTCCAAAATTCTATTGTCCCGCTGTAACCGAGAAATGATGGCCCCAAGCCGCTGTACTCTAAGCACCGCATCCAACTCCGTGCTACTCTCATATACATGCTAACAGGCATCCAAAATTGCCTCTTTTAATCGTACTTTTTATCCCAATGTTGTGTCTTTTCGAGTACTAGTTGATCCTATTCCTTTTTCAACTCCATAATCTCCTTAGCATTTCACCCTCATCTCCTCTTGTGCTTGCTTCAACAATTTTATTTCTCGTGCTTTCTCTTCCATCAACTTCTCCTCCACCTGCTGCAATTCCTCAACCTCTGTCTACACTTCCTCCTCTTTCTCCTATGACCACAAGAATCGATCGCTGATTTGTTTCTGTCTGTCTTCCAACTCCTGATTGGTGACTCTGTGCATACGCACCAACGTCTATGTGGATAGCGAGTTAATGTCGATAGACAAGTGCTATAACTGCTACAGGGAGGAATTTAAATCCTCGCTGTTGGTCTTAATCGTAGTCAAGGGAATCTGAACATTCAGAACCCATGTCCCAGTGTTGATTGAGCCGACATCCTACACAGTCGCTATGTCCGCTGCTTTCTTCGAAACTGTATCACATAAAGAATCAAGTCAGGTTCTTACCTCAACAAACCCCTCTTGCGTTGATTTCTTCATTTCTGTGGCTATTGCATCTGTAGCATCTATAATTTCCTTGATGAGACGCGTCAGTTATGACTCCATCCCTGGCACTGCGCTACTACTCACACCCTGCTCCATGTCCGTCTTTGTTATTAACTCGTTAAATACACGCTCTACTTCTGAGTCCGTAGGTGTCTTCGACGATTCTTGGTTTGAATCCCTATCACTTTGCTGGTCATCCTTATGCACGGGATTAATAGGTGCATCCGTCAGAAGTCCCGTTGATACTTGTTCCAAACTAACTGGTTCTCACCATGTTGCAGGCCAATCATTAACTATCGTCTCCAACTCTGCATCGGAAAATTTATAAGGCGTTGGAAACCATTGCCTGTCTGGGTCATGTCACACTTGTACATGAATGGGGTGTGGTCCAATTGCGAACCACACAATCCTATGATACTTTGTCCCAGGTTCCTCGTACAACTGGGGGACTTTGACAACTTCCACCTATAATGCCTCCCAATAGATCCAAAACTGCACTGTGCAGTACTTCATCCTGTCCACTTCCTTCACCCACAAGAGGTTCTGGTAGCGTGCCCACTTGCATACTTTCACTGCCTCCACTTCCATACCTTGATAGTCATCCGGCTCCATCTAGTCCACAAGCGCGATCAAGATCAACATCCAACTATATGTGAATGACCGCTCTCCTGCCTAGACTGCGACTACATCCTCTTCCAACTAGTTCATTAAAAATAGAGACCAATTCATCTATACGCCTTCTGCACATTGGTCTGCACACACAATCACCCCCAAGTTACACTGGATTGGGAAGTTCTTCTCGATCACTTTACTGGCCAAAATCCTTGCGCTGATGTGCACCGCCTGGTCATTGATACTGTCGATGCGGTAAGCCCGCCCGTCGAGTTACCACTCATATCTCTTCTTTAGCCTTGTCACAAGCTTCTTGTCATTATCCCTTCCTTTAAAATACTGCGAGGGATCCAACCCAACCTTAGGCAACCCCGTGATATTTGAGATCAATCCTACTGTGATTGTGACTGATGTATCTAGCCACAACGTCCCACCATGAAAATAGGCCAAAAGCTGCTTTACACAGGAATTTGCCTTAGTCAACCGCCCAAAATGCAACATGTTAATCAACCCCAATAATCTTGATCTATCAAGCCCACGTGCTCAGTCCTATGGAATATGTGCTATCAGGCCGCCTCCTATTGCTACCATCAGCACATATGGTTCCGTTATAACATTCTCTAAGGAAAGCAAGTCATAGTCGTCGTATTTCACCTTCACCAACATAGGTACAATGTCAGAAGTGCATACCATCCCTTGTGGTATCGTCGATATCCTTACTTGGTACTTCTGATTCTTGGTAGGCTTCCTAGGCTGCGCACCGGGCCGACGGAGGGATATACACAGGGATATCCTTAACAGATAACCCTCCGCAAGTTGTTGACTCCATGACTTTGGAACTCAATGGACCCATCTTCGTAGTTTCCTCTTCTCATGCCTTCATAGATGTTCTAGTATGTCTCTTCTTCTGCGTCAAGGAGCTATGCTTATTACCCTTCCTCTTCTTCTTCGGCACCGATGATGATCCTATCGGCATACTTGTGACTTCTTCTTCAATCGTGACTGGACTGACTGGTGATTCTATGCCACTCGAAATCTCAACTGTGATTGGTTCACTCCGCATACCGCACTAGTTCCCTGCAATGCTCACCAGTCGCTCAACCTCACTTCACTTAGAAACTTACTCAACAAACTGTGACTCTGGTTTGCAACTCTGCAACTCTGCTCGGTCTTGCATAATGGTAAGTTTCAACTGGACTCGACCCCTTCTTATAGTGCCAAATCGATCCTTCGATCGTCATGATCGAATCATGCTGATCATAATGACCACATCCGTCATTAACGACCCAATTCGTCGGTGATCCTGTCAATCCAATGGTCGGATCGACCATAAATGTGCGTCGCTTCAACAAGCGCAGTTAGTTAACTTCTTTTAATTGTCTTCATTTATTGCTGATTTGACTCTATGTGCAACCCTACGGCTATCACATCATGACCTCCTAACTGCGCTACTGACTCCTAATCTCATGCAGCCACTTCCTTCTGGCGTGCCATCCTCTTAACTACCATCTCATACCAAAATCCATTTTTTCATTGCGTAGTTCCTTAAGCATCGCGCAGTTTCAGACCCATTCTATAGGGATTCATCTTGCTACCATTTATCAACTTTGGTAGCGTCGGACCATCTAACTATTGCAGTTGAACTATGCCTCCTAAAGTAATGGAATTAACAAGATATGGACCTAACCAATGCATCTGTAACTTACCTGGATGTTTGGAGAACTTCCTGTCATACATCAACACCATGTCTCCTTACTGAAACTGCTTGTGTTTAATATGTCAATCATGACAAGATTTTTGGAGATCCTTATCAACACGCTAGTGAAAACCTGCAATGAAGTGATCCTCCTCGAGCCGCGCTATCTGTGCCAAGTGTTCTTCTAACGCTGCTTCATCATCCATGTTCCTTGCTACTGCTATGTGCAAAATTGGAACAATGTATTCCATAGGCATGAGTGCCTCTTTCCTGTACACTAGTTTGAACGGTAGTTGTCCTGTCAACCTTATACAAGTGGTGTGATATGCCCACAAGAATGTTGGAATATTCAAATCCCAGTCATCACGGTTTGCATTACATACCTTTGTAAGCGCAAGCTCCAACACTTTGTTGAACTCCTTTATTGTTCCATTCTCTGGTGGATGATACAGTGTGTTCTTATGCTGTACCTGCAACTCTTCTTTCAATGTGCCAACTGTGCGATTGATGAAGTGACTCCCTTGGTCACTCATCAATATCCTTGGGCACCCAAACCAAGTAACAATGTTGTCAAATAGAAACCTCGCTGCTATCGTAGCGATGCAATCCACAACAGGAGCGACCTCTGCCCACCTTATCAAATAATCCATTGCTGTGATTATATACTGCACACCCATCCTCTTCCTAGGTGGGTTGATCGGTCCCACAAATTCCAAAGCCCATTTGTCAAATGGATGCAATGTCACTTGAGGTACCAATGAAATCTCATCCCTTCGTGATGGTTTTCCAGTTCATTGATAGACATCACAACTCCATGCATAATATGTCACATCATTATGAAGAGTGGGCCACCAAATCCCTACGCAGAGCACCTTCCTAGCAGTAGCATGACCTCCATAGTGTCCACTACCAACTCCTGCATGTGCCTCTACAAATATCTTCCCTTTTTCATGTGGTATGACACATCGCCTTAAGATCTCATCTGGTCCTAGCTTATATAGTTTCCCAATGATCAACTGAAAATCTGTGGCCTTTACAACTAACTGCTTCTTTTGAATTGTAGTCAACCCCTCTGGTGCGGTTCCTATCGCTAAGAACTAAATTATATCCTCATAATAATCATCTACCATGTCAACTCTGCTTAGTTGCGCATCAGGCAACCCGTCCTCAATGTTTGTTGGTTCCTCACCTGTCTTAATTCTAGATAAATGATTTGGGCCCGCATTCAAGTGACCCGACATCACAATGATCCCAAAATAAAATTCCTAAAAGAGAAGTAACCACCAACATATCTCCCCCCCCCCCCAACATAGGCTTATTGACCAAGTATTTCAAAGTAGAGTGATCTGTGTAAATATTGAAATGATATCCCAACAGGTAATTCCTAAACTTCTGTAATGCATATACCATTGCCAAAATTTCCCTCTCTATAGTTATATAATTCTTTTCCACAGATGACAACTTATGACTGGAAAAAGCGATTGGGTGATCAAGATATCCTTCACCTGGTTGCACGAGCACCAATCCTAGTGCAACTGATGATGCATGCACATACACATGAAACTCCTTGTTCCAATTTGGAAAAACTAGTATAGGTGCGGAAGCCATCTTGGCCTTCAACGTGTCAAAAGTTCCTTGACACTCCTGACTCCATGCAAATACCACATATTTCTTCAATAACTTCTCCATAGGAGTTGTGATCATGGAATAGCCTCATATGAACTTGTGATAATATCCCGTATGCCCCAACGTCACTCTAAGCATCTTCATATTTGTAGGTAGCAACAAGATCAAGATCAATACAATCTTTGTGGGATCAACTAATAATCCTTGTTTACAAACAATGTGCCCTAACAACATCCCAAAAGGTGTGTAGAAAATACACTTCTTCGAATTTAACACAATATGATGTTGTCGACATCGCTCCATCATCAGTCGTAGGTTTTCCATATGGTCTCTAATCAATCCATAAACTATCCAGTCATCCATATAAACTTGCAAAAACTTCTAAATAAAATCCTTGAATGCAGTGACAATAACCCATAAAATATCGTAGGTGCATTCTTCAACCCAAATGGAATCACTGTGTATTGAAAACAACCCCACTTAGTGACGAATGTTGTCTTGTGGCGATCCTCTTTTGCAATTCGGATATGGTAATAGCCAAAAAACCCATCCGTGAAAGAATACATCTCTTGACCGCCTACTCCTTCTAACACTTCATCAGTGAATGGTGTCGAAAATGGATCATGCATACATGCATCATTCATTTTTCTTAGGTTGACGCAAATCTGAAACTCACATGTCTTCTTATCCTAGACCACCATGGGATTGATCCATTATGATTCCTAAACCAACTCAATTATTTCAACATCTAGCATTCGATCCAGATCAGCTTTGACCCTTTCTTTGTATCGTGGATTCAAGCGATACGACATCTGCCTTATTGGTTTTGCATCTGGCTTTAACAGGATCTTTATTTCTCCTAAATCTCCCATGATCCTCTTCATCCCAGAAAACTTTATAGGGAACAAATATTGAAATTCATGCAACAGATCTGTGATCTTTGCCATTGTTTCTTCATCCCAGTTGTCCCCAAATTTTGCAAACTTTGGGTTCTTTCTATCCCAATGTTGACCTTCCTAATCTTAAGCGGTTGATTCATGGGATCTATTGGTACGTTAGGTGTTGCGACATCCCGAATCCCTTTCATTTTTGGAATATTAATGTTTCGTAGATCATCTGGCCCTCGCATTACATTGTAGCATTCCATAATTGACTACATTGAACAATGCACATGCAGATCCACTAGATATGTGACTGGAACTACCTTTAGAACCACATTGCGAATAAGCTGCAACACATTCTGAACATCTGGATTGGTATCCGCGAAACTGAATGTGTGAGTGAAGCAAACTGTAAAGTCCTCCCAAGTGGTGATGTCCCTGCACAACTCAGGTGATACATACCAAGATTGTGACATTTCATCCAAAGTGTGGACAAAGGCATGTACCCACTCATCTTTTGGTTGCAATGCCCACAATGTCTGACACTCCATTAAATGACCACCAGGGTCATTCTATCCATCATAACTTCCAGCATGGTACACTTTTGTGTCACCAAATCGAACTATCATCAGTATTCAACACCGAGATGATCCAGTGATCGACTTCTTATGGGTCACCCACTACCGTGTGGGAATATCCTTTAGCGCCTCCTCCAACGCCAGCAACCATTGAGGTTATGATACCTTATCTTCAAAATCCATTAGGAACACAAACAACTCAAGAAGGCCCTCATATATGGGTAATTCAATAGTCTCAACTATGACTCGAAACAGTGACTGAGTAATCAAACCACACTTCCTCAGTGATACCTCATGCATGCGATTCTTCCAGTTCTCTAAAGCATCGTCAGAGTAAGAAGACGTCGAGCTAGAGTTGCACCAACCAAGTTCCCCATCGACAGTTGGATGGATGTAATATTTTTAAATATTATATGCATGATCCCATCCTCTGACAAATTCATCTTTCACTGGCTCAACATACCTCCGCCCTTCATTTGGATCCATCGAGGCGATGACTATGATGTCTTAATTTTCAAAGGTCATCATACTCTTCTTAAAGTTGATCACTGCTATACTGTCATTCACCCATCCAATCCCAAACAACACGGGATAGGAGCCTACACCATTGAAAATTTCAATAACATCAAAATAAACATAAGTCTTCATGCCGTCAACATCCACTACCAGTTGTGACACACATCCAATAGGCATTACCTTGGCCTGATTAGCAAATCGTAGCTACATAGGAGACCAACCTAGTGTTGGTCTCCCCATCTTCTGCCATGTCTATTTTGTCATAATATTGACATCTGAGCCCATATCTAGAATAAATGAATCTACCTTGTAGTCCCCAATCTGGATATTCATCTGCATCTCTTTCCCTATCTTTTTCTTATGTAGAGAATTCACTGTGGAGTCCTTTTGCCCCTTAGTTGGTCGATACAACAGATTTTCCATATCATCAAGAGCGTCAGGATCTCTTTCCAACGACAAACAACTTTCAAAGAATTTCTGCAAGGTACCATGCTATCGTGATGGTCCTACTTCCAATGTTTAATCAAAAGCAGTGGTAATTTCATAAACATGTAACTTACCCAGGTGTCTGCGCATCTCGTCCCGTGCTTCAAAGAACATGTCTTTCTTCGCATTGACATCAAATTGTACCTTCTTCTATACAGCCAAATGAACTTATGGAAATAGGATATCTTCTCTAGTTGTCGCACCTCCTCGAGTGATGACAGTAAAATCAACATCCTTCATCCTATATTTTGCTAAGATCATCGCAACTGTCGGCTGTTAATTCTGGTTCAACGATGGATTCATAGGTTGATTCACGTTATGATTTGCATTATGGTTATGAATTGGAACTTGATTCTGAGTTTGAATTGGAATTTTATTTTGAGCCTAATTCTGCAGCTAGTTCTGGTTTTGCAGCTGGTTATGGTTTTGATTTTGCAACTGGTTTTGGTATGCAACTGCGAAACATTTCCTGCCTGCCATCTCCCAATCAACTATGGAAAATTCTCAATTGTGTGATCGTAAGCAATGCAAAACGTGCATTGCGCTTGTTCTTGCAACTGTATATAATCTATCTGATAATTTACCGGTACTCCACAATTATAACATTGTACTGGTCCGCAACCTCGTCCTCCTCCTCGACCGAAGCCTCCTCCTCGAAATCCTCCATGAATTCCTCCTTGCTGGTGATACCGTGGCTGATTAAATTGTTGCTGCGGGGGATTTGGATGATGTTGAACGTACTGCGATGATTGAACATGTTGTGGATGTTGTGGAGCCATCTGCATTTGATTATACTTTGTTTGTGGTACAAATTGTTGTTGTAGTTGCGGCTGCGGTACAAATTGCATCTGCATTTGCAGATGTGGTACAAACCACAGTTGAGGTGGAGGCTGTGCCACCTGCAGCTGTGGATGCATTTTATTTAATGCTCGATGATCTTAACCCTTCACATAGTATGAGTCGTATGTTCTTTCCTGGAGTAGGTAGTATGCATTACAATCCTTATCCTTATGTTCGACAGATCGAAAAAATGTGCAGTACAAGTTTGTCGGCTTCGTCACCATTTTCTGAATATATCCGCAATATTCATGTTGATTCCCGTACACTTGACAAATGCGACACCATGGCATGCCTCCACAACTCAATGGGTTTGGCGCTCCCAACAATAGGTAATTTCAGAAATCTGAGCAACTATCCTTAGTATGTCCATCTGCACGACATTGCGTACACCAAACTTCTTCACGATGTTCTTTTCCTTTCTTGATGTCTTACAACTAGAGTGTCAAATTCGCTAGTTGCATCTGGATCTCTTTCATATCGGCTGTACTTTCGCCAATGGGTGAAGCTTCCAACTTCATCGCAACATCCAGAGCCTCGCTTTGTGTCGCAATATTCTGTTGCATCAATGGTTTTCTGATATGAGATACCAATGTCATGATGAACCATTCTTTATGTTGAACATCACTCATCTCGAAACTGAATCTTGCCATCAGTGTTTGAATATTTGGTCAAAATCCCAAACATTTTCATTAGGGAATTGGTTAATATCCTTCAACTCTATATTAATGTACTGTTCTTTAGACTTTGGTTTTCTGAATTCTTGAATTAATCCTTTCTTAACTTATGCTAGACTCTTCACTGGAGTCCCTGTGGGAACTTGTATAAAATTCATGTACCAATCCAATGCGTGAACCAGAAGAGTGGTCGCCAATTGGCCCTTCTCTACATAATCATCCATAGTTTTTCTGATAGTACATACTGCCTCACACAAGAACCAATACTGCTCAGGATCCTCCATCCCATTCCCATGAATTAAAGGTAGTTTTTCTTCGTCTCTCGCCATCATGGGACTTCTTCCTACAATCGATGATATACTGCTATTACTGTGTTGCTGGCACATTGGACAAGGTGGTGTTGAACTTGTGTTTCTTCCTATCTGTGGTGTAATGCACAGAGGTGTGGGTACGTTGCTGCTAGGGGTTGATATTGCTTCTATCATGGGCATAACCTCATCATCCTCTTCGTGACTATAGGGTCGGTTCATCCCATGTGGTCTTTCTTCGTGGTCTTGTGTTTTGATTGCAGCAGGACCTTCCCCTGTCCTCTTCCTCTTCTCTTGTCGAAAACTTTCTCCTCCCCTCGTAAGACCAATCTCTTCCTTGACTTCCCTCATAGTCTTGTCGAAAATTGTACCCATCTACCCCTTATCCTTCCATTCGTCTCCCCCCTTTCTTCATGGTATCCACAAAATCCACACACCAAAGTTATACTACTAAAGGTGAATCTTCCATTTTCACATATGAGCATCTTAATTGACAATTGTAGCGACAAAAGAAACCTACCTCTTGGTCCGTTGAAGAACTCTCTTTCTGCTTCACTATACGATTTAGTCGTATCAACCGCAAACTAGGTGATATAGCCTTCCAATATATTGTCAACCTAGACTTCAATAGCTCGTGATGCTCTGTTGTCGACCTCTTGCAACTCCTGGATCAATTCTGGAGTCTAGTACGTTGGTTCAGTTCCTTGAAATTTTGTCTTGCGATATGTCAATCGCACCAACCACTTGTACAAGATGATCGGAAGTTCAGAGAAAAATTACTCATGTGGACAGTCATGCATATACCTTGCCAACCACTTGTCTGTCGTCAGTCCAGGGTTCTGATTTTATTTCTTAGCAAACTCTCTCAGCTTCTGATCGAACCAATCTTGGATTTTTGGTTTCGCTGAATTCCACAACATGTCCTCCCTTCAGTAGCACTCAGGTCCTAGAAATGGAACCATTTGTTGACAAAAACTCAATTGACAGGGGTTCCCTTATTGTCGACACCCAAACCATCGTGATCTCCCTAAGCTCCAGCCCAGACAGGTTTTACCCCGTTTGGAAACACTCACAGAGTAGATGAAGTCTCACTCGAGTGTTCGAGGGAGAGCTGACAAAACCAAGTTTACAAAGAAATAGAGAGAACCGTGTGCATCTATTTATCAACTAAGCGCAACATTAACATACCCGATCATTCAACTTATGCTTTAATAGAACCATATCGCATTATTATATCATAACTGCAATAACCATGTTGATGCACAAATAGATCCAATAGAATAATATCATTTAAAGCAGGGAAACATTGCATCATTTATAGATCCATGTCGCAGATACACATTGGATTCATCAATGAGTCGCAAAAGATAGTAAAACATAAAAACAGAAAAGGACACAATAGATCTACTCAACCTCCATCATGTCATATTAACTTCCACACAAAATCACAAATTCTTCAAACCGCATACAAAAAGATCTCTCTCAAAGATAGAAATTGCAACTTCACCAGCATATCATATACATATACTTAATACTTGCAATTCTACATCTATTTATAGGCTTATGCCTTTACATCAAAGGCCCACTTAACTAAATTCCTAACTAACTCTTACCAAAATCTACAAAATGTCACCACAATATGCATAATGCGGACCAAAATGACCAAAATACACAAAATAGTACAACTCTGACTTGCGCGGTATCTTTTAGCTTGCGCAACATTCATGATGCTATGCACTCACTTATCCCAGAACCCCTACCAACAGATACCATGTTGATGTTTGAGAAAAATAAGAGATGCTTGAACTTTAAAACTTTTATCAAACAATTTTATCGCTTATGAATTTCATAAATCTGCCACATATGAATCTTTATATCAGACACATATGAATCTTTATATCAGCCACATATTAATCTCATAAATAAATCAGCCACATAAATCAACTCCATAAGTCAACCATATAAATCAATCTACCATAAGAGATAAGATATACCCTGGGAAAACCCTTTAAACATAGAGAATGGAAAACTTGGCAATTATTTCATTATGATAGATAGATTTGCAGAGAATGGTTTACAACACATAAGAAGATTTCCCGATAGGTGATATCATCAAATAAGTAGAGAAGAGAGATCCAATGTAACCTTGCAAAAAAAATTGTATGCAACTATATTGAGCTTTCCATATGCCTAGCATATTCATAAAAGGCCAAAAACCCTAGCATGCAGAAGGAAGCGCATAGGAGGATCAATAAACATACCGAGGACACCACATAGTGAATTCTCAAGGAGGATCTAAGTAGAAATACCTCCATGCAAACATTAGCACCCTTCCTTTTCTCAATTAGATTTAACTGAATGTTCACTGTCTTCAACTGAAAGTGAACCGACTTGAACTAATTGTTAAGTGTCTTGAACTAAATGCTAAGTTACTTGAATTGAATGATAACTTAATTAAACTCAATCTTTAATTGATTTTTGATCACTTAGTTAACAAGATAACTAAGTGTCATCAATGCTTCACTCTTAGTCCCATCCATGCATAATTTCTATTATTAACTTTTTCATTGATCTATTTAATTAACTGATGCACAATGATTGATGGACATTAGATCTTATTTACTTAACTGACTACATTCATTAACAGTTCAACTGATTCTTTGACTGAGGCATTGATATTTTATTGAATCTTTATAACTTGAGTTCACTCAGACATTTGCATGGGCAATTCTCTTTCTCTTTCTCTATGCTTTATCTCATTATCATTAAATAATTAATGTATAGTCCATATGAGTATTATTTATCCATATTATGATATCATACTCATAAGCATTATTCCATACATACCGATGATCATATATATTATCTCGGGCCATATAATCATATGCTAAAGTAATTCACTCTAGGGGTAACTAAGCCCTAAAGGATACCTATAACACTTAGTTACCACAACTAGCAACATATCACATAGTATAACAACCTAAACAAATGGAGGTACACAACCTTGATACAACACAAAAATTCAATCTTGATACAACATAATATCATCTCCACAATTGGAGATCCATTCTCATAGGGCACATTCTATGAGAATACTTGACTTGATATTACTCACAAGTCCAGAGAATG
The DNA here is from genome assembly GCA_001517045.1 of Pseudotsuga menziesii. Taxonomy (NCBI): domain Eukaryota; kingdom Viridiplantae; phylum Streptophyta; class Pinopsida; order Pinales; family Pinaceae; genus Pseudotsuga; species Pseudotsuga menziesii. Next base: position 619,248 of record LPNX011198038.1, read on the forward strand.
ACTCCTGATGCTGTACAATCAACATAAAATACAATGATAGTGTCGTATAAATACAAATCCTAAAGGCACTAATAGCATATGTTTTTTGTCACTTCTTTTTGCAAATGATATATATATAATTGTTACACAACCTATCCCACACGTGTAGATGACTTTAAAAGGGAAAAACACACCTTGGGAAAGTCATTGTATTTTGTTCACCAATATTTCCAAAGAAACTATACCTTGTTTTTCCACCATGTATGAAAGGTATTTCACCACATCAATGGCCAATATCTACTCACTTTCCAGGTAGGGTTTCTATGCCCCCTTGCTCCACTTGGAAATTGTGTAGTGGTTAAGTTTTCTTCATAATTAAAAAAAAGGGAAATAACCTTGTTAAGTGAGCCCATTTCCTCATACTCCTCCAAATCAAAATTGCCCCCACTCATAAACACAATTTTTTTTCTCTAATCACGACCTTTCCCTCTCCATCCGTTTGAATTTTAAATCTAGGGTTTTCCTGATTATGTTACCTAAAGGGAAAATTGAGACACCAATTGAAATTTTTCTCTAAAAGCACAATCAGATTAGTCCTACCCAGCCCCGACTTTGATTTCCACTCTAGAAGACCATATTACCATCCTTAAGTGGTTGAACGACCAAGCCACTGCGCTTTGAGTTAAATGGCCAACCAAATATACCTCGAGACCTGATTCCACCGCCTCTTACTCCCTAATAAATACATTTCTAAATTATCCTTATGATCAAATGAAAGAGCCTCCCAATTATTAACAAGAAAATTGTGGCTGCAAAAGAAATTGTGCTTTATTTATACTTTTATAAGCATACAAGAACATTCTTTTTAAGCTTATAGGAACTTTCCTAGGTGATTTGAAATTTGTATCTCTGTAGCTATTTTGAATTTCAACATGTTGTCCCTATGTCTTATAGCCGAAATATAATTTCAAATGATGATAATATGGAATTTCAAGATAACCCGATGGCTTATAGGCATACTAGACAAGAAGGCAAGTTGGTATATGCGGTATTATGGTTTGAAGAAGATAGAAAAATCACTACATGCTTTGAGGATACAAGCAATGAAACAAAGGCAAATACTTCTTACAAATGGGGCGAATACACAATATTTTCAAAAGTGATAATTACCTTACTATGCCAGTGGAAGAGAAAGATGATATGGGGGTGTAGCAAAATATGAGGAGATCAGAACTACACTGGGTGGCATCTTGATCGGTTGTTTTCTATGTGCCAATGTAGTTTCTTGGATCCTTCCCAAGGTCAATACTAAGGAAAAATTGATCACCAATGCTGATGACATAAGGCCATTGCATTTTTTATCCATATAATCTAGACACTTACTACAAATTCCCACTAGCCACCTAATGTTTCAAATGAATCATAAATTCGATGTATTATCTTGATCCCTAGTCAAATAGATCCAAATAAAAATAAGAAGAGTATAATAGGAACTGGAGGGAAAATTAGGAAAGGTTGAAAGTCAAAATCCCCTAGATGTAACTTCCAAGACAGTTACCCATATTTTATTTATAAATGTAATGACTTGAGAAAGGGAGAGGGACTTTTTGGCTTTGAGATGTTTTGAAGACTCTTGTAAAATGTTGCTTGGAATTAATTTGAAGAATCCTTTCTTTGGGCCAATGCTTGGGTGTTTCAGTTTATGAATGGTTTAACTTATTTGTTATTCATGTTATGCTTCTATATGAACATTTTTGTTCTATGTATGGCCCTTTTGGTCATGTTCAATACATTTTATCATTCCCATTGTCTAAATTTATTTTCCCAATTGATAGTTACTAATTTGGGATATCTAAGAATAAGACTTATCTTTCTTTATTCTAGTCAATGTTACATATTCATATAACTACTTGCTATAATAAAACTATTATTTTTGGGATCATTACAACATCATATTGTGTGTATTCAATAGATCACAATCCTTTTAGTCGCAATTCTTAGCTAGGATAGGATTACTTTTCAACACTTTGCACCATATTACACTTTACATAGCATACCCACCAGCCTTAACACCAAATCATCAATGGTTTCCAATCCATATATGGATGAGTTCCCTCTTTCAAAGAAAGTGAGGTCTAGTTGGGACTTGACATTGGGGTGGACCCCTTGTTGTTGGTCAAGGAACATTCATCCCTATCAATATTTTTTGGCACTAGAAGGAGGGTGTTGAAAGGATGAGAGATTCCCATCTCAACGTCATCATTCTCTTTTTGTATATTCACCTAGAAATCCTTACAAAAGTCATATCTCCACCCAAGGTGAAGATTATAATCCAAAAGTATTTTTTTAAGACACTACCCCAAAATTTGAGAACCCTTTTCCCTTATAATCACCATATATGTATGTTGTTCCATTTGAGGAAGTCAACCAAATTTTCCACTATGCATGGTCATACTTAAATAAGCTTTATGGACTCCTCATCATACATTTTCTCTCATAAAGAGGATAGTTTCCAAAAATTCCGTCTTGATCCCTGGTCAAGTTCTATTAGATAGACTCGAAGATCCCATAGACCTTACATTAAGTGAGATTCTCTAACTTCTACACTCAAATACTCCAACCCCTCCAAGTTCTAGAGTTCCCTCACATCACTTGGGTCCCTTTGAAGAGGACTTTATAATACTTATTTTTTTCGAATCCTTTGAGTTTACCAAAGAATTCCTAGAAGTAGCCATGAATTGCAGCCAACCTAGAGTACCATCCTGGTGAAACCAAGTGAACCTAGAGTGCCATAAATTTAGTAATGCTACTCCATGACTTTCCAAAACATACCAAGTGTATGCTCCCCAATTTGAACCTAAAAAATCTGGTTCCCCTAAATATCGAGTAAATTTTTTTATATGGATTTTATACTAATGAATGTAGAGCATGAAGATGTGTCTTGCCATTTGCTCCCTTCATTATGATCACTACAAGGAAAAGGCGCTATAGCGGAGGTTTTTAGTGTTACAAGATTGGAAAAAACTGTCAAAAAAACATCTGGTACAATATCCACCAATGGCAGCAGATATTTTAACGGAGGTTATTAAGGATAAATTTAATAACTAAAAAATCCAAGTGGTTGGAGGTTTTAGCAAATGTTTTTTACTAGTGCTCTTTTTTAAAGCAATGAACCAGTGTGGATATAGCACAAACGCAATGGCGCTGAAATATATAATCAATTTGTACCTATGGACTCAAACAGATCATGCACTGAAAGCACCAAATTTTTATGACGCACTAGGGATTACATATAGATGATACACATCGGTTCTTACAAATAACATAAACACACCGGGTGGATATTTTGCATCATATGCACCGAAAGCTCTTAATATTTCTACACTTTAACAATGTGGTCTATTTATAATAGTGTCACATTTCCTTTCATCATAAAACGCACTCGTGCGTACAAACTATTCAAATATCTTAGTGCATTTCAACTATGTAAATAGACCAATGCGATTAATCACAAAAATATCAATGTGTAAAATATCTTAAAAACTCGATGCGTATAAGTAATTAAAACACACCTGTGCGATTACTAACAAGAACACATCGGTAAATGTGACTGGTCCAAGGAATTTTTTATTTTCTAAATTTAGATGTGTTTAATTTACATTGGACTATTGTGAGGGTTTTATACATGCACCATTGTGTATAATTTGTACAAACGCACCAGTGTGACTTTTATCACCAAAATCACTGAAAATGATTCTTTCAATAGTGGCTACTGACATTGAAGTGAAACATACATACATACATACATACATACATACATACATACATACATACATACATACATACATACATACATACATACATACATACATACATACATACATACANGCATTTGTTTATATTAATTTAGTCATCAATACATTTGGTGATATAAGAATCTATTGTAATTTGGATTAATTTAATTTAATCATCCATACATTTGGATTAATTTAAGCATTTATTGTTACATTTAATCATCCATACATTTAATTACCAATGTACCATTTCACATGTAACAATTGACACTAGCATTTGAGAATGCAATAGAATAAAAATGTTTGTTTTATTATATATCAATAAGAGGGACTTTGTCATACAAAATAGGACAATATAGAGACAACAATTATCAAAATGTCAACATGCATGCAATTGTTAAGCTTATGGGTAACCCGTTTTCTTTCAATTCGGACACTCTGTCCAATACATTATACAAGATGCCATATTTTCATATACAATTATTTCAAAATATACATAGCTTGAATTAACATAAAAAATACATATGGATCATCGTTCTTCGCTGGAAATGTTATAAGTTCTTGATCCACTTGCACCAATTGGGTGATTTGTGTGAATGTTTTGTTGATTTTGTTTTCCTCTTGTTTAGCTTCCATATTCAAACATAAAAATAAATTTTACTGAGTGCATCTACATTGCTGGAAATAATGAAAAATAAAATAGATAATGTACATGAATGTAAGTTGAAAAGCGATGTACCATAGAAATAATTTAGTCATGAATGATACACATTCTTTCAAAACCAGATCTCATGCCTTCTATCAACAATTCTTCTATTGGCTCTACTCCATATTTTGTTTCCTACAAGTTTTATACCCTGCCATAAATCATAGATTTAATATAAATTATTTTTTTTGTTATATTAATTATAAAACGAGAGAAGTAAAACAACATAGATACTTACAAATTCCACAATCAATTTTTGTTACGCCATCGTACACTCACAACCCTTGCTTAACCCAATTTCAGTCAATTCTTATGATGGCTCCTCTTTGTATGTTAAGACCCGTTTTAAGACATCCAAGGATGGCCAGTTAAAACAAAAAAATTAAATATAAAGATCACAACCACTATGAAATCTTAATTTCTTATAAGGTAATCACAAATACTCACAACATTTGCTATTAACCCCTTTTTTCCTTGTCATCCTATCTTGTGTGTTGAATGGGTTCCATTTTCTTTTCTTTTCTGCAACAAAACAACTAAAATTTTATATTTAATGTTGAATTAACTAATAATATGTACATAATCCAAAAAATTAATGATTTCATACATTTGAAGCATGTTGTTGTTGAGATGGTTCTTCCTATGATGCAATTAGTCAATTTCCTTGACTATATCCTTGTTAAGTTTTTTGGACATCACTATTGTCACATTTCGCATATCACTTCATTCATCCCTTGGAATTTCACAATATTCTTGGAAATGGTAAACGATATTAAACTATTTTTTTGTTGATATGAAAAATAAATATAGCAGAATTAAAATTATTAAATGAATGATGCTTTGTAGTATAGTATAGATGCATGTTGTACATAAACATGTTTGGGAATATTACTTTTTGAAAGACTCTTTTTTGTTGTTGTATGTTTTTTCTATTGCAAGTTTGACAGGTCTCATTGCCCATGACTCTCGAAACTCCTCTTGTAGTTTACATATGACCTGATTATTCAAATCATTTGATTGATTTTTGTATTGTTAGTGAAAAGTACGTCTATACATCCTTTCCACTATATCCATCATGGTATTACAAAAGTATTTCCCCCTTCTATTAATTTCCTCCACCACTCCAGATGTGCTAAGGATGAATCTATCATCATTTGCATCCCATATTTTTTTTTCTTACGATGACAACCATTTTTGTTGTTGTCAATCCCTGCATAATATTCAACACATGTGAATTAGATTATTTCAAACATATTAGTGAATATTCTTAAGTACAATATTATTAAATGGGAAGAAATAATTCATATTGACTTATTTTTTATTCACCTGATTCATTCCTCTACAATGTTTCCATAAACATTTTATGCTCTTCTTGTCACAGCCACAACATGACCCCACTTTTTTTGCAGTGTGCGACACCGCCTGGAAGGTTCCTGGGAGCACGACCAACCTAGGCGCACTCTCCAGTGGACTACGCCTAAACCAACCTTGCAGAAATTTAACTTAACCACTTATCTCTTTAGCTCATTCACTTAGAACGTTTAACTTATTAGCTTACACAATTGCATCAAGTAAATAAACCATGCACATTCATCCACATAAATACAAGTAAACATGAGACAAGTATGGGTGGGGTGCCCAACTAACAAACCCCGTTAACTTTTATTAAGACAAATTGTATTACAAGAATGGAGATGCCAAACCGGTGAGCCTCCTGGTATACACCCAACCAGTAACACACCAAATACAAGTTTATAAAAGAAGATGAGTTGAACCCACAAAGGGCGTCCAAATATGTGCTTGCCAACTATCGCTTCCCTGCTTGGTTTCTACTATCGAAATCACACTATGTTGCTGACTCATTTGGAGTGCTATATTCCTAAGCCATTCCTCCCACATACCATCTGCGTTGTTGACCCAACTGTCTCAGGGAACTATTCTAGTGACTTGCATTTCTTGGAGAGCCTCCCTAGAATGACTTTGCTTTGTACTGTGTTCCTTGCCAAGACTTGGATGATGACTTCACATTTGCCTTAGTATTTTTATAGTGTCCCTTGAGTGAGTGCGACCTCAAAAGGTGGGCATGCCCCTTCACTTAGTGCACAAGCTAGCTCAAGGTCCACGTGCTCACTTCACCGATGGTCCACTTCCCTCATGTGTGCGCTCTTGCCAGTGGCTTCGTTGGTTAGCCGTTGGGTGCTCCTCTACGACATACTCCTCAGCGTGCGCTTCAATTCCCTCACGTTGTGGTGTCATTTACACCTCCTACGAGCACTCGATCCAACGATCCATCTAACTGGGTGCTTCCACAAGCATTGCCCTGGCGTGACCAATGTGTTTTCCAAGCGCACTTCTATGGAACGTGCCGTCATTCGGTGTTGTTCCTCCGAGTTCCTCCAAGGTGCCACTCTTTGTTAATGAGTGCTCGGGCTCAAGTAACCTGCCAACCATCGATATGCCAAGGTGTCACGCTCTTGGGATTGGGAAGATAGAAGGGGTGAGTGCGGGATTTGTTTGTGGGAGCGCGCCAATACTTGGTCCGCATGCTCCTCTTTGTTCCGTCACTTGGCCAAGGTGCCCCTTGCCAAGTTTTTTGACAGAATTGTCTTGCCCACATGGGTGCCCAAGACGCCTCTTGGGCATGGAGAAGGTGTCGCTTAGCGCATGGCTGTAACACTTATGGACTTAAAATGGTAAGCATCTTATCAATATTCCTCATTTTTTGGCTCTGCATGCCACACATTAACCAATACATATTAGTTAAATTTACAAATATTTCAAACATATTGATTTAAATACAAATATTAAAAATCCCTTGCCTTCTTCGTAAATTTTGAATGTGCTCCCATCATTTTGACTAAAATTGTTGTTCGTTGAACTCATGCATTCTTGTATAAATAAACAACTCAGACCATTAAAGATAGAAGCTATTAATAAATTACAAACTTGAAAATAGAAAATATTTGATACTGGTGCACTTATATACCTAAAATGACCTGACACATTTTGTACAAACATGCACCAGTTCTTTCTATAGATACAAGGGCACTGAAAGCAACACAAATTATTTAGCGTTTTGGGATAATAAAAATGTTTCATTTCTTCCATTACTAGTGTGGTATTATTATTAACACATTGGAGTGTTAATGCGAGACTATCACACTAAGAATTGAGAAAAAAAAATTCTGTTTTTTTTAGTTTCTGGTGAGTTATTAATACACATGCACTGGTGCATTGTGACTATATAAAAGCACTGAAAATGATGCACACATTTTTTTTTAAAATAAAAACTTGACAAGGCCGACATGATTACATATTCGACCCAAAAAGTGGCCCTATCTCACCCTACGCTTTCTATGTATGATCACAAAGTCATCAAATATAAAATCCATAAAAGAAAAAATATTTGTAATTGTGTAACAATAGAAGGATTTAAACCCTAATGTAACATTTTGTAGCTGCATGAAACGAAAAGAAGGAGCTAGAAAATAAGGGTTGCAACATTGAAGGTAACAACTATGAAATTTTATTTCTAAATCTAGTTAAAATTTAAATAGGATAATAAGGTCTATAGAAATATTTTACATACTTGAAATTTCTACTATGCATGGGCTTGTTTCATTCGCCATACATAACAAATTTCAATCCTCATAATAATCCAGTTGCTCCAAACTCCTTTCACGTAAAGATCTCTTCCAAAACACTCCCCTCCAAATTTCGGCAAAATAATGAATTAATGTTTAGGATTTTTTCTTTTAAACACCTTTTAGAAATTGTTTTGAAAATTAAAGTTGCTGCCCTTTTTTCAGCTTAGGGAAAATTTAACTTGTGTGATTATTTTTATTTTTATTTTTAATTTTCGGCATTTTGGTGCACTTGTTGTTTGTCCACACTAATGCAAATAGTAATAAAATGCACCAAGAGGTATTTTGTAGGTATTACTGTGGTTCATGCTAAATTGGAATTCATCGATGCATATATATTTAGATGACACACTGGTATGAATTATTTTGTAAAAAATGCATCAATAAGTATCCGTTATCAATTGCAGCAAATATTTTCTTCTGCGGAGTATTTTGTAGATGTTCATTTACGACGTGTTTGTAATTATGACACATCGGTGGGCGGTGTTCCAAAGAGATAGGAACACACCGGTGCATGATTATTTGAAGAAACACACTAGTTTAATTTGAAATTCTTGTGGTTTGATGTATGAACTTAAAATTATATAATCATCTCAAATGTTCTTTTAGTACTTAATCACACCAGTTACAATATTTCATAGTATATATATGTTGCTTAACATCGGCTTAAGCTTACAAAATGGTTTCCAAACTATATTGGAAGTTAGATTGTGATATAGTTCTTAGAAATATTTTAGGATTATAGTCATATATTGATTGTTGATTTTTCTCTAATGTAGGAAAAAAAGGTTATTGTGTTAAATGGAAAATCCTTCAAATTCTAGCCCATTCCATCTTGTTCAAATTTTGATGAGTTCTCCCTTCCTATCTCGAGTAAGTTTAAGTTTTATTTATATTTTGACTATTTAATTGAATTTATGTAACTTATGCTTGTAAATATAAATATCAATTTATTCTAGATTGTAGGATCCCGATTTAGGTTCAAGTTTGGATGCATAAGATATTCCACCAGTTTCAAAATGCAACAAGCTCTTATCAGGAGAAAAATATTGCAAGCAATTCACAAATGAAAATGGGCAACCACTTTACCTCACTAATTGTAACATGCCATTCTCAAGCCACAATATTGGTTCATCAAAGGTAATTCATCGCGAGTTGAATCTTTGTGGTTTCTCAAAATTTCAAGGGTTGAAGAAGAACCCTCGACGTGTCACACTCACCCATTACACCAATAATATATTATTAAATGTTGATGGTATAATACCCCCTACTGCAATAAAGAATCCAATAGGTGATATAGAAACGACACGTAGGAACACTTCCCCATGCTCATATTTAAAAAAGATGGAAGACAAAACAATTATGTCTCATCCTAAGTTGACAAACCCCTCTTCTTGTGTTCAATCAACTAAAAGTTATAGTGATCCAAAGTATGATATGAATTCCACCCTACACATGCCTACTATAAGAAGATCCAAAATGTTGCATTAGTTGAGAGAAAAAAATGTCCAAGTACACACCAAGTTTCATCCAATTGTTGGCGATGATTTATCCTTTCCCATGAATTTGCAAAGTAAATATCAAATTTCTTACAATTGCACTTTGTATGGTTCTTGGCCATCTTCTCTACCCATGCTTGATGTTTTAACCGAGTTCTCTTTTTGTGGTAATCATTTTATGATTTCCAAGTTTAATATGGATTTTTCAAATAATGGTTGTTTATCCTTTCACATGTACTTTTTCCTCCCAAACAGTCAGTAACACTTATCCCATTTTGAGGTCCTATCTATTGGCAGCCAAATTACTTGAATATTGTTAAATACAAGCATAACATTTCCATGTATAGTATGCGCATGAATGTTTATATTTATGTAAACTTTAACATGAATAACCTATTATATATAAATGGGCATCCATGCACTCATGGGAACATTGCATGGTTCATAAATAGTTCCAGGTGCTCTTTACTTTTTGCAAATTGTTCATTTGAGGAACACTTCAATCACTAGGAGTTCTTTATGAAAATGAAAGAATTTAGATTTGTTGTTGTACATGCAATACATAGTTTGTCTCCTAATGACGAGTTGTTAATAAACTATAACTTTCATAGAACACCAACCACTTGTCAAAGACACCTTGCATTGGAATTACCCTTAGACATCCCCTTGGGGCGTAAGACAAACTAACCATTGATTAATTGTATTTGTTAATTTTCAGTGGGATTCATGTTAATGTATTGCTCAATTTGAAATTTTATTTTATAAATTGTTTCTTTTAAGGCCAAAATAGGGCAATTTCCCCAAACTCCTCCTGTGAGTCATCATACACCCAAGGATGTTTGATCACATCGTTATCAATCATGTAATTGTCACACCAAAATATCACACACATATTCATGGATTGCACTATCTCTATTTCTAGCTCAGATACAATGCTCTTATTTGATTTGTTGTATTTATTAATTTTTTATGGGACTCATGTTAATGTATTTTTCAATTTTCCCATGGGGTGTATAATAGGCGGTTAATGGGTGTATTGTTAAGGATCTCCTTGCATTAGGTGTATTTAAAAATGTATTACTCAATTTAAAAAAAATTAAGTTTAGTGTGGGAGTGATGTTAATTTATCGTTCAATTTGAACATTTGCTTTATAAATTATTTGCATCTTAACATTTTCTATTGGAAATGATTCTCATGATTTTGTAATAATTCTTTTGTATAATGATGGATCAAACCAATTGCATTGTTCTTACTAGCACCATTGATCTAATGTTCAATAATTTTGAAATCAGGATTTTGATGATGAATGACTTCTCTACCATATTCTGTTGCACCCGGGTACAATGTCAATTCGAGAGAAGGTTGAAAAAAAGAACATAATTTGGAGAGTAAGCATACCAATCATGGTTGAATGAACCACCTATTCAATTTCCACTGCGTCCATACTCATGACTTAGGAATTCCTATAGTAATAGAAGTTCTTCACATGTTGGAAATGGAGGCAATGAAGTGTATGTTGGTATGGATGAGTTATTGCAACAAATGAGTGACATGGATGTAATGTTGTTACATACATTCCAAGGTAATGGGATATGGGACAATGCTCATATATATGAAGCAATATTTGAAAGCCTTAAATTGGCTTCCAACACCCCTCTCTTTGACTTTCCGTTCAAAGTATACACAATTGGGGACAACAATATTACTATACAACTTGAAAGAAATGTATGGCATGTCAGACACGTGTTTCATAGCACTTTTGAGGTAACTGACCTTCAACTACCTTATATTTTGAGCAATCTTTTCACACAATCAACATTGAAAATAGTTGATTTTATGAATATTAAATTACATGGTACATTTATATTTCCCACTAACTTCAGGTTATTCAAAGATAAGGTAATTCTAAGTGACAATGTCTTTCATGAAAGCTGTAAAGAGGCAAAACAAATGTTGAAAATTTTGGGTGTTGAGTACATATCATACCATGTGTGTCCCAATAATTGTATTCTATATATAGGAGAATATGAAAAAAAAGAGATATGTCCAAAATGTGGGCATGATAGGTACCATGAATAAGAAAACAAGGCTAAAGCATGTTTTCCTCATAAGATATTGAGGTACATGCCTATAATCCCAAGGATTCAAAGGCTCTTTCATTTCAAGGAATTAGCTATGATGCTTGGATGGCATGCATCACACTAAAGTGAGGAAGGAGTATTATGAATCCCAACAGATTCAATAGCCATGAATCATATAGATGATACATGGCTCGATAAATTAAAGGATGACGTACACAACATTTGATTGAGCATAGCCATTGATGGAATACCCATATTCCCGAATAGACAACACATATTTTTTGACATGTAGTAGCGATCAATAACAATATCCCCCATGGTTGTTCGTGAAGAATGAACATGTTATGTTGGCTCTTATAGTCCCTAGTAGAAGAAAAGTGAAGAATATGGATGTTTACCTGTAATAATTGATCGATGAATTGAAAGGAATTATTTGAAGAGATATGTATATGATGTATCAAGACCCATCTCATTAGAGATGAGTTTTTCGTTGTATGGCATATGTGCATACACCAAACATGGTTATCAAGAGTTAAGAGTTTGCTTAGGTAAATATGTTTTATTAATTTGTTTAGATTCAAAATAATATTTTTTGGCATATTTAATTCGGTGTGAATGTCCTGATATTCAACACTAACCGTGTGTTCTGTATACCATAACATCGCAAGTCTTGTAAAAAAAAGTTATCATGGATGTAAATGTTGTGGATATTATATGAATGTTTAGTGGTCCAAATACCTACGAAATCCAATGTATGCCTTCTCTAGGGTATTCCTCCCAGAAAACCGCCCTTATAGAAGAGAAACATTTGCTTTCAATGGTAAAACAAAGAGAACCCAAATGCCTGAAATAATGAGATTGAATGACTGGCTTAGGGCATATGATTGAGAGAAGGAGAAGGAAATTGTAGATATGTTCAATTCAAATGGGGAACCTATGGTCGATTATCTTTTATTCTATGACACCTATGTTGAGAAAATGCCCAAATAGATGAAAAGCAAACCAATATTTTATGAGCTCCCATATTGGGAGCATCTTAAGATTGTTCGCTTACTATATCCCATGCATATATTTAAAAATGTTTCATGTTCTTTGTGGACTCACATATCATCCAAACAAAAGGACAAGTCTTTTTCCAAGAGAGATCTTATTTCTTCAAATACTAAAAAGAAGTATTGGCTAATACAATAAAATAGAGGAGAGGATGGGCCCTCTTTTTCATTTAAAAAAAGGTGATGTCCCATGTATTTTGAAGAAATAAGATATTAATTTGGAAAAGGAATTTATAGTGGGTGTGTAGGAGCCTTCTTTATATGGATCTGCTCTATGATGTTGCTTGACTACAGATGAAAAGTTGTTGGGTTTGAAATCACTTGACCATCTCAACCTTCTAAGTTTATGTATAGTGTCAGAAAAATGCTTTTATTTTTTCTTTATATCTTTTACCAAACAAGTTAAATTGCAAATAATTGTATATGTTTATGTTGTAGTGTCATTATCCGTTTTTTGTGCATGGGTGTGTGAACCACAAATTTCTTGATGACTTGCGACATGCCATATCTAAACTATATGTATTTGTATGGTGGATCACACCAAAGGAGATTGCATTACTAGAATTCCCCGATGGCATCAAGAGATAGCCGAGAATGTTTGTATGTTTGAGAAGGAGTCGTTGATGAATTTCATGGACTTCCAGGTTCATCTTCTTATTCACCTAGTCGATGAAGTCGAATTAGTTGGGGTGGTCTCATGTCACTAGGTGTTCTTCTTGGAGAGGTACATGAAAAAATTGAAGAGATTTGTTCGACAAAGGGAAAATACCAAGGGGTCTATGGAAGAGGGGTACATAGTATATGAGTCATTCTATTATGCCACTGAGTACATCAAGAAAATTGACCACACACTATGTGCAATGACTTGAGATGATAAACACGAAGAGGAAAAAAGGGAAGAGGAGGTACTAGAAACAAATGGAAAAATGCACATGATAAGGAATAAGTCACTTATACTTTGATCTTCACATTTACACATAGTAACTATTCACAACAAACTTCAACATATATATTTGATTCCATACGTACTGTATGTGATTTTGTTTCCATGAATACAACAACAAATTTGGAAATTGATGCAATCAATCATTTCATTCTTTACAACACGAAGGCAACATAGACGCATGTTGCAATGTATGAATAGAAGAAGAGGAATGCGACATTGACAGGAAAAAATTCAAGTGGTTGCACGTTAATAACATGCCTTTTCCATATCATTTAAGAGAAAGTATTCCACTGATCTGTCTAAACAGTTGGGTTATGCACCAAGTCAGAGAAATAAGGTGCATTCGGTCATTACCCGCCTGAAGAGGAGGATGTGCTAAACATTGTATTGGGTGCAACAACTTGCTAATAATATCTTTATGTACATTTCCAACTTTATAATCCAAATCTGAACTATAAAATCTATGTTTATTAAATTGATTTTTGGGTTATTAGACATATGACACCATCATTTGTTAACCTTTTTTACAGGTGCATTCGTTCCCATATATGTGGGGTTATGGACATCATTTTTGCATCGAGGATGTTTATGGTGTACGTATTACACAAGATTATGGAGTGGAAGTCGAGTTTGAACAATATATTCTTCCTAGCCAGCGCAATCAAAACTTGATAGGAGGGATGGTTGGTTATGTCAGAAAGATACATGAGAACATTCAAGTGGACTTGTCATATTTTCGATGTGCTATTTTTAGGTGCAGGTGGTGGGACACATTCGACATGAATAATGTAAAGGAATATAGTGATAGTGGGTTGATACCTATAAACTCTAGAAATATGTGGGATGAAAGTAAGGAGCCTTATGTTTTCCCAAAACACTCCAACCAAGTGTTATTTCACTCGAATGTGTTGGATAGAAATTGAGGGTTCATATTAAGACATAACCCTAGATATAAACATGTTTATGAGAACAACAATACCATCATGACAACCGAGGAAGATAATGATGGTGATGGAAACGAAGAGTGATATATACAAGATTTATTTCATCATTCATAGATTGAGATATGTTTTTTTATTGTTATCAGGAAGGGTCTAATTATTGTTTATTTTTCATGTTATGACGATGGAAATGGAAAGGTTATTACTAGATGCAATGTTTAAACAATTTGAGTTGGTTAAGTACACAAGTGTATAAACAACTTGAGTTGATGACAACAGAGAGTGATATGTACATGTTTTATTTCATCATTTGCAGATTTATATATCATTTTCTTATTTTTATCTTTGATTATATAATTATATTGTTTATTTTTCATGTTATGACAGTGGATCGTTGAACTATTCAACTAATATTTATCACCACAATCTTAAATGGTTCCCATATACAATACAATACAAAATTAAGATATTCATTGATTCTATCACAGTAATTGAACCTTCATCCAAATATTCTTTTTTGTTTGTTTGTTAGAAATGGCCGTCACTTGGGGCTAGTGAATTTCAACCATTGACTAAGAAACCACAATCCAGGGGCATCTAAGCCGTCAAAATCACCCGAGGATCACACCCATCTTGGGCCACCAAGCCCTAACATGGTTGTGTTTTTTGGTATCTCCTACCAACTAAGTCACCCCTAAGGGTATTGAACTCAGGTCACCTTGCAAAAAAAACCCACACCTTAAGCTAGTGAGATAGAAAGAATTGACTTCTTCATACAAATATTCATAATCAATTTACTATCGACATTAAATTACCATACATGTTAACGATTTTAATAGACAACACCATCAAATATTTCCAATCATTTGTAATCGATGTCATCAATATCATCAAATCAACTTCATATCCCAAGATCATCATCTACATCAGATCAATATCACCATAATCATCGATATCAAAAAGATGTTTAATACCATCAAGCCAATATCATTATAACAATATTATTGACATTCTTAATATCAAGATATTATTATCATGTTGTCCCTACCATTGATATCATCAACCCAACATACTATCAATATCAATAACTTTGTTATCAAATCCTCAAGATCATCAACACACCAACAACAATATCATTAACATATTTACACCATTTACATAATTTGAGTTAATACATGTGAGGAGTCAAAATAAAGGTATTACACAAGGATATGTGAATATACAAATTTACTTTCAATTGACTCAACTAGACTTTTAGCAAGAAAAATCTATATGTATTGCCAAGTCACTATAGTGAAGTGTTTCTTCAACAAAATGTTTTAGAGGGTATAAAATGTGTTTCTTTAATGTGGACTAATGTTATATTATATACTGAAGATCATGATTAATAATAACAAGCTTGAATAATGCAACAATTGGGTTCAAACTGAGAGAAAAGGGTGTTCTTTTAATTAAGTATTTGTTTTCCTTCCTATTAGAGATTTGATATTTGTCATTGTAAAGTGAGTTATAGTAAAAATAAATAAAAATATTGAGTTATACATTGATAGGTCATATTTACATTTTTTTTGTGATGTTCATATTTATATATTATAATAATATTACATCGTAATACTTGACTTTTTGTTATGATGTTTGGTTACACTTATAAAAAATGTTTTCTTTATGTTTATCATTTGAATAATTAAGTTATATAGAACATTAATTGATGAAAACCTAATTTCTTTATTAAAAGTCTTAATTATTATTCTGTAATGCTCAACATAAAGTTGCAACAAAATAATATTATTATATAACTATAATATTATGGCATATTTCACCAAGTTATTATTAAGAAAATTACAATAAAATATAATATCCATACAAATTATACGAGAACAATATGAAAACTAAATAAACCAAATATTATTACATACACATAATACAATGACAAACTATACAAAAATTATAAACATGGTACCATGACAAATTATACAACAATCATAAATCGTAGAGTTGCCACAACTTCATCCATCAACAATACAAAATTCAAAATATAATTTAATTCAATTATATTATGTATAAATAAAAAATTTAACCTATATTAAATTACTTGCAACATTTTTCCACATTTTCAATGACCATTATTCCAATCCATATTTTCACATTTATGATGACCTAACATCCAACCATACTTTCAAATTCATTTTCTAATCAATTATATATCAACTTATATATGAAACCATACTTTAAATTGTCTACAAAATTCAGGTTGGAATTATTTAATACGAAAAATAGTCCAAAGGATGCTAAACTCTTGGGCAAAAATTAAAAACCCATTAACTTTCTTTACAAAGCTCTAAAATATTGACTTCTGTTGTAGTGATAGTTGATATGTTATGTTTATGAGTGTTAACTATATATTGTAAGTTATTCTCAAATCAAGAATGATTTAATATGAAAAATCGTCCAAAGGGTGTTAAAATTTTGAAAGCTTGTTACATCATACAACAACTTGTTTGATAACATAATTTACAATGTAATTTGTGATGTTGTTGTCGACTAAAATAGTTAGTGATTTAAAAACCCACATTTTGAATAGTACAAAGTTATTTTTGTCACGTCCCCATGCCTCCGACCGGCGAAGAGGACGTGAACCATACTTAATCCGACGGGGCTAAGAGCCCATGAACATGAAAATTCACAAAAATTGCTAAAACAGAATGCTTAACAAATTTGAACTAAAATATGCACACAAGATTATTCATCATGCACAGATGCAATTTAATCCTCATTCGCAGCGGAAACATCATGCATTCAAACAAGCATTCTTTCAACATGTTCATTTCATATTCATTAACAGTAAATATAGAATTGCAGAGGTAAAATACACAAGATCACTTATCTTATGAAGAATTCGATCCGCAACCAGCTACGTCGCTGCAACGTTCCACCCAACCATAGGCCAGCATGCTCCTTAATCTCTCAGCAACGCTACCACCCCCGAGTTGGGCATGATTCTCCAAGGAATAAGGGAACAACAGGGTTACACATAGCCAAGGATACACAAAACACACAGCCAAGACAACAGAGTTGGGTTTATCAGGCCATTAAGGAGTTGGAGAAGGAAAATTGCTAAGCTGGTGATCTCATTACAGAGCCAAGGACACCTACACCAGAACTAGCCTGACCTCTAAGACACCCATCCACACCCAACACAAGGAATCAGTCCCTTCTCTGCTACACAGTCCCTCAGGCCCTGCATTCCCTTCCAGTGCTATTCAGGGGTGATGGAGAAGAAGGCCAGCCCTCCAGCTCTGTCTATGTGGTTCCAGTCACCAGGTTTATCAAGCAAAACTAATCCCACATCCTTGCTCCCAATACAGTCCGAAGACCAACCATTGCACTCCGGCAATTAATTTAGCTATTACGGCTTAAACCAGGGAAAAATGACTTCATCCCATCTACAACAGTCCCCAAACGTAACAACAAAAATGGCTTACAATGTGGGGAAAACAAAAATCCTGAAGCTGATCAGTGAGCACAACTCACAGCAGGGAAAAAACGTCCCAAATAGTCTGTGCGTGAGACCAATAGTCAGTGAGACAACCAAAAACGTGAATGGCCCTTCACAGCCAGTCGGGGATGAAAAAGCACGGCTCTCAGCTCGCTGCAGCAACTGGAAAACCAAGAAAATTCTTGTGCGTGAGGAACAATCCGACCCCGTGAGGAATGAACAGACAATGGAGGCCCTGCATGAGGAAGAACAGCTCCGTTTTTGTCCGTGGATGCACAACAACAGGAAGGACGCGAATTTGCAGTTCGGGGGTGTTTAGCAACTCGTGGAGAGAAGAAGAAAATCTGCCTGAGAGTGATAGTCGTTTTTCCTTTCCATTTAGAAGTCAACTATGGGTGGAGTGTGCGTGGAGGCATGGACTGACAGTCCTGCCACCCCACTCCCAAAACAATTAACTGCCATAACTTCCCTCAGCTACCAGCAGAAATTATTAACTGAAGGTGGTTGGAATAAAACAAAGGAAGATGACACATGGGTTTTTCCCCTTTTGGCCCAAGATTGACAAATTCCCCCCCCACATCCTTATCCTTGGGAAAATCATGCCCCATTCGATTTAGTTCCCGCGACCGTAGCTGGTTGTGTTCATTTTAATTATAGATGCATATTTACATGATGACCAACATAATATATGTCGCATGCCCCGATATACCATCGGGGACAAATTTAAATCCTAAACATAACGTGACCGATCAATGGTGGGGCCTTGGCCTTTAACTCCAGACCATGATCATTTACAATATACACATCATATACATCTAATGTAACGGGGTCAAAACCGGGACATTACAATTTTACATAAACATATGATCATCATCATGATTTTCAACACGTAACAAACATAAACATCATGATCGTATCATAAACATACACATAAACATTCCATGATCATCATTTTCAACACCATAAACATAAACATGCCATCATCATTATCCTTTTCACCATCTAACAAAGACAAAACACATCACCATCAACATATAAATAGACATCAACATAAACATGAAATATGTAGTATATATATAGATATAATGAACATATATAGCATCAAAATGATGATAAAATGTGCCAAATATAAAATATCTCTTGTCCAATAATTGTTATGACATATTTGATCCACCTTCGCCAAAGGCATCATCACTATCTCTCCAACTAGAGCCAAAGGCATCACCACCTCCACCGATAGAGCCAAAGGACGCATCAATACCTATGATAGGTCAAAATAAATGAGCTTAGACTAGAGAAGAATGGATAGCACCATCAAGCTGAATCGTATTCCCCCCTCTGAGCATATCCGTAATAGAGTTGGATGGAGCACTAGGAAATGGTGGATGGTCGGGTAGATCAATAGGATTGACAGGTCGGTTGAGTAGGAGTAGAGGAGACAATGAAGTAGAATTGGGAGGAAGGTAAAGTAGGAGTATAGGAGATGATGAAGGAGTTGATGGAGGTGGATGGGATGTTGAAGATGGAGGAGGAGGTTTCCCAAGATCAGTAGGTGAATGGGATGTGGATGCTGCATCACCAGTCTAAGCAGTTGATGGAGAAGGAGGTGGACTAACAGGATGAGGATATCTTCCCTCATTTGATGATGAACTAGCATCAGGGATACTGTCTAAAATATCACAAGCACCAACAATGTGTTGCATAAATCTCCTCATATCACGAGGAAGAATCTTCCTCAACTCTGCATGGAAAGGGTCCGTCACAATGTACCTCACCGGTATAGCTCGAACCCCTCGATCTGCAACCAATGTAGGCAGCGTATCTGCGATGTCTTGTCGGTACCTCTCATCTAGCATACATTGAAGGCCAGGCATGGCCAAATGGGATGCCTTGGGATGACCTACATCTAGCTCCATATCATTTTCATCCTTAATCGAAGGAGGTGACACATCACCATCAAATGTCCCAACATCTGTAAAATATATAGTCCACAATAATAATTAGAAAATTTAATTAAACATGAATTTAATATGACAATTTAAAATATATTTCATTTGCATAAAGTATAAAAAAGAATAAGATGCAGCTAGATTAATTCCAACATAACGCTAAATTTACCTCTACCATATGTTGTCTTGTCTTGAGTGAATAAGATGTTGGGACACCCTCTCTAATCCAATATGATATATGGATATGCACCATACCTAATCAAGGTGAGTCCACTCTGCCTAGAATCTTGATCACATCCATGGTGATCCTCACCAGGAAGTCAAGTTTACCCCTCTTGGGAATCATCTTCCCCCACATGCACATACGTACATATGTCATCAATATAGGAGGGTGTCGGTCAAAATATGGGTTGGTGGCCAGAAATATCTCAAAAAATAAGCAAAACAACTATGAACCGAAAGGAATTTTTCCCTCCATCCAATAAACACATGACATCAGTTAAGACCATAACAAAACTGTCGTTAAAAAATTGCAGACCACCTAATGCATCTAGGTGCCTGCAGTAAAGAATCAACATAATACAATATAGGGTAGCTAATTCATTATCCATCATTGGCGATATGAGGCATGGTCATTACCAACAAAGAGAGGAAACTTACATCCTCTCAACTAAAAGCAACAATGAAAATATGCCCACCGCTGACCTGAAACTAAGCAAGGTCAATGATGTTGGGATCAACATATCTCTAAACATATACTAATTGATTCAATTCTATAGATTCAGGTGGAACCTCAGGGAACTTAGGAAATTCATCACATCTCCTAGAGAGCCTTGTGATAAAATATATGCCCTCCTTAGTGGTTCTAAACCATTGATCGGTACCAACTCAAAAAAATTGCCTCTAATGATCCCAGTGTGCGATCAATTGGGTGGGAGGAATGTAGTGTTCCCCTTGAGTGATGTCACCTCCTAATAGAAATTGAGGAGGAATACAAATCTCAAGAGGTGTCTCATCTATGGGTAATGGGACAAGGGTATAAATATCTCTCCCTCTCCTTGGCCTGCTACTCTCTCCAGAATTTATACTAGTCAACTTGAACTTCCTATTGTTGCATCTCCTCGCGGCGCACACGCATTTGTTTCACATATAACATCAGTTAGTCTCATCAAAATACATATAAAATAATTATATGAGAATTATATGTATTAATATGTATATGTATATATATATATATATATATATATATATGCAAAAAATTGACTAACGATGCGCCAATATAAAACCAACACATCATCCCCGGTGCGTCTTTACATTTAACGCACCATTGATAGTGCACTATACAAACACAACACATTGCTAATATATTTCTATAAATTTATAATTTTACTATCAATCAATGTGCTATAATATACACACATCAATGCATTTTCAAATTTGCATCCACGATGCACCTATGGCACATCAGAGCACAGAAAACCGGTGCACTGACGTGCACTAGGAGCACCGTTGAATTATGATTTTTTATGTTACAATAAATTTTTAATGTGTATGAATCAATGCTTTCATAACATGTAACCACATCATCATCGGTGTGCTTACTTAATTTGAAATCACCACAATTTATTTCATTTTATAATCAATAAGGAATGTGTCAACAATGTTCCTACAACATGTTAGAGCACTGAATACCGGTGCACTAACATAAAATAGAATCACTGATGAATTATAAATTTTTAGTTATGCGATAATTTAAAATTCTTGTCTTTGGTTCATTTATACCATGTAAACACACCATTTAATGTTCGTTGACGTGATGTAAAAGCACCCCAAATTATTTAATTTATGTTTGATGGAGAATGTGTTCACGGTTCTCCTATCGGATGTCATAACACCAAAAACCAGTGTAGAGATGTGCACTACATGCATCGCATAAGTTGATTTTTCAATTTTTCTTGGTAATATTTATTGGTGCATTCGGTACAAGTAAGGACATCGTAACGTTGGTGCGCTTATGTGTACTGAACACACCAATGATTCGTTTACAATTTTTAAAATACACTTTATGTTATGGTGGTGCACTACAAAAGCATAGTGCACATGTCATGTCGATCCATTAGGATCACCCTCCAAGAGATGCACCCTGTAATAATTTATAGAGTGCACCAATGTTCGGTGCGAACCAAATGGATCGAACACACCAAGAATTTTTTTAAATTTTTCTGATTAAAAAATGACAAATGATGGCTTAATTTCAAAAATTAATCCACTAATATTTGAAATTATCAAGTAAGAATTAATTTACCTGCTGAACTGTGTGTCAAGGAGGCATCTTGGCTATGTATGGAGAACTTGAATTTGCGAGAATCATTTGGAAAAATTCAAACTCAAGTGAGCAACCAATAAGAAAGAGCAAGGTGTTAGCAGCATGTGGAATGAACATAGGTGGAAGGGCATCTAGGTGAGTTGTGAACGACACTGGTGTAGATGGCTCAGTTGCACTGTAGAGGGGTAAAAATAAGCTTGAAGGCGTCGTATATTTTTATTATTAGCACACCCTGTTTCGGTGGGCCCAATAGTGGAACGCACTAGTGTGGTTGGTTTACACTTCACCGCTCGTAGTTTTTTAAATAAAATTTAAGATTTTTAATTTTTAATTTTTTAACTAATACGAACTAGTGCATTAGGTGATATGACACACATTGAGGCGTTTATGAATAATTAACGACCTGCGTTTAGGGTTTTAAATAAAATATAACATGTTTTTTAAATAAAATAACCTTATGCATATATCCATATTGGATGCACCGAGACGTGGGTTATTACGTAACAAACTAGTACGATGTTTTTTAGACAACACAATACATTTTAAAAAAATTACTACAATATAATACAGCCCGTTCTACAAAATGTAACACACCCGGGCATTGAGCTGGGACAAGATTAAATTTGATAACTTTCTAGAAAATTTCTAGGGGAGATTGAGCGTTATTCATTTAATGAGGGTTGATTAGTGAATAATATGCCACATTAGTCATGCACTTTCTATTTCTCCACTTCCAAGTCGTTTTAGGTTTCCTTTTCGAGGGCATTTCAGTTCTCTTTTCCTACTCCATGTCAATTTTGCATGAGAACGATTTTTGTTTTGTGCGAGAAAAGTTTCTATTGGGTTGTAAATGGTGCTCATGACTGATTTCATAGTTGGATGCAAGAATGAATGGGATATACCCATTGGATATGAGCATGATATCGTCAGTTAGTTGGCTGGGAGGATCACATTTCAAGTTAGTGAAACTGTTTTTGTGTGATTTTTCTTCCAATTCCCATTATAAAAAATATTAGGGATTGATGGGCCTTAGAAATTTGTGAGGAGGCCATTTTCCTCTAATCCAATGACTTGGAATTGAGAAAAAATTTCTTGAAGCAGAGAATAAATCTAAGAGATAGATGAGATTGGGGTTCCATAGGATAGCTATGTTTCCAACTAATCCAATGGCATCCATAATGATATATTTACAAGCCTTCCACCAAAATTGGGTAGCATTATTGATATGGATGTCTTAACACTTGGTTTCTTACAACATAACTATCATGAAATATTCTTGATTCGTTTTGGATCGAAGAGTACGATGCTTAGTCTTACCATCCAAGCCTCTAATATTCCATCAATGAATCTTCATGCGATAAATTATTAGGAGGAGGATAGAGACAAAACCCTATCTAACATATATATATATATATATATATATATATATATATATATATATACTACTGAGGGAATCGGTAGCTGGGCGGTTCTAGTACTCGCGTGACACGGGGTCCATTCCCATATGCTTCCACTATAACCCCAGGTGCATCCACACATCCCACAAGCATGGGGCATGGATAATTCGGGGTGAGATTTGAACTTGAGACCTCCTTTACAACATTCCTTCATTTACACGGCACTTTCTAGTCATTCTACACCCCTGCGGGCTATCCAACACAGTTATGTAATTAAAGAAATGAGTCTTTTCCTAGCTTAGCGAGATTTTGTTGATTTTTTTTCACCCATGCTTAGAATATTTTCTGGAGCCTGTTGAGTGTGGTTGTTTCAAGTTGGAATAAATCTTGAGAGAAACTCAATGTGCTTCTTGAGAGGCCTATTGACTTGTGGGATGAGATTCAATTTCCCAAAATTCCTTTTGAAGGATTTGGAGCTGAGTTTCAGAAATGGCCTATTGATATCCCCAGTTGTAAGTATCCAATATGCTATGTAGATCTATATATTCAACATTTAGGTCATCCTCTTCATTTGACTTGATATCGCCATCAGTATCCATAGGGATTCTTCCATTTACTTTAATCTTTCACCTCTTATCCTAATCCTAGATGGGGTCTTGCTTGGGGTGGTTGGGGTTGGATTGATGGGATGGTATTGATATTATACAGTTGGGTTCCTCACTAAGCACATTGAATATGTTGGAGTTTGGAGTAACTTGGGGGTGAAGGGAAAAGCCATTTTTCCTGTTTCTCTTCTTTTTTCCTTGAACTATAGTGAAACCTTTCGAGTCCCCTTATTGAGAGGTCTGATTGGGAGGTGACACTTTGTTTAAAGGATATTCATGCGACAGGTGTCCATGCTAATGGTATTTTCTACATTGAAAGGGAATATTCTCATATTCCAAAGTCTGAATCGAATCTGAGTCTTGAAAGCTTAGACAAATTGTCAGGTGGAATAACTCCCGAATACTTATTATTTCTACATAGAATGCCTTTATTTATACATCTATGATGAATCTTGGGATCACACATCTGAGAGTATCTTCATATTCCTAATATTTACAATAACGTATAACCCCGACAGATTATATTCCAACAATCCCCCCCTTAATCAGAAAAGGTGTTAGTAAGTCCGAGCATGTTTCTGAATCTTTCAAACTTTTCTCGTCCAAGCGCTTTGGTGAAGATGTCTGCAACTTGATCATTTGTGGAACAATGTCGAAGATGGACTGTCTTGGCCTCTACATGATGTCGAATCAAATGATACTTTGTGTTGATGTGTTTGGTTCGATCATGGAATCTAGGATTCTTAGCCAGCTTGATTGCAGAAGTATTGTCGATCAATAATGGAGTGGAGTTCTCTTGTTTTTCTTGCAAATCTTCAAGTATATTCCTGAGCCATACTATTTATTTCGTTGCTTCAGTTGCAGCCACATATTCTGCTTCTGTTGTTGAATCTGTCAGAACTGACTGTTTGCGTGATCTCCATGAGACAGCTGCTGATCCAAGACTCATAGTGTATCCAAAAGTTGATACTCCTATCTCCTTATCGTCATTAAAATCTGAGTCTGAGTACCCAATAATTTTGAAGTCATCCACCTTAGAGTACTTGAGTCCAACGTCTTGAGTCCCCTTCAAGTATCTTAGAACTCTTTTTGCAACTGACCAGTGTCCTTCACAAGG
>LPNX011198038.1:645413-742872 GCA_001517045.1 Pseudotsuga menziesii
CGAATGGACACTTTCAAGTGTCTTTGTGTCCCATTTAGGAATCTTCCGTGATGGTCTTGGTTGATCAGCTGGTGGTGCTTCATATCCTTCAAGGTTGAGTCTTCCAAGTCTCTCAATCACATCATCCAGTTGAATCTCTTGTTTAGGTGAAGTAGCAGGAACTTCTTCATGTGGGGGATTTGGTGCTTCATATGGAAATTCCAAAGGTTGATCTAGAATAGGAATCCCCCCTTCAAGATTTGGAATTTCATATTCATTTTCATAATAGTTCTTTGGATGAGGATAATTTTCTAGATGATCAAGCTGGCTCTCAATGGACTGGTCATTTTTATTAGTTTCAAGAAAAATGACATCTCTGGAAATAACAAACTTCTTGTTTACCTCATCATACAGACGGTATGCCTTGGAGTTTTCTTCGTACCCCAGGAAAATGCATTTTCTGCTTCGAGCACCAAGCTTGTTTCTTTGCTCCTTTGGAATCAAGGCATAACAGGTGGAAACAAAAACTCTGAGATGCCTGACTGAAGGGAGATGGCCAAACCACATTTCATGTGGAGTCTTGTTATCAAGAGCATTTGAGGGACTTCTGTTTCTCAAATAGGCTGCACATTTCACTGCATCACCCCAAAACATTAGTTTTACATTCTTAAAAAACATCATTGAGCGTACTATATTCATTATGGTTCTGTTCATTCTTTCTGCTACACCATTTTGTTGAGGATTGTAGGGAACTGTAGTCTGATGTACAATTCCATGTTGGTGAAGATAATCTTCAAAAGCATTTGAAGTGTATTCTTTCCCATTGTCAGTACGAAGTGTACCAATTTTAGATTATGCTTGTTTTTCTACCAATGCATGAAAGTCCTTGAATGTTTGAAATGCTTCTGATTTTGTATTTAATGAGTAAATACAGCACATTCTTGAGTAGTCATCAACAAAGGTCATAAAATACTTATTCCCATTGGCAGAAGGAGTTGGCATTGGGCCACATAAATCAGAATGCACTAATTCTAATTTCCTACTTGCTCTGAAATTAGATTCATGGACTGGCAGCTTACTGTGTTTCCCTAATATACATGCATCACATTTGCTCTTCTCTTTGGGAATGGTGGGCAAACCAAATACACCATTCTTTCTCAACAAACGAAGACTGTTATAATTCAGATGGCCAAATCTTGCATGCCACAATAAACTTGATGACAAATTACCTTCTCCATGCTGAGAGAGGTAGGCATAGTTTTGAACCCTTGCAGATGAACCCTTTAGCTTCAGCAGCTTCCCATCTTCGTATCCAGTCATGATGACTTGGTTGTCAGAGTACTTTCTTATTTCTACGATTCCATCAAAGATGTGGATGGAATGGCCTTGCTGTCGAATCTGCACCAAGGACAGCAGGCTTCTCTGCAACTTTGGAAGATAAAGAACATTCTTCAACAAGAAATCAGGGAATCCAGGCATCTTCAGCCGAATGGTGCCCATTCCCTTTGGTTTAAGACTTGACTTATCTGCAAATTAAACTATGCCATTTATTGTTTCATTAAGTTCTTCAAAACAGTCTTTTCTAAAAGTCATGTGTGATGTTGCACCAGTATCAAGTAGCCAACAATATTTGTAAGATGAAAGTGAAGTCATTTCATTAATACCAAGATTACAATGTGCAACAATACAATGAGCAGAATCTGAAGATTTACTAGCATCTTGGTTCTTATTGTCATCTTTATTCTGGTTATGTCTGTCTTTGATGGAGTCCCACGAAGCCCAACACTGATCTGCTGTGTGTCCAATCTTTCCACAATGCTTGCACTTCAAATCTGATATTTTGCTGGAGTTGTTTCTGCCTCCTCTGCCTCTGAAGTTTCTTCTTCCTCTTCCTCTCTTGCTGCTTTCTCCTTTGGGATGATCATTGGATTGGTCTTTGGTGTGGTTCTTTGCTTTTTGAGCAAAGCAAAGTGATTCTCCAGAATGCTCAGTTGTCTTCTTACCAAAAGCTTTCTCTCTATCAGATATCTTCTCTACCAGGGTGTCAAATGTCAGTGATTTGAACTTGTCACTTGCCTGCAACGACTCAAGATAGTTGGAGTGAGAAGGATACAAAGATTTTACAAATGCTGCAAGGGGAAGATCTGGTTTCATACCAGTGGCTTGAATCTTGTGCATGATAGCTTTGATTTCAGAGGAAACTAGCATGGGATCATTGTCTTTTACTTCTAAACTGAATAGTTTTAGCATTAGTTGAATAACTTCCATTTCAGAGTGTGAATCATAGAGATATTTTAGCATTTTTAGTGCTCCAAAACATGACTTTGCAGGCAATATGTGTTGGCTCACTTCTTCACTGACTGTGGCAGTGATTACCACTAAAGCTTTCGTGTCTTTTGTTTTCCAAATGGCCTTCTCTTTCTTGGATTTTGGAGGTCATGGGTCTCTGGTTATGGGTCCTCCAGCTTCTGTCTCTATTGTGGTTCCTTCGCAAATACTGTCTCAAAGGTCATTGTAGATGAAGGAAGATTTGATCTTCCTCCACCATTCTGGATAACTGTCTTTGCTAGTGAGAGTGTCACCAACTACAGATGCTATAGATTGCATCTTCTGTGATTGAATCTTGCAACTAAAACAATAGGAGAAAAACAAGAAAGAGTAAAGGTGCAGGTCTAAGTCTCTGCCACCTTCCTCAAGCTTTACAACAATGTCAATGACTTGCAACAAATATATTGTAGTTCTTCAATGCACACTACAAAACCTTCATTTGTTCAAGCTTCACTTAAATGCAGTAATATCGATACCAAAACTCAACGAAATTCACACATTAAAAAAACAGTTATGTTGGATCACAGTTTTGTTGGGATGATGGAGGCCATAGCTCTCCAAATGTGGTGGAGCTCTTCAAATGGAGGTTGCAACTATTTTAAATGGAGGCCACAACTCTTTTGTATCATGCAGTCAATGCCAACATCATTGCAGCTTTATCCACACAGCGTATCAACGGAGATTTCACTTCTTGTATCATACAGCTTCAACCCAAACACGATGCAACAATTGTCCTCAACTCAAAGCAACAATATTCACTTCACGATCCATGATACATGAAATACAGTACTCTACACTCACGATATGTGCGAGTCTCCAACACAACACCAAAGAGTTCAATGTTGAAAAATTAGGGTTTCAGTACAACTCCTTCACAAAAAATGCAACAGTGCAGCAAAGGGAGCCCGCAGCTCCAGTCTTCACTTTTGCAAAACAATAGCCTTTACTTGCTTCACAAAAAACACAACAATGGAATCTTCACCAATTACAAAGACAAAGTAGCCTTCACAGTAGGTAAAACAGGACCAAACTTCACACAAATACCAGTGTAAAATTAGGGTTTTTGTATTCCAATGAGCAATTTTAGTAATGAACAAAACGCATTACCTCCATGTGAGTGACTAAGAGCGTGAGTCTCTAGGGATTTCTCTTAACTTGTGTATATTCTTCTGATGATTCAAGTTCACAATATTCATGGGTTCATCCCAGCAGCCACACTTCACACAGTTGAAGAGGACAATCTCTCTCCACCAACGATCTTCAGTCTTCAAAGAGATCGCAACAGCAACAATACGAAATTCAATCTTTACCAAAATATGAGATTTGAGTACTGATATTTACTTAGCATGTCACAGCTCTCAAAATATAATGTAGCTTCACTCTCAGCCGAATCTCAGTAGAGATGACAAGTCGCAGCTCTCAAAGAATACTTCACAGTTGCACAATCTCTCTCCACAGTAGTTAGTAGTTTGAGGCTATTCGCAGCTCTCAATTGGTCGCAAAGACCGTGCCCGTATCTTCAATGCTCCAGAACTCCATAGCAGAATGGAGGTAGGTCTGAGAGGTCATGGCCATAAGGCAAAACACAGGTCATTTGAAGTGAACAGGTAACGAGGTAAAATTATTCAAACAGTCACGATGTGAGTCTGTCTATTCTCAAAAGGGACAAAATGGTCATCTACAAGGATTCTACGCATAGCATAATTGGCAGGCTCATGAATGTTAGAGCATCCAACGCATGCACCAATGCATGCAATCTGCAAACTGAGGAAAGCCCAGGGTGCAGATAGCAATAGAATGCAGACTGTACATGCAGGAGTTATGAATCGCTCTGATACCACTATCAGGTGGAATAACTACCGAACACTTATTATTTCTCCATAGAATGCCTTTATTTATACATCTATGATGACTCTTGGGATCACACATCCGAGAGTCCCTTCATATTCCTAATATTTACAATAACGTATAATCCTGACGGATTATATTCCAACACAAATAGAGTCCAGGAGGGGTTTTGAGACATTCATATGGACATAGTTTCTGGAAAAAGAGGTATATATGCCACACTTAGTGGCCTTTGATATTTTTATGAATTTTCCAAGAGTATTTCTGATTCCAACCAAGATTTCTTCCCCCCGGTATTCATGGGGTAGGGATTAGAGCCTGAACCATACAGGGAATTTAGAAAATTTATATTTTTTCAAGGATTAAGTTTTCCTTCTAGAATTGTATGAACAACCCAACATTATTAAAGAAATATGGCCTCTACTTGGCTACCCAAATGAAATCCTCATAATTTGTAAAAATGGTCATAAATAAACCTGTAGATCCTAGATGTAGGTTTACTTCACCATTCGTTTTCCATTTGTTGGCGATCCAACCTATGAGGGATTTTTTATTATGCCAAAAACCTATAAATTTGGAGATCAAGGCATGTTCTTGCATGTACTTCCTATAAGCTCTTAATCTTTTAGAAGTCACTTCAAGTCTGGGATGGATGATGCCTTGGGGAAGCAACCTCATGATTGCAATGTGGGGCAAGGAGTATACTTTTGAGTTTGACTCCGTGGAGTGGAGGGTGAGGAGGCAGGGACAGGGACCTCAAAGTGGACAAGGGGACCCTTACTTTGTGAGGTAGCAATGGATGAGGAGCATTAGATCCAATGTTTCTTGTGCTAATGTGTGGGAGCACAATAGGATTTGAACCCAAAATCCTACGACAGAATCCGACGACATCGGATGTAAAGTACAGATGTGTCATATTGCAATGATGAAAAGTACTGTACCTTTTGATTTATTTTAGCATCGTCGAATTTCTGACGTCCTTAGACTAGGTTTTTCGACGTCCTATGTCATTAGTTATGTGATGGAAGTATGTGGAATTTGTGACGGACAAATGTCGAATGTGCGATGAAACTGTCGTCGGATATCTAACAATAGCATGTCAGATTTTCGACAGTCTTGGGATATTTTTTGAAATAATATAAACACATATTTCAAATAGTTTAACCCATATTTCCAACGGTAACTAGGTTCACATCGTCGGATATTTGACAACTATGAAATTATAAATATAAAATTTTTTAAACATTTTGACATGTTTGTTATAGAAGCGACGGATGGTTTGCATAAATTATTTATTCCTTGACAAAAAGGTTTGAGGAATTGTTCTATTCTTCAACGGGCGGTTGCGGGAATTTTTTTTTTCTTCGACAGACAGTTTGTGGGAATTTTTTTATTCTTCGACAAACCTCCGTTTGAGAAAATTGTGATGCGTGGAACTTGATTTTTTTAAATTGTTGATAGTATTTATTCACGAAGTTTGTGTCAAAATGTTAAATAGAAATATTCCTGATCCAAATGAACACAATCGATAATTGCTTGCTAGAATTTGGGATACAACGAAACGAAGGGGTGATGGAAAATGTTATTTTCCATGTAATCAATGCAGGGGATTTAAGAGGAGAAGAATATTGATCTCAACAGTGACAAAACATTACAGGGAACATGTACACGCTGAGGGGGAGAATGAATATCGTCCATTTGTAGGTTTAACACTATAAAGTTTTTTATATTCTTTGCTTTGGTAAATGTATGTATTATTTTAATATTTCCTATATTAATGTATATCTATTGATGTTTCTATGTATTTATAATGGAAAGACACCCTACGGCATATCGTCCAGAGGAAGTACTTTCAGAACAAGTTTCGGATCAGGATCGTGGAGTGTTTATGTTTCATGGAGAACAAGTGAATGATCATATTGAACAAGATGATCATACTGATAACGTAGTTGAAGATGATGGTACAAATGCATTGATCCATGATTCATTTAATGTTAGAATGGATGATGATGATGACGATGATAATGAAAATATTGATGACTTTGATGATGTTCACGATATACCTCTTCTCGATAAGGCATATGAAACCCTTTATGAAGGCTCCAAAACAAATCTTCTCTCTGTTGTATTGTTGATAATGAAATTGAAGGTTATGAATGGTCTTTCAAACATATTAATCACACAGACCATTAAGGTATGTAAAATAATCCATCACATATATAAAATCATGATAAAGTTTATCTGTATTCCTCTAATAATTGTATTGTTAACTTGTTATTGATCATCGTACAGATGAAGTGTGTTTCGTTAATATTATTTATTTACTACATTAACTATATATATATATTTTTGATGTATCTTGATAGCTGTATTTTTGTTACCACCATCAAATATTTTACCTCGTACATATTGAGATTTATCTTCCATCATGAAAGATATTGGAATGCATTATGAATCAGTCCATGCATGCCCCGATGACCATGTTATATATTATAATCAACATGAATTTGCAACAGAATGTCTAGAATGTCATATAAGTAGATATCAAATAGATCAATTAACAAAAAAGGTGCCTCAGAAGTTGTTCGTTATATTCCCATCATTCCATTTTTGCAACGATTGTTCAGGTGCAATAACATAGCGCAATTTATGGATTACCATGCTAGGAACATAATTCAAGATGATGTTATTCGAATGCCTGCATATGGTTCTGCTTTTATAGATATGGAGGAAAAGTGGCCTCACTTTAAAGAAGAACCACATAATCTTAGGGTTTCTTTGGCAGCAGATGGTGTTAATCCATTTACACGGTGTGGCCTATTTTTGGCATCAACAATAACGTTCCTCCATATTTGTCAATCAAGAGGGAGCACATAATGTTGTCGATGATTATTCCAGGTATTTTTTGTCTACAACTGTTTTATTTATAATGTAGTTGTGGCATTTCATTTGTTGTATTATGTTTCCTAATTTCATTTGTATATTTTTGTTTTTTACTCTTGTGCATGGTTTATATATCTTAATGGTTCCCATAATTATATATTTTATATGTACTTAAAATCAATCTAGTAAGTTCCAAGTCAAAGATATGAATGCATATTTTATATGTACTTATAGATGAGCTACTGAAATTATGGAATGGCATCACTATGTATGACGTATCTAGACCAATACGACAAAGGCAATTTCAATTCCATGCAATGGTTGTATGGACAATACACGATGCCCCTGGGTTAACCCAATTTTGTGGTTTGTATTTTTAAGTTCCACTTTAATTGCATTTAATTATATTAAGTAGTTAATATAGTTTATATATAATTAATATTGACATAGATATTCCATATCTATATATTATAGGTCTTCAGACAAAGGGTAAATTTGCATGTCCAGTTTGTTGTCCTAAGATAAAATCTCGTCGCTCAAAAAGCTTAAGAAAGGAGGTGTTTGATGAGTATAGGAATTTCCTCTCTAAGAATCACAGGTATAGAACATCTGAAAAAAATATTTTCAATGGGAAGCAAGATACTGCATTAAAACCACGGAGAATGACACCCCACCTTTGGAAGATGCAATACAATAGAAATTGTCAAGCTGGTACGTATGGATCATCGTATATGAATTGTTATGTATTTTAATTTTTATTGTGAGTTGTTTAATGTAGTGGCCATATTTGATTTACGATGTAATTATTTATTTATAAACTAATATTCATGATGTCCATCATGATCATGAAGGCATTAATGGGCTTCCACGGGGAATGAAAGGTTATCCTATACAATTCAGCAGGTTGCCCTACTATGCGCACCTACAAATTGCTCATTTTTTTGATACAATGCATATTGGAAAGAATGTGACTGAAACATTATGGTGACTACTAGAGCTAAGGAGGGAGAAAGATAAAGTTGTGAAAGCTTGCAAAGACATTCGTGAAGGAAACCATGCAATGAAAGACGTCATCCAATTTCATAGCAACTAAGACCAAATTAATATAAACTCAATTCCATGGATCTGTACGGAGCAACAAAGAAATGTTGTCAAAGAGGTAATGTGGAAAATTAAATTTCCTGTTGGATTTTGTGCGAATTTTAATAATATCATAACAAAAAAGGTGATTTTCTGGGGGGTCAAAACGCATGATTGGCACGTCTTCATCAAGGTAATTATTATTGTTATGTCCATATAATATATTTTTTTCTTGTTTGTATACTATTTGTTTAAACAATGACATGGTTTGTATATTGATACAGTATGTTCTACCTCTCTCTCTCCTAGACAACTTCGACAACAATGTCAAACAAGTTATATATAATCTTGGTAAATAAATGAGGTAACTAGCGATTAGTTGCTTGTACTTAGTGTTTATTTAATGATTCATATAATTTATATTTGTTTTTTGTGCACTATTTCATGATATGTAATTTAATGTTCTTTTTGTTAAATATCATTATTGGTTTGCGTCACTCGTATATGGTTGACATCTAAATAAATCCATAAAGAAGATATAAAGTATTGGAGGAGAGAAATTCCTCGTCTCATGTGTGAAATACAGAAGCATCTAACCTTCGACATTTTTCAATCCATAGGAACACTACCTCATACACCAAGTTGAGGAGATTGAGTTGTGTGGACTTGTGCACTCAAGGTCCATGTGGATGTTTGAGAGGCACTTGAAATTTATGAAGGGTTTGGTGAGACAATGAGCACATGCTGAGGGTTATATGATGGAAGGATATACAGTACACCAAAACATGTTGTATGTTAGTGAATATCTTCCTAATTTAGTGTCAAATCTCAATTTACGTCACATTTGTGATCCAGACTCCAATAACAAATTTGAAGGGGAGAAACTGAAGGGGAAAGGTAGATTGAGCAACTGAAGGGGAAAGGTAATGAAGAGGATTCTCTGGAAGAAGAATACGATGATGAAGAGAATGATCAACATGAGTTAGATGATGATGATGATCCAGCGGAATTTGTGCAAGAATTATTTGAATCAGATGATGTAGCAGACAATTCCCATGAATATTATATCGATGATGACACGATGAGCGCAACTAAATTAGATGAGAATGATGATATGGCCAATCCTTACAATGTTGACTATGGATCTGATGATACAGATGATGAATTGGATGAAGAAGACGATTACTTGGATGAAGAAGACGATGAAATGTATTGAAAGGTAAATATTTAATTAAACATATTCTTTTATCATCATCATCACCATCACCATCACCACCATCATCATCACCATCACCATCACCATCACCATCACCATCATCATCATCACCATCACCATCACCATCACCATCACCATCATCACCATCACCATCATCACCATCATCTTCATCATCATCATAAGCATCATCATCATCATGATTATAATCATCATCATGATCAGCATCATCATCATCATCATTATTGTCTTCATGATGATGAAGACGATCATCATCATCATCATCATCATCGTCGTCGTCGTCTTCATCATCATCATATTCATTATCATCATCTTCATCATCAAGACCCTTGTCGTCATCATCATCACCACCATGTTGATCGTCATCGTATTCATCATCATGATCATCACCATCATGATCATCTTCATCATCATCGTCATTATCATGATGTTCAGCATCATTGTCTTTATCACCATTATGTTCATCATCATAGTCGTCATTATCATGATGTTCAGAATCATCGTCTTCATCATCATGACCCTTGTCATCGTCATCATTGTCATCATCGTCATCATCATCATGTTGATCTTTGTATTCATCATGATCATGATTATCACCATCATGATCATCTTCATCATCATCGTCATTATCATGATGTTCAGCATCATCGTCTTCATCACCATTATGTTCATCATCATCATCACCATCATCACCATCCACATCACCATCGTCATCATGTTGATCATCATTTTCTTCATCATCATGATCACCATCATCACCGTCATCATCATCATCATGTTCATCATTATCAGCTTCATGATGATGATCATCATCATCATCATCATCATCATCATCATCATCATCATTGTCATCGTCTTCATCATCGTCGTCTTCCTCATCATGACCCTCATCATCATCGTTGTCATCAGCATCATCATGTTGATCGTCATCATATTCATCATCATGATCATCTTCATCATCATCGTCATTATCATGATGTTCGGCATCATTGTCTTCATCACCATTATGTTCATCATCATCATCACCATCCACATCACCATCGTCATCATGTTGATCATCATTGTCTTCATCATCGTGATAATCATCATCATCATCACCATCATCGTCATCATCACTATCATCACCATCATCATCATCACCATCATCACCATCATCATCATCATCATCACCACCATCATCACCATCATCACCGTCATGATCATCATCATCGTCTTCATCATCACCATCATCACCATCATCTTCATCATCATCATCATCGTCGTTGTCATCATCATCACCATCATCATCATCACCATCACCATCACCATCACCATCACCATCATCACCATCATCTTCATCATGTTGATCATCATCGTCTTCATCCTGATGATAATCATCATCATCATCAACATCACCATCATCATCCTGATGTTCATCATTATCGTCTTCATGATGATGATGATGATCATCGTCATCGTCATCGTCATCATCTTCATCATCATCATATTCATCATCATGACCCTCGTCATCATAATGTTGATCGTCATTGTATTCATTATCATGATCATCACCATCATGATCATCTTCATCATCGTCGTCATTATCATGATGTTCATCATCATCGTCTTCATCACCATTATGTTCATCATCATCATCTCCATCATCACCATCCACATCACCATCGTCATCATGTTGAGCATCATTGTCTTCATCAATATCATGATAATCATCATCATGATCACCATGATCACCATCATCATCATCATTGCCATCATCACCATCATCGCCATCATCATCGTCACAA
Source organism: Pseudotsuga menziesii (assembly GCA_001517045.1). Lineage (NCBI taxonomy): Eukaryota > Viridiplantae > Streptophyta > Pinopsida > Pinales > Pinaceae > Pseudotsuga > Pseudotsuga menziesii. The sequence continues at coordinate 656,550 of LPNX011198038.1, forward strand.
TCATCATCATCATGTTGATAGTCATCGTCATCGTCATCATCATCATGTTGATCATCATCGTATTCATCATCATCATGTTGATCATCATCGTATTCATCATCATGATGTTCATCACCATCCACATCACCATTATGTTCATCATCATCATCACCATCCACATCACCATGGTCATCATGTTGATCATCATTGTCTTCATCATCATGATCATCATCATCACTATCATGATGTTCCACATCATCGTTTTCATCATGATGATGATAATAATAATAATAATCAGCATCATCGTCATCGTCGTCATCGTCGTCTTCATCATCATCATCATCGTCATGACCCTCATCATCATCATCATCATCATCATCACCATCACCATCATCATCTTCATCATGTTGATCACCATCGTCTTTTTCATCATGATAATTAGATGTAGCAACGATCTTCTCCATGAACAAAAATCCAATAATGAGACTTCATCAATAAGACAATTCAAAAATGCATGCACTTATAGACATACTGGCCACTAAGTGGCTTATCTTCCTTGTTTCTAGTATGACATTGAATTTAGATTTTTATTTTTCAACATTTTTTATTATTAAGATATAAGTGACTTTATGGCAAAGTCAAACATTATGAGAAAGTTAAAACTTAAGATAGATTGTATGAATAATATGATCATTCTCAATTTCAAAGTAATATAATAACAATGACCAATTTTGTGAAAATAAACATAAAAAAGTTAACCAAAGTATTATTTGTTAACTTTTTATGTTAAATATTTATTTTGTGAAATATTTTTTAATAATTTTGTAAGTATTTATTTTAGATATTCTAAGATCAAGAATAAATATATTAGATGGTGGATGATTATTAACATATAGGATAAAGTATTACAAAATCATTGTAACATTTGAATATCAAGAATGTTAAAATATACGACCATCTTACCTTATTAAATGGATAAACTTAGGAAATATGTTTTTATTGGACATTTTTGTGGAATTTATTTTTCCTTGTTTATTTAGTTTTTCTTGCAACGTGACCCCTATAGGTTTTTGTGAAAATTGGGTCATGGTGCTCCAATGTAATGTAATTGAAATTGAACTTTTAAATTGTAACTACACATTGGATTTTCAGTTGTAATAAAACGTTAAATTTGAAAATTGAAATTGAAATTGAATTGCAATGTTAAATCGTAATTGAATTCTAATGTGTAGACTATAATGTAATTGTAATCTAAATATTAAATTGTTATTAGAGGAAATTCAAGGTCTAAAATGGGCCTCATTAGAAAAAGTGCCAACAATAAATTTTGTGAGTTGGAATTCAAGAACCAATAGAATTTCAATAAAATGAGTCAACCATAATGGTTGAATTGACATATTTGTCATAAAAGAAAACTACTTTTTTTGTTCATATTTTCGACATATCTCCCTGTATTTTTACTCAAACTTCAAGCGGGAGAGCTCGTTGGATGCAGAATTTAATTCCGCATCCAACAAGTACCCGCACTGCATACTTTTGACGGACCTCGCTACCCCAAAAACAAGAAATACCTGAAAAAATGTGATGATGATGGCTCTCATAATTTGAGTAAAAACACAAGGAGATATGTCGAAAATACGAACAAAAAAAGTAGTTTTTTCATTCTTCCTCCAAAATTAATAACTATTATTTTATTATTTTCCTTAGGAGGCCCATTTTAGACCTCAAATTTCCTCTAATGAATGATGTTGACGATGATGACTGTAATGATGTTGACGATGCTAAAGATGAAGATGAAGATGAAGATGATGATGATGCCCATGATGATGAAGATGATGATGATGATGATGATGATGTGAATGATGATGATGATGATGATGGAAATGATGACGATGACGATGATGATGATGATGGTCATGATGATGAAGATGACGACGATGACGATGATGATGATGATGATGAGGGTCATGATGATGAATACGATGATGATGAAGATGGCGATGATGATGATGATGGAAATGATGATGATTATGATGATGAGGATGAGGATGACGATGACGATGATGATGATGAAGATGATGCTCAACATGACGAAGACGACGACAATGATGATGATGATGATGAGGGTCATGATGATGATGATGATGGAAATGATGATGATCATCATCATCATGAGGATCATGATGATGAAGACGATGATGCTCAACATGATGAAGACAATGATGATGAATACGACGACGATGACGACGATGATGATGAGGGTCATGATGATGAAGACGATGATGATGAAGACGATGACGACGATGATGATGATCATGATGATGAGGATTATGATGATGAAGATGATGATGACCAACATGATATTGAAGATGATGGTGATGATAGTTATGATGATGATGATGATGATAAAGATGATGGTGTTGATGGTGATCATCATCATTTCCATCATCATCATCATCATCATCATCATCACCGTCATCATCTGACAACCCGTAGTCGCAAGACAATGACGATGAAGACAGCGACGACGACGACGATGATATTCATCATGATGCTGATGAAAATGACGATGAAGACGACGACAATGATGATGATGATGATGATGAGGATCATGATGATGATCAACATGATGATGATCAACATGATGAAGATGATGATGATCAACATGGTGAAGATGATGGTGATGATGGTTATGATGATGATCATCATCATCATCATGAAGACGATGACAATCAACATGATGATGATGATGATGAATATGATGGTGATCATCATCATCACCGCCGTCATCACCATTACCATCATCATCATCATCATGACGATGACGATGATGATGAAATCGATGATGAGGGTCATGATGATGAAGATGATGATGATGATGAAGATGATGATGATGATGATGACGATGATGAGGGTCATGATGATGAAGACGATGAAGACAATGATGATGATGATGATGATGATGATGATGAGGATGAGGATCATGATGATGAATACGATGATGATAAACATGATGAAGATGATGGTGATCGTCATCATCATCATCGTCGTCGTCGTCTTCATTGTCATCATCATCGTCATCGTCATCATCATCATCATCATGTTGATCATCATTGTATTCATTATTTATATCATTACTACATTAATACTTATTTAAATTCACAACAACTGACAAATGGATTTTTAATGAATGCAAAATAAAGGTTACTCCAATTCATTCTATAAATGGTAGTAGATGGTAGTGGTTATAACATACATAACTTGGAGGTTATCATTATTAAGGGCTATATTAATGCTAAGGGTTATATGGATTAAGGTTTATGGGGATTAAGCAATTATAAGGGTTAGAACTTATCAACATTAAGGGTTATAATGTGTATTTCTTATATTAAGGGTTATAGTGATTAGGGGTGATAACATGTAATGGATTAAAGACTATGGGTTAGATGTGAGGGATTATAGTGTTTATGTGTTATAGTGTTATGGAATAAGGGATTATAACGAGTAAGGGTCATATGTAAATGTGTGAAGACTATATGTGTATTCATTGTTAGATGTTATAAGTGTCAATAACTAAGGGTTAACATTAAAAGTTATAGGTGGTAGGGGTTATGTATTCATGGTCATAAGTGCTAAATTTTGTAGGTATTTAAGGTTATGTTAAGGGTTAGTGGTAAGGGGATATATATGATAATGGTTATATGGATTAGGTCTTAGTAATAAATATATATATTTTTTTAAATATTAAATATCTAAAATTAAAAAAGAAACCTATTAATTAAAAAAAATAAAAATTAAAAACAAAAAACAAAAACGCGGACATACCTTACCTCACTCTATCATTGTGAATTGAGCCGAACTATGCCTCCTATTGCCACTGAGTGGACTATGAACTCTACCCCTCATCACTGATCGAACTATACTGGACTCTACATCCCGTCGCGTGGACTATGAACTCTACCTCTCATCGTTGAGCGAACTATGGACTCCGCCTCGTTTTGGTTCTAAACTGTGGACTCTACCTCCTTTGGGTAGGAACCGAAGTTGCTACAATCTATCACGCTAGGCACATAATTCCTCCTAAATTGGTGAGTTTATGTCATATCTATTATATCTCTCATTTTACTCATATTTGTTCAGGGTTTGGGGGGTACGAAATTGTTTTGCGCTACTATAATCAGGCGTTACAGAACTCAATTTGGTTAGGTTCTCTATGGAGGTCCCCATCTTTTACACGGCATCAAGATACATTGGCTCAACTGCTCATCATAGGTTTTAGGAGGGTTATATAAATATCTTAGATCTTGTGTCCGGGTTCATCTATTAGCCACCCCAATGATACCTTCCAACTATAAAACAACCAATGGAAAACCACCACACATTTTTGGGTTTATTAAAATGGAAAACCAACGACACGAGCTCAATGAAGAAGGGAACAAAAAAGACTCACGGAGAGCATTACAACAAGAACAACAAGCCCAAAACTCATCAATAGGACAAAGCAAGCACCTTCAGGGTTTGGGGGTTACGAAACAGGTTCAAGGTTCAAGGTTGAATTTGTTGAACAATTATTTTTAATGCCAAATTGTTGAATTCTATGTTCGAGTTGAGGGATTTGATGAATGTACAAATCCCTTGTTGGTTGCAGGAGAGAAGGTTGACTATCCCAGCTTATACTAGCTATTACATGAAGCTATGTTTATTACATTTATCACCTCATCTTACTTATTATAACTAATACCATACATATGATCCGTATGACTATGCTTAGTTATGGTTCATGTATTTGACATATTGATAGAAGAGTGATTATGCTATACCCGTGATATTGAGCAATAGTATTGGGTTGATTCCTATCATTGCTTATTACATAAATATAACATAATATTTTATGGAATAAAGGCATACAAGCGCCGTCATAGTGTAGAGTAGATTCAGTGCAGTGTTCATTATGTAACTAAGCTCACACCTATTGATTAGTGTGCAGATCCGTTGCTTGTCCTTATTTGAGCCCATGTATCTCATCGTTCAATCACCTACTTCCACTAGTTAAATATTGGTGATAGGGTAGTGTACTTATTATGGATTCACTTATGACATAATCATGGTAATCCAACAACCTTATACTTAGTTGATACACAACATGATAGATAGAGTTGAACATGATCATTATTATGTATACATGGTGTTAGCTGCTTACAAATTCGATACTCTGCTTACTTGTACATTATTATATATTATATATTATGGAAACATAGGTACCATTCATCATAAGTAGTAAGCTTGGAGATTATATATGGAACTACTTGACCCTTTTAAGGTGAAGTAAGGTGAAGAGTAACATCATGGATATCGTACTTGATTCCCGGGTATTTATGTCCATGTTAGCCTTATCTCTCTAATTGGGTAGTGTATGATTTAGTATTCCTATGGATACCATAGGAATAGAATAACATTAACATTACACATATTAGGAGGATATACTATCTTTTTATATTAGGGAAACAACATATTTAATGTATAGAACATGATATCCTTATGTTAGATTCATTACACGTGTACATGGTTCGTAACAAGCTAACCTCTTGCTTCTGATAGCAATATCATAGGAATAGAGCCAATCACATGGGCTTATACTAGTACTGTAATTTCATATGTTACCAATATAATGGAAATAGTTCTGATATCATGTTCATTAACTAGAATGTTAGAATCAATACGGTATAATACTAAACAAGCATAACTAAGAAGGAGTAAGCATAATCAGTAGCTTGAATAAGCTTACACATATACTAAGAAGTAATGAAGCTCATAGTAACCAAACTCGTGCTTATAGTTACAACCATAGTGTAATCATAATATTAAGAAGAATTAGATTAATTACAAGCAACTTTGAGTTACAACCATATTGTTATCATTCCAGTCAAGGGTACTCATAGTAATCAAATCCAGTACGACGTGGATCCCATAAAATAGGGTAATATTTAGTGTTATGCTTATACATGTATAATGATTTCCATTACCTAAGCTCTGAATATTGGTTAAGATTGAATATCAATAAGCTCTTATATTACTGAGATAACGTAATACCTAACCTCACTGCAGCTCCTGAGCAATATACATATCATATTCATTATGGATAAACAAAGGGTGATAACATGGTGAAATCACTTCTTTATAAGGCCTAGTATGATTCTGATTACTGGATAACCTATAGATCTTGATATGAGTGGTTTATTGATATCACATTGATTAGAGATATAAGGTAGATTACACTTACAATATCTTTACACGATATAAGTAGTATGTTCAATGGGATTCATGCTATTATAATAGGGATGTACTATCATGTATAGTAATACTGGTAACTATTATGTACCTACTAGTTATGATACTATGTTTCCATAAGCTTTAACATACAATATGTGAATTCCAACTACTCAGCTTTATCGTAATAATGGACAAGCTTACAAACCGTATCATGATTAAACCATGCTTATTGAGCTCTAAGCTTACATAACCTATCATGAAATAAGAATATTACCACTCAGCTTAGTTACTTATGTAATGTCCCAAGTATGGTGTACAGACCTGAAAATTCTTCAATTCTGCTAATTTTATATTAAAATTTCTGAATTACAAAATCTACTATTCGGTGCACTGACTGAGTAGGGAAATCAAGGTTTCAGGTAGGGAAATTTTGCAAAGGAAGAGTGGGAAGAGGAGATCAATAAATGGTGAGTGAATATTTGGAAATAAATTCCCCTAACACATTTATATCTGGGACCATTGAGATTTCAGAGTCCGCGCCGCAGAAACTTACTTTCATGCTGTTGGGTCACAAAACCGTGAAACTAGGGAATATCAATCCATCTTTCGACCAGTGGCTTAGGAAATTTACAGAGATTATATTCATTCATAAAATAAGGTTCTGAAATTTTTATAGCAATTTGGAAAATCTCTTAATATTTTGGGATCAATTTGGGAAAAATAGGCAGTTTTGGTCTAGAGAGACCCTGCGTAGTGGAAGGTTCCAAAAGGCAGTACGACCACAATGAATATGGTTTCTGGAGTTATGTATGGTAATTTGTGCCTTTCAGTGACCCATTGAAACTTACATATCAAATTTTGGGTTTATAGAGCTCTTTTTATACAAGAAATGGAAAAACTAGTTATTTAAAACTAGCTTTCTAGCAAGGGTACGAATTTAAGCACATAAATTATTGCAGATTGATTTATGTACTGATATTTAATATTAAAGAGATTAAAAAAATCCATTTAACATGTATAACCCACTCAATCACTCCCACAACTTCATATAATAATGATTGCACTGAAATTCATCAAAATCCCCCCATATGCTGGAAAAACAAGCTTTTAATGTGCAATAAGGAAGGTAATATTTAATGACTGATATATTTAGAATTAATGAAATGAAATAAAATATTTATAATCTGTTCATATATCAGAATTCATATGACAACTAACTAATACAAAGGTGACTCCAAAATGATGGGCAGGAGGCTCGAATCCTCACTGGAAGAGGGCTGTGAGCATAGGTGAAGCAGGGGTTTCACTGGAGCTCAACCTATAGGTGATGGAGGCTTAAATATACTTATGGAATGAGCTTCATTGGCTGACCTTAGCTTTCCATAGACCTACAATAGATAGAAAAGGGAATGGAAGAGAAAGGAGGAGGGGTTTGGGGATCATCACCCAATGGTCTAAGGCACAACACTCAGAGAGTATGCTCACATAGCATAACCACAATATCAAAACATCCAAAAAATTGAGTCAATGGGGTCTAATTCTTCTTTAATAGAGTGTTGAGTGACCTGCTTAGCAAGTGGGGATCCAAGGTGACCTGTGAGAGCAAGTCAACTCTCAACAAACCCTAACCTTAGCCACATAGGCGCCTCCCTTGGGTAATTTGGCAAGTAGGACCATGTGTAAAAGTTTCCAAGTTAAACTCATCTCCTAAATTATCAAATGTGCCCTCCTTAGCCAAAATGTTTCTGCTTTGTTTATGACAGCTTTCTACTTTTCCAACTGAGTCCCCAAAAGGAAAATTTGCTTTCCCTTTCCTTGAATTTCCTATTTTTTTCCTTACATATTTTCTGAGTTCTCTAAGAGGCAACAATGCCCTCCTTTGCAAAACTTGCCTGCTTTTATCTTTGACTGCTTTTCTGCAACTTTTAGGTACTTTCCCCTTTTTTTCCTATGACAACTTTTGTCATAGTGTTTCCTCTTTCCTTCCTTGGAAAGTAGACTTGCCCAATGCACCCCACCTAAAAAGGCATATTATTTACACCTCATTAATTAGCATAAATAATTTAAATGGAAAATAAAACTTAGATACACGCCTTAATTAATTATTACAAAATTTCCCTAGGAAGAATAATTAATGTCAAATTGAGCCCCCCACTAGGAGTCCGGCATGGTCAATACTTTAATGGCCACTTTGAGGGGACATGACAAATTAATCAATGGTAAGGATAAAGTGACCGTACTAGTTACATGCTTATTCAACTCGATCAATGGTTTTACTTCAAGTAAGAAATGTCGAGCTCTATTTAAAGCTCTGTACAAACTACTAGTATAAGCTTAGAGTTACAGCATTGGATTCGATTCATTACACTAACTACATGCCACTTATTGAATATATAGAACTAATACCATTACTTCCATCACTATGATACTAGCTTAAGCTATTTGTGATTCCAATAGAGTATTATACTTATGATTACATAACCTATGCGTTCAATGATTCCAACTATCTATGTTTATCTCCTTCCTATAATTACCTTTTTTATAGCTTATGGTATTGAGCTTAAAGAACTAGGTGTATTGTTCTAGTTCAATGTCAGGTTTAATTTACTACTACTACTAATAAGAGCTAAGAGGTCCATCCAATCACCAAACCTCTTGAGAACCCATTACCCTCTAATGTAACAAACTCCCAATTAATAAACATATTCTTTAGAATCAAAATGAAAATAACATCCATGAAAGGAAACTATTATAATCTTGGAAAAATCCAAGACCAAGCAAAACTTTGTTGGAAATTAATGGATAGTAGTCTAGAAAATATTAATAAAAAACATTGTTTCATGAGATAACATAACACTTTAGGACTGTTACCCCCTTTTTTGCATGGGTGGTCAATTGGAGTTTTACTGAGCTAAACTGGGCTAATTCCTAGTGTTTTTTAGCATGAGTTTGTTGAGCTAAACTAGGCTAGTTCTTGGCATGATTCTTGGGCTCTATGTTGGGCTAGTTCTTGGCATGATTCCTGGGCATGATTGCTTCTTAGCTCACAGAATTAGCCCAAAATTGGCTTTCTGCTCATTCTTTGCTTCTAAAACACGCCAATAACTACTGCTCAATTGCATAAGTCAGCCAAGAATACGGATAGGAGGCTGATTTCCGCTGATAGACATGCCTAGAACTGCTGGTACTATCGATTGAGGTCAGTAATCCACCTAGAGGCTAGAACTGCTCCCACAATGTTGTTTAGAGGCTCAGAACAGTTCATATAATGTCTAGGTTTGGGATTTATGGTTGTTTTCATGCCCATATTTGTTACTCTCATGTTGTCTTTGCCCACAATTAGCCCAGAATTAGAAATGAATGTTGTTTTAGGGCTTCTTGAGGCCACAACCAGACCCGAAATTGCCCATAGTGTTGTTAAAATGGTATAGACCTGTCTAAAAAGTAATCTTTGTCATAGGACAAAGATTTCTAATCCATTTACCAATTACAAGCAATATTTGTCATAGGACAAAGATTTCTAGAATCCCTTTGCTTATAATTGGTAATAACCCCATTAAGTTGGGACACAATATACTAGGCAATATTGGGACACAATATACTACAAAAGATGGACGAGCAAATGGTTCAAATGAAGACTAGACTAAAGGAAGATAAAAATTGTTAAAATAAATATAACAATACAAAAGGGGACTTACTTCCCTATAAGGGGACTTATTTCTTTATTGGTGTCTCAAGCCCATCTTGATGAAGAAATGGTTTTCTAGAAGATCAAGTTTAAACTCTTCCTAGATTAACCAGTTTCAAAAAAAAGTACTATAAAGATAACCAAAGGGTTTTTTGTTCTTCTCATAGAGATGAATATTTTATTTTGGAAATGTATGTGACCTATATGCTTAGTGGGGACGAATACTGAAACCAATAAATACTTTTTTGTTGTTGCAAAAGGATTATCCTTGTAAGTTAATATAAAGTACAAAGAGTAGGCCTTTACATCACTAAATTTCCTCTTTCCACCACAATGAGGAAGGAAAGCATATCCAACTGGGTTGTAATAGTAGAGGACATAGTGCACTCTCATAGAAATGCACTTAACATAAATTTTAGTTTCTTAATCCTCCCAAAAAGTTTGGAAATCCATTCAATTGAAGCCCTTTTTAGGATCCTCAAAGTTTCTTTATATCTTTTTTTCCATGAAAGAATTTGTATAAAATAATAGGTTTCATAATTCCACATGTCTCCATATGATTTTATATATGGAAGGCCTTACATAACCCCTCTAAGTTGGAATCACCTAAAATACCAAGAAATTTTGGGACTCAAGATACTACAAGAGATGAAAGAGCAAATGGATAAGGCCATGATTGTTTAAAGAACTATGAGCATACAAAAGGGGAATGATTTCCTTGTAGCTGCATTTAATAGTGTCTCCAACCCATCTTGAATAAGAAATGGTTTCCTAGAATATCAAGTGGCAATTCTACCTAGATAACTAGATTCAGGAAATAAAATTATAAATATAACCAGAAGGTTTTCCAGTTCTTCTCATAGAGATGAATATTTCAATTTGGAAATGTCTATGTCCTATATGCTAGGAGGGGAGGTGTGATGAAACTAGTAAATACTTTGTTTTTGTTGTTTCAAAAGGCTTAGCTTTATAAGTCAATATAATATACAAAGAGCAATCCTTTACATCACTGAATTTCCTCTTACCACCACAATGAGGAAGGCAATCATATCCAACTGGAGGGATGGAATTATGAGGGATAGATGTCCAGAGAAGGAATGTTTTCTCCTTGTGTTGTATAAGTAAGTATTTTGGTTTTCAAACAATTTATCCAACATAAAATTTCAATAGTGGTATACTTAGAAAATCCTACCCTTTCCTTTTTGTTATAGAAATTGTCCTGATAATTCTATACATCTTTATTCACCTTAGTGGTTCCATAGGCTAGCTAGGGTGTGGAATGTACATTGTAGTATAAATGAAAGAATTATTCCATGACATTTTTTAGGTCTACATTTCCTTTTGTATATCCTCTATGTTTCCTCATTTCTGGCATATTCTTGCACCTTAGATTTGCAAACTCATGACTACATTATTCATTTTTTCCAAAACATGCAAACCCTAATTTCCCTATTGTTTGTCTATTGTTATCTCTCATATACCTCTCAACGTTTGTTTGTAACCCTAAACAATGAAAGTTTTCCATTCCATTCATGAATAATTCCATTCAATTCAACCCTAAACGATGGTTCCGAATGCAACTGATACAACCTCAAAACCATAATGGCTATCAGGACAAGATTCGTACGGGAGTTTGTTGTGATGAGTTGGAAGTTTTTATAAATTATATGTAAGCCTATGGGTGTAGAGTAAGGAGAGAGGAGTGGCAAATAAAATGAATAATCGGGCCAATGTAGACTAGAGAACTAACCCAAAATATGTGTGATCATGTCGGTGTAGTGTTAGAAGCTCTCAAAATGTGAAATCGTCTATAGAGGTTGGAGAAAGTAATACATTTCGTCGGATATTAGACATATAAGCTATACTACTAACATCTTAAATTCATTTATATGACTTTATCCATGTCTATAGGGAGCACAATATGAGTGCAGACCGTTTATCCAAGGAAGCATTGAATATAAAGGCTGACCTCCTCTCCTTCTTGTAACTTTTAGAAGGAGAAATCATTGAGGAAGGCATGATACAGCTAATTTAAGAGCCTTTTGATTTGTGTGGCATAGTCTTTTTTGGTTCTTTCTACTATGAGATACGTTAGCATCTTTCTTGTTTTAGCTGGGGATATAGAGTTTGTTTTCATCCCCTCATGGGTGTGTTTTCTCCACCCTCGATGCCTCCTTGGACAAGCTGTTTGGGATCCTTATGTTCTCCGTGTGGTATTGCTACTTTAGTCATCTTGGGATTGTGGGTTCCATCCCTCCCCTTGAAATATTTTTTATACTTATGATCTCCACTCGTTAATGGAATGACTTATTTCCAAGATTGTGTAAAATTTACCTTTTATTCACTACTGAATATAAAGGAACACCTCTTTTTCTTCTGAAAAAAAGATACAGAATATTTGCAAATGATTTTATCACATATATTGAGATCCATAAACTGGGTCTTTTATATTTTTGGGTCAGGAAACAAACTAAATTAAAATACGTACACCTAAGAATATTGTAAAAAACACAGTTTGTATTTTGAGATTAATTCGCTGAAGCATTTGATATGGAATGACATGATATCTATATCGTGTTAAAGGACTATGTGATGAATTGTTATACTAGGGAATTATTGATATTATTCAGGATAATGATATCACCATTATGTCATTCTTATAAGTCTTTCCAAGTTTTTTTTTCTGGTATTTTGCTATTATTTGCCAATTTATTTTCCATCCATGGTGCAGGTAGAACCAAACAGACATTTGTCAGACCTATCTTGCTCCAGTGAGGGATTTTGGGAAGGCTAGAGGAAAGTGATACATACAGTCAGTCTACAAGGGCTAGATCAACTAGATTCCATAAGATCAAAAGAAAATTCAATAAACCCATGGAATTTTTTCTCAAAGGAGGGGGTTCATGTTCCTATGATGATGAGACAATAGGAGACATCGAGGTGCCCTTAAGGTACAAACACCTAGTGAAAAAATGGGTGCCTAGGGATCTTCCTCAAGTAAACACTGATTTTTTTTCTGAATGAGAGGATATATAGAATTGCACTATCGTCATTACATGGATTGGGGTTGTTTTGCATGGATGGCATAAAGGTTGGATACGACAGATGTACAAAATTTATGGAGTATGTTCGACCATCTTACAACTACAGTGATTGGATGTGCCTAGTCCAATATACATGAAGTATGCGTAGATATGGGTTGTCAACAAATTATATACAACTGAAAGACAAATCTCAAAATAAAGGAGAAACGTTGTACATTGACGGAAGTCCAAAAATAGTTGAGAATATTGTGGGTCTTGTAAACAGTACACAACCAGTGTCTACACTTAAGCAACCAAACTTCATATTTGAATCGTATGAAGGAAACCGTGTCTTTGTATGTGCCATTAAATCAATAGTTGTTGGGGAAGAATTGCTTATTAATTGCAATTTGAATCGTGTAGATACAAACACGGTTAGTATGGTTGTGGTACATCCAATAATTTACCCAACCTTTTATTAATTATTTTAACATCTATAGGATTTTTTGTTGGCATATAATTATAATTTTCTTTTAAATTTCCTATGTTGACTTCGCAAGGAGGTGATGGGGGGATCATCACCCCAGCAGAAGGTGAGAGGAGTACATGATCCGCGAGGCAACAGATATACATCAAAATGTTATGTTTTAAAATTGTTTTAGTGAATATTTTGGTTTCGTTAGGTAATTTTTAGTATGTTTTTGATGCAGGGTTCTCTCAGGGGCACCTCCCTCACACTAGATGTTAGTAGACCTGAATCAAGGCGGCGGGTATACATCGATATTGCCATTGTAAAAATATAGGATGGACAAACAGATCTGTTGTTATGTATTTTCATTAGTATATTGGGTTCATTTATATAATCTTATCTATTTTCCATGCAGAGTGTTGATCAGGGAAGCCAACCAACTATTGATCAACCGACTACAACATCGGGGAAATAGGTAAACATGAATGTAATTCTACTTTTGAAATACTTTAAAATCGTACACATGTATATCATGTAGCATAATGTTTATTTTGTTATGTATTTTTTTGTTTTGTTAATGTTTATTTTGTTATTTTGTGTGTATGCTTAGTCATCAAATGGATAAAGTGCTTTTAAGTTTGTTGTTTTCCCATTGTTTTCTGTTTTTTCTATAATGTTTATTTCTTATTTCTTCCGTTGTCCATGATACCCTGTTCTAGGATGGCATACTTTTTGGTTTGTCTGTGGACTTCTAAGAGGATTTTACTATGTTGGGACCTCCTATTTTCCACTTTATATGTATACCTTATAGGCTTTATTGAACTCTAGCTAGTATCACTATCTAATTTTTTATTATCTCCAGGTATGTGAGAAACTGTGAGGAATGTTTTTGAGATTCTTCTAGTTCATTATACATCAGGCTTTATGCCACATTTAGTTCATATTCATGGAGGTTGATAGTATAGATATCCAGTTGAATTTTTTCTTAACCAAGGTGACTTAATAAATGAGTGGGACCCAAGCCTACTTGAACTCTGAAGAATATTCCTCCCCTTATACTCTAATTATCAATGCATGATAGTAATCTCATAAGGATTTCTCGTATGATTTGTAGGATGCATTCCTAATATCCTAGTTCTAAATGTTTTTTTATTGATCCACCGATTATTAATGGGATTGTGATAGTTAATGGTAAATTGTAATACCATTCTTTAGTAAGGTTAGGGAAATTATAATAGATATCTAGGCGATAAGGTTGGAAAGAGGAAATGGTATTCCCTATTACATCTCGTATTAGCTTGTTATTGATGTTTGCATGACTAATCAACCAAGGTATGAATTCATCACATTGGAGCATCGTTGGCCTCATTGGCACTTTATGAATATCTAAATTTCTAATCATTTGAGATAATCCTTCATCAAGATTCGCTTGACTAACAAGTGGTAATTATGGGTAAGTTTATTCTCTAAAAAATTGATACACTTATGCCATTTATAATTTGGGTTCATCATCTATATTGCATCATGTATCCCTGCAGAATGTCCCTAGGGTACCCATGTCTATCTATGGCTCAATTGATTCCTCTCTACCTAGTCTCACTTCATCAACTACATCCTTCACCTTCTTCCATCATTTAGAGTCCGTCTCTTATTCTTGCAAATCATTCATGTTAACAACAAATCACATTAACATGTTTATAAAAAATTAAAGTATAATGTGCATGTCCATGATGGTTTTCCTATTTCTAACAAATATATCGTCTTGGAAGAAAGAATCAGAATTTGCTAAAGGTGAAATTTGTAGGTTTAGTAGTAGCTTTGCAATGATTCAAATATTTATTTAGTGGGTTTAGCACTGGGTCAAGGAATAACACATGGTAGGTGAGAAGGTAATAGCTACAACGTTGCTCCATTTATGGGCATCATGAATTCATATTTCTTCTTCTTGTAATTTGATACAGTGTAGGCCAATGATAATAGATGAAATTGAAATATCAAGAAAGATCAGGGTTTCTACGAGTGAAGCTGGTCAATTCTTCATCAAGCGGGTCAATCCTTCAATCCATGACCAGGTTCATCTTTGAAAACATTATCACAAGGTTTAAATTTCCTAGAAGTTTGACAATTGATCAACATATTGATTTTCTAAGTAGCACTATCACTACCTTGATTAGGAAATTCCTTGTTCAACATCACAAATGTAGTCCCTACCACCCTTAGGATAATGGAACATTGGTAGCATTAAAAAAAATATTGGAGACATGATTGACCAAATTCTGTAATTCAAATACAAATGATTGGGATGAGAGGGTTCCTGCAATTTTATGGGCATGAAAGAACACTACTAAGAGATTGCACAAGTCCACATCCTTTCAACTAGTATATCATCAAGAAGCTATTTCTCTTGCAGAGTTTGTCAAACCTAGCATCTATATTGGCAATTCCACTTGTACAACTTATGATGGATAAGTGGAGGAAAGTCTAGTACAATTAATGCAATTAGAAGAGTCTAGGTTTCTGGTTGACTTTTATCAGACTGTGGAGAAGGCTAGACATAACGTATGGCATGATAACCACATAAGCAGTACATTTTTTTTATAAAGGCATCCTACTTCTATTACATGATAGCAAGTATTTGTAGAACCCATGAAATATTTAAATATTGGATTAGAAATTTTGTAGTTGCATAAATCCATGATTCAGGTGCAATTCAAGTGACTGATCCACATGGAATTCTTAGACTTAAATGGTTGAATGAAACTTGCTTAAATTCCTATGTGCTTTCCCCATGAAGATGTTCTCATGCATTCCTATGTAAGGGAGAAACATAGGGTAGGATTTGTTTTTGGTTTTGGTTTCAATTTGTTTTGTATTGCAAAGACTGTATAAGTCTATTTTGTTAGGTTGTCATTTAATACATATTAGCATGCCAAGAATTCCAATTATAAGTGCTAGTGTTTGTGAAGTTTATGTGGTTGGTTATTTCATTTCAGCCTTATTAAAATCATGTGGTCATGGAAACCTAAATATCTTGTTTCATTAAGTCTTTATTTGCACCTTGGAAAACTCTTTATTGTCATAGAGTCATCAGTGAGGTCAAGATGGGTTAAAGGTCGGTAACCTATTGAATGAAAGAGTCTCTACAATTATGTATAGAGGAGTTGTGCAATAAACTTGTTTGGAATTTTTGAGATTGAGTGGCAAGGCTTCAGTTGACCAATATCGCTAATACATATATAGAGTTATTACATAAATTTATAGGTTGAGTAAATGTCTCTTGCAACTATACAAATTATATTTACTACCAAGTGTCCAAAAATCCACACAAGTTAGTTAGTAATCTTTGCACATTTGGCCAAATTTCCTAGACAACTCTAGTCATGAAAGTGGACCAGCTTAATAAAGTCACCTAACACTTGGTTTGTTTCTTAGTTTGGTTTTTTTTTATTAGTTTGTTTCCACCCTGGATCCTACATAAATTGCATAAGTACTAATGAGCGATCTCAGTTGGATGCATGTTTGGTCTCCAGTTTTATTTGTTCAATAATTAAAAATTGCATCCACGGGATATGCCTCTAAGAGTAAAATAATATTCGTGAGATTAGAATAATTAATTTTGATTGATTTTTGTGGCCATTGATTCAAGGTAGTATATGATTTATATGGGAAGTTTGAACACACTAGGTTGTTCAATGATGGTTCCAAATAGATTGCCACTACACTCCTCTACCTTCAATGTGGTGGTCAAACTCCTAGTATTTGTTATTACAGGGGAGGTGATGAAATGTACCAAGTACTTAATCAATAGGGCACATGCACATACCCTTTGGATAGACAAGGCATACCTTATTCATGTTTAAGACAATTATGCATTGATCGACCTGTCTATGAAGGGGGAAGATGTATCTCATGCACTTAAGGATGCATAAAAGAATGGAAGAAAAATACGGGGAACCTAGCTTATATGACCACTACATCATGAATAGAGGGGGTAATGGCACCATGATCTCTTTAATTAACAAACCCCATGTCATTTTTTGATGCCAATTGATTGAGGGACACAATATGTGCAAATGTACTAGGGTTAAGTGCACCTTGTATGCATTCTCTGTGTTTGAGTTATATGTACAAGGTGTTAAAATTAATTGGTGCAAATTCTTGATGGATGAACTACCTCAATATTGTGCCAATACATCGGCCTCATGTTTCATTTGCTAAGTGGAAATGGAAACCCCTATTAGGTTTGATAAATTTACCCAATGCTAAACATGACCATTATTTCCTTATAGTATAACTCATGGAAATGCCAATAGGATTGAAGAAAAATGACATTAAATTATGTTTCCTTTCTCAATGGTATGACTAATGATTAAAACCATCAATTATATTTTATTGATCCCATAGACATGGTTGAATACATGTGGGAAAAAATTGGTTTGATATGGATCGAGATGACAATTTTCTATGGGTGAGGGTGGATGACCCCAACAATTTTCAACGACAACACTACCCTACTATTTGATTGGATCCACCTTTGACAAGGAGGTTTCTTCATGGATAGGGGATAAGAAGTGAAAAAATTCAACGAGAATGAACTACATGCTGATGGTTGAATGCAACATGCCATGAAAAATCTCACAATTCGTGATGTTACAAAAATTCCATAGGTGGGGTCACCCACAAAGGAAGAAGTTATAGAGTTTCCAGGAGGCATTTCAAGCGTAAGGGTAAGTGGATATGAACTATTGCATTAGCCCTGTCAATATAAAGAGTGTGTAGAGGATGTAGGAGATCAAAACTATGAATTAATGGAGGAATAAGAAGGTGATGATACATATGAAAACATTTGCAGTATCCATCCTCCTCCATTTTCATCATTGGATTGACTGTCTATCATAATGCAATTTAAGAAGCTTGCATAAAACCATACACATTGTTGGATGATGTTACTCATTTGCCGAGACCACATACTGTGGCTTGGATGATTCCTTGCCAAAAATATTTTTTTTAACTATACAGATGCCCTTCGATTATTGGACGAGATGTGTCCCTCGTTCGATGGGGTTGCTATAACTCCGACAAGCACGATTCATCAGACATTAGACTAAGACTATCAGATAACCGACGAGCACCTGTCGCAAATTCAACAGCATGAGCCCCAAATTTTACAACAGAACTGTCGCAACCTGGACTAGCTCCAGTTGCAAGTTCGACTAGAACCCATTGCAAATTCGACTAGCGCCCATCGCGAATTCGACAAGCATCCGTCGCAAATTCCACGACATAAGCCCCAAATTTTACGAAGGAACTATCTCACATTTGACAAAGAGAAGTCAGATCTTCGACAAAATGGAAGTTGGATCTTTGACAACTTGGGAGTCGGATCTTCAACGAGTTTTGGCATGTGGTCGAATATTCGACGATATGCCACCGACAACAAAAAAAATTGTTGTTGTCAAATTACCGACAGGCTTTTGTCGAATTTCAGACATGGAAGCCGTCGGATTTTGGGCTCAAATTCTGTTGTGGAGATATAATCTCCTCATAGGAGGGATCTCGACTCCCTCCTCAATGTGACACCATTGCTTCCACAAAGAGCCAAGACCAAGAGACACTTAAAACCTAAGTGAAAATTATAAAGCCCGTCGATTAGTAGATTCTCAAATGTCATACACAAAACCACTTTACAAGCAGTGCCTCCTTTATCAACATTATGAAAATAAACCTATTGGTCCTATTCGTAAAGTCCACTATAACCTGGGTCACAATTTGACTTACTTCAACTTAAAAAATAATTTTAACACTGTAAAAAAAGAGTTTAAATATATTTAAATAAAATCCTCAAAACAAATGCCCCATGCTAAGATTACTAATAATACTTCAAACATTTTCACATTCAATTGCTACACCACACTCTACACCCGTGCTGCATTGTTCCCTAACCATATATTTCTTAAGCCTATTTAATTTTCTACTTTATATTTATATTCGTCTTCCGTTATCCTAAATAGGTTGTCTACCATGGCATGCTCTATTCTTTTAGAGAAACAACACATATTTTTACTTTATTTGGATATTTAGATTTCCTAAATTTGCTCCACCATAGCTCATTGCTCCTTTTAACTTGTTATAGATAAACTATGTTGACGTTATTATTATTATATTACTATCTTTTGTTTGTATTATGTTTTTAGTTTTTATAAATTTTATGTCCTGAACATATAGTGACCATGGACCATATTGAATATATTCGTACCCTGTTGTAGGACGAATTCAATGATTAACCTTATGAATATTTTTCCTATTATTTAATTATCAAATTATCTATATTTTTTATTTGTCTATGTAGTGATTAAGTCTGCATTTGGATAAGGCTAGGGTTTCTTCTACCAGTTGTTCAAGTATGGCACACATTGTCTTGTGAAAATCAAATGCACACTTCGATCTCTCACTTAATGAAATTGTTTGATAGGTTCACGCAATCTAACATTAAAATTTTTGGGTAGAACGGTTAATGAGGCCATCCAATGAAGTCAATGAATTTTTTAAATTTCAAGTATAGTTTTGGAGTTACCTTTCCATTCGACCATTTGCATCGATCAGACGACTTGGCTCGCGTGAGCTTTCACATCACGGATTGTTGGTCGTTCGATCGGTGCAAATGGTCGGGTGGAAAGCTAACGCCTATAGTTTCTATTAGAAATTTTTGAACGAACCTAAGATTTTAGAATTTTTACAAGGCATCTTTGGATTATTGCTCTTTTGCATTTGAAGGTTAGACATGCGGAAATGACTCCATTGTGTGCTAATACATAAATCCTTTGGATGAATGTTTAATTTCATGTCAGGGTTAAGAGTGATAAAAGCGTTTTGAAAACGTATATCCTTTGTTTTGCATAATCCAAATGGCTCAAGTTTGTAGTAAAAAATCTTTTATTTATGGTGTCGAATGTTTTGAAATTTTTTGGGTTATTAAGTCTTAAATGTTTTAATGATTCAAGTTGGTTAAGTTAAATGTTATTGCATTACGAGAAGCGAGGAGTTTTCTAACTCAGTATAGGGGAGATCCTGTTAGGTTAGTTATGTTATGCTAGCCGACATAAATAACAAATATTAAAAAAATGAAAAATATAAATTACATATAGATTTAAATAAAAAAACAAATTAAACTAGACTAGATCCATTTTAAACTTGTATCTATCAAATACCGTGAGTAATCCAAATGGTAAAAAATGTGCATCTCAAGAAATTGGATCCCTCTCGATGCTTGATAGATCCGGTTTTAAAATGGATCTATGCTAATGGTATATAATACACCCAATTTCTTCGACCGATAGTAAGTTTATTTAAGGAGATATTTTTTTATATCACATCAAATTGTTTTATTAAGATATTTTTTTATATTGATTTTGCAAAAGTTATGGTGTTAATTTTTTTTTTACTTAATTATGGTTAAAAACAAGTCACCTAGTATTGAATACATGCCGATGCTATGGATAAATGAAAAATAAAATTTCCCTATGGTTTTGCTATTGTCAGATTTTCTATTGACTGATTTTAATTCCTATTTAAAATTGTCCTTTATTCAATAATTCCTATTTAAAATTGTCTTTTATTGTCCTTAATTCTTATTGTAAATTGTTCTTTATTGAATAACTTTGGAATGAAACACAAAAGAGAGAATTATTTGTTCTTTGCTGGAAATTGTGCAACCTCTGCAAAAAGAAAAAAAGTAAGGCCTCGAGCAGAAACATAGGGAGTTTCTAATATTGGTCAAGAGAGAAATAAACAACGCAAGTTTGTTCCATTTTGACCAAGGTTCTTGGATTGAAACAACGAGAGGATCTCGTGGTTGTAAAACAAAAATTGAATAGAGAGTTGAGGCAACAATGAAAAATGAAACATCAATTAAAAACTGATCAAATTTATGTTAGTAAGTCTCCCAAACTTTTAACAATCCACATAGGAATTTTATGAACAAAATACTAACCAAGGCACCACCACTTCTTATATGAATGAAGATAAGAGAAAAGGTTCTAGAAGTCATTTACTTCTTACCATGGATATTGAGGCTCTACATTTCTCTATTTGTATGGAGGAATGGACAACCGTAGGGGATCACCACATATGGTACGTGATGTTACTTAAAAAGGCCATTTTATTTTTTGGTGTGTCGAAGCCACATGCAAAGTTCAACAATGTTCTCTCTAACATTCCAAAGGATTTAACAAGACTTAAGGAAAATATATACAACATAAAATCCTATAATGGCATGAAATATGTACTACTAATGCCATATGTACTACTAATGCCATTTGGGATTCATTATAGTTAAGGGGCCCTTTGTTAGTGGGTTTCATTAATTATTGGGTCGACGACCTTGATGATCGGAAGTCTACTGTAAGTTATATTTTCATTCTTGGTTTTGAATCTGTCACTTGAACTTGTAAGAAGCACCAAACTCTTTTTTTTTCTTTAGAAGAAATAGAGTATTGAGTCGATGTTAATGCAAGTCAGGAAGCCTTGTGGCTTCAACAGATCCTTTCAGAGTTTGGATTTGAGAAGAATCATCCAACTACCATTTGTTGTGAGTATCAAAGTTCCATCAAACTCACCAAAGATCCAATTCAATATCAATGGAGCAAATAGATTGAGCTACATATGCAATTCATCAGAAATCGTGTTCATGATCACATTCACAAAAGTGCTATTTTTCCCTATAGATGATCAAGTTGTAGACATCTTCTGAAAGTCTCTTACACAAGTGAAGTTTTCTAAACTCCTATCTATGTTTGGAGTCACAATAATTTGGCATTAAAAGGGGATAGGCTCTAATGTCTCCTACCTTCTCTTATAGTGCCCTTTTTGTAAATCCTTCAATCATATCCCAAGAAGTTTTTAAAGGAGATGGTAGGATACTTATACACTTAGGAGTTAGTTAAGATCAACTTTGTATAATGTGTCTTTATGTAAAGTGTATTTATTTAGTAGGAATTAGTATGCATTTGTACTTATGTAATCTGATGGTCATGATATGTTCTAGATATAGAGTGATATGATAGTCCATCTTCACCTTGATATTAACAACAATTGGTACATGTCTTAGCACCCAATTGGTCCATGATCTCTATTTGAAGAGAATGGAGAATATTTTGGTCAATGATCGATTGTGAGAAACTCATGTGTGACATAATTTTTCTTTTGCATAATGTATTGCCTCAAGTAGCTATTTGGTTGGGACCATGGACTATTTCCTTTTTCGAGGGTTTTAACCATGTAAAAACCTGGTATGTTGATCTCTAATATGTTTTTTGTGAGCGGTTGTTGAGGTGTTCAATATTTTGGAAATATCATGTATTTTCCAAACACTATGCTATCACCCAACACAATTAATCTCTAATATAACCATTGTTGGAAAATGGTTGCATTCTCAAACTTAACAAAGTCCCAACAATATATCAGAATATGTGCTTTACTCTTTCCAACAAGAATTAGGAAGGGAAAATTCCATCTGAAAAACCACATTTTTCAATTCATGCCTTGGTAGGAAGGCCTTGGAATCACTAGAAAAGAAAACACCCAAATTGTTTATCTCACCCAAATCAACTACAAGCTATACAATCTTTTGATCCACTGTATCTTTGCATCAATAGAAACCCATCATGAAATAAGAATAGGATTAAGCTTGTGTCTCCTATGAAGAAGAAATTACAACCTTTGAAAATCATATTGAATAAAAGGGTGCGAAATACTCCACTCCCAATCATGTTAGAAGGGGATAACGAGTGGTTTGAGATTACCAATGAGATGAGGATGAAGGGGATATACTTCAGACAAATAAAAAAAACCATTAATTAAAAAAAATACACCGTTAATAAATCCATTATTTACAATGTGGATGAATTGAAACTATGGGTTGAGTTTTATGAACATAAGTGAAGGAAACCAGGGATAGTGATATGAAATCATTCTTACTATTGAACTCTAGAAGCATATCTTATCATGATCACTTTAAATAAAATATGCAAATGATTTGTCCTACCCATTGGTTGGCTAACCAAATCATAGCAAAATATGTCACTTCTAGTCGTTACTTGTGTGGTGAAAAGGATGGACTAATGTACCTCAAATTTACCATTTTTTTTCTAAACTTTTCCGCTACTTGCAACATTTATGGCATATATTGTAAGGCACTAATTATCATTCATCTTAAGGAAGTTATCCTCTACTTCCTATTTGGAATTATAGGTGGCGTCTTTCTTTTATCTAAACACAATTGACAACAATTATCATTGAAATCTTACTCTTTATTCGATTTGCAATTTAGTCTTTACTCTAACTAGCCATGTATTATTAATATGTAGTTAGTCTCATATATATATATAGCTAGCCATGTATTATTAATATGTAGTTATTCACTTCCATATGTTAATTATTACTCTTTTATATATATATATATATATATATATATATATATATATTATATTATATTATATTATATTATAGTATAGTATATTATAGTATAGGGAACACAACTTATTTAATCTTCCTAACGACTAATTTGCAGGCCAAGGAAAATACTAACATCGAGCCTGAGCTGGATTGAAACACCAACATATTATTCATTATGGGTAATAACATATTTTCTTTACTTTGCCTTCGATGACGCCTATGTTAACACTAGCGCATTGTGAAGGGGGAGAATCACGTTAGGATTATTAATACTACCAAATATATACTCGCAATTGCCTCAAAGGTGGAATAAAACACCAAAGGAATTTATGGTAATTCATGATACTAAATGAAAACATTTTTCAACAATCAAAATAAGGGATTAAAAAAATGCAAATCATAAAAAGTGCTATTCATCAAGTCTTATGATGAAATGGAGTTTATTTGGAAGCATTTTGAAAAAAACAATGTTTATTTGTAACAAATCAAAATAGATAAAATACTGAACTAATTTAATATTTGAATATTTATAGCACTTTATAGAAGTAATCATTAATTTTAGAATTTTTGAAACAAAATTCTCTTGTAACTACGGGCAAGAATAGTTCGATCTCAGTCAAAACTCCATATTTTAGATAGAGCCCTTTTGAAACATACCATCAACACATGTTAAATTATTGGAGGTTTTGTTTTAAATCATATGAATGTTTAAGAGGCAGTTACATGTGTAAAATTATGCGAAAAAAATGAATATTTTGCAAGAAAAATTAAAATCAAGTGTACATGAAATTAATGTACACAATTATTTTTTGAATGTAAGCTAAAACCACCCTAAGAGGTAGAGAACTAGAGCCACAACACTCCATCTTCCTTCAACAAAGCTCATTTATGCAAGAAACTATACAAAAAATGAGTCGAAACACCGATAAATAATGCAAAAGGGAATTCTTGCATTGTTCTAAGGATTTTCCACTGACAACCAAAGAGGTAACAAGGTCAAACACATTAAATGGTAGATTAATGATGATTAATTTTTACATTTCAAATGTGTATGATCATGAAAGCTACTAAATTGTTTGACACTTGCATTTCACTTGATGGCTCAAAGCTTTGTACAATGACATGCTATTCAAACTGTGTAGACGACATTGTAACTAAAAGGATTCATAAGTGCACAAAATATTATATTTTCCAAGTCTACTCCATGTTCAATGAATCACTACATTTTTGTGTATAGAAATAAATTCACGATAATCTCATATATCTTTGCATATAAAACCAATGTTACATTTTAGCGAATAGAAATAAATTCAAGAAAACATGAAATAAGAAGATCATAATAGTGTGAGAACAAGGGTTATGTTGAGTAGATGGCAAAGAAGAAGTGGAAATTGAGCAATACACAATACAACTTAATGCATAACCATGAATAATACATCTAATTGAGTAAACCAAGTCCATGATTTAAGTCCTCCCATTATATGGATGGCTCTAATTATCATTATTAGAACCTAACATATGTATGTTTTGAATTATTTCTAAAACATAAATATCTCTCTATCTAAATTAGCTTATTATCTCCTAAATCCCAATATATGACCAAAAAATGTGGAGATTTTAGACATTAACTATTAAAAATTGAAAGCATAAATCCATTTTAAATTGGATTTATCAAACACATAAAAATATCATATGTATTGAGGTGTACTTTTTTTTATTGATAAAAAAAAAATTATCTTAAATTTTTACACCACTATTTTTTTTTGAAGTAAGACAAATCTATATTCTAACTCCTATATCAATAGAAATGATCACAATATAATGATACATTCATAGTTATAAAGAAAACAGACCCTCACTTTTTTAATGCAAAAACAATTTAAAAGTATGCAAACATTGTTGAAACATAATATAACGTGTAAGTATAATATAGTGTATAAAAGCCGTGAATTCACATAACAAAATCTACTTCTAAATACATAGGCAAAGAGATTGTACATAGTGAGATTCCCCATTTTGTTCATAATTTTTTAATAAAAAAAAAGCTAAAGTAAAACACAATACTAATTAGAAATACATAAAAATGATCCTTAATTCATATAAACTAAAAACAATCTCACCACAAACTCCATTTTTAAAAGCAAATATGTTAAACTAAATTAAAAACTAAATACTTACAACAAATTTCATCTTTAAAAGTATGTTCAACTAAACTTAAAACAAAAACCTCACATCAAACTCCACTGTAAAAAAATCTTCAACTAAAACTAATACAATTAATTATAAACAATACGATACTCTTTAAATAACATCCTCAGAAATAACAATATTATAAATATCAGCGTCATCCTTATTAATGAAGTAGCATTTTAAAAAAATGGTTGGGCCGGAAGAAGCCATAAAGCTTATGTAATGCTCGTGAAGTCCCACTATTGAGATAGATATATAACTACTTGGCGGAAAAAAAAACACTATTAGAATAGTGAGATTCACACCAATGTATTGTATATGGCAATCTACCAAATTAACAAAATAAATAGAATTCCCCTTCCCCAATGCAATATCATTTATGAAGGCTCTTTAGGCCTCTTGCCATGGCAGAATCATGGAATCAAAACCTTATACAGGTCCCACCAATCCTTCGTAACAAGGAAAATACTAAAAAATTTATGCTCCCACTAACTAAAGGGACCCGTTTTTATGAATTATAAACGACACTTTAGAAATATTTCCCTTCCCTTTTTTCGATATCTATAATGCATATGAGGAGGCGACACTATGCAAGATAAAATCTATTTATTTTTGTACCCAGTTTAATGTTTTCTTTTGGGCTCTTAGTGATCTTGGTTGTTCTCTATGGTTGTGAAGTTTAGGCCAGTGGTACCTCTGACTTACAATGGAAGCAAATAGAAAAGATTCAAAAACACATGATCACAAGCAATTTCAAAATTAAGAGTTCAGTGGCATATGAGATCATGCTAAGTGAAATGGGGGCGGCTTCTATTGAAGCAATCGCTATGGTATGACTCATAAGATATCTAAAAAGAGTTGAGCAAATGGAAGAAGGTAGATGGCCTAAGGTTGTCTTCAATGTGGCATATTGTGCAAAAGAAAGAAGACTTGGATGCGGATGCGGAAAAATATTAAATGGCTTAGCAAGTGGGCTATGTGCTTGAGCACGTGCCCTACGAATAGTAAAGAAATAAAGGCTTTTGTTATCAGTAAGTTCCACAAGCAAACTTGGGATAAAGAGCTAGGGAGAAAGAGAAAGTATTATATTGAAGAGTTTAACCCTACCTACAATCAGCTTCAAAAGGCGTACATAGGGGCCAATATACCTTGGAAAGCCAAAATTCTCATTGCTCAATTAAGAACTAATTCCCATCAACTCCATTGTGAGATCGGGCACTGGAAAAGGCCAAAAGAAGCTTGGGCAGAAAGAGTGTGTATTTTTTCCACCGATGGTAAGGTGGAGACAGAAAAGCATTTCATTTTAGAGTGTGAAGCCTTTAAGGACACTAGGGACATGTATGCAAATGTATTGACAGATAAATCTTGGGATGATTTATTTGACAAGGGAACTGTGGAAAAATTGGGGGCGCTCATCATCAAGTTGAACAGACAAAGGATTGAATTGCAGAAAACAACGTGCGAGTTGGTATGTCCCATAGGCTATTCTTAGCCTCGCGGACATTAAAATATTTCCTTCCTTCCTTAAATGGAATATATTCTAATCAAATAGGGGACGGTGTCCGGAATGATATTAGTTAAGTTTGCCATGCATGTCCCTCATCTCATTGTCGCTGTCACCCATCACTATTGATTCAGTTGGCTGGTTCATCGGATGTTAGTGACTGCCTTCTATTTACCCACCCATAGCAAAGAATGTTGTTCCCTCTTCATGCATGTACCATTCCCTCCTACCTCGGTAAACGACCCTTTGGGTCATATTCATTGTGATATCATTCCAATTTTCCATACGCAAAAGATGATGTTCCCCAAGTAAACACCAGATGATTAGAGGGAGCTTCCAATTTCCTGTTACATGTGAGCAAAGGAAGTCCATCTATAACCAAAGGAAGGGGTGATTTACCTAGTGGCTCTACCAGTTGCTCATTATTCAATACCATATGCAAGCATGGATGCCACCCATTATAACGGAGCCAATCCCCCATTGATCCGAAAGAGGCAAAGAAAACAGAGCTTAAGTAAGAGTCCAAGCAAGCACCACCTATTTCATAGCTTGTTATAGAGCCAACATTTTCTTTACTAGTGTGATAGGACTAGCAGTAGACATAGGAACAACAACACAGTCCAGTTATAACAGTCTGTCCCAGTAGTGATAATTGTCTTTACCAGTTTTGAAAAGAGGCTTTCCAAGAGCATAGTTTAAATTGGAACTTACCAGGGGAAAGCATTTTAAACTTTAACTCTCCAAGAACATTTGAAATTGGAGTAACTTACTAAGATACATAACACTCGCCTCACCAAGTACAACACAAGCCTCATCTTAACTTTCCCACCTCACCTCACCAATCAGATCACTTATACCCTCACACTCACACATAGCGATATACAGATCACGTTGATATGCAATTCAAAAAGCATAGTACAAATAAATGATAATGCAAAATGAGAAGTTACTGAGCTTATGCATCCTTGTATAATTACATATATAACACAATAACATGATTATTATCACTTCTATTAGCGATATGCACATGTTTGTTTAGGAGGTGGGTAACGTTAGGTGGAGCACACCCAAACTCAATCATTGCATCCAAGTTACCACCAAAGCTGAGATATATTCTCCAAAGAAAAAGCTATACTCATCGAAGCTCTACTACGTGCATGAAGC
This sequence comes from Pseudotsuga menziesii, assembly GCA_001517045.1. Lineage (NCBI taxonomy): Eukaryota > Viridiplantae > Streptophyta > Pinopsida > Pinales > Pinaceae > Pseudotsuga > Pseudotsuga menziesii. The sequence goes on from LPNX011198038.1 coordinate 685,289, forward strand.
TCTATTCAAGAAAGTAAGCTCTATTCATGGGATCCTCTATTCATCGAAGCTATACTACATGCTACAAATCATCCTTTGCAATCAATGCTAAAAGGTCAGTGCTCTACAACCTATTCTCTCAGTGCTCAAGAGTAAGTGCTACTAAATAAAGCTATTTAAACATATACATAAAGCACGAACTAACTGCCTTTAGCAGCCTCCCTAGTTATATATCTTTTCTGTCTCATTCTAAGTGTCAGTTGATGCCTTTTCAAATATCTAACGTTTATTGGGTCAAGCTCCAGTATTCACTTTGTTGTAAATATCTTCATCAAGTGTTATATCATCAGAGTTTTTGCAGAACTAATTGCGTCTATTGGGAAGATCATATGACCATCACACATCCCTCCATCATTCCATGTTGTGTATTTGGGTTTCAATATTAAGTCTGCGGTTTAGAATTTACAAGTATAGATATGAATACTCAGCTTCACAAGTTTCAAAGTTCAAATATTTGTTAAACATTATCAAAATTGAAGAAAATAAAGTAAAATTTCATAACTAAATAGAACTTATATTTTAAAGAAAAAAACATGTATGTAACAAATCAAAACCAAAAGTTCCAACAAAACATTTAACATTTAAAACTATATATATATATCAATGAAGCATTGTTCCTACGGTGAAATATAAACCCACATATAAAATCATTACGGACTTCAATATTGTATGCCATTAATTGTGTAAAATCTTATATCTATATCTTAAAAAATTTCATTGCAATTATATTTTGCCTGCTTACAATAAAATCCACTAACTACTTATACTGAAAACACCACAAAGTTATGTCATAAAACTACAACATTTTTATCAACTTGAGATATGGATTTGTTTTATCTGAGTCACAAGATTCGGCGAATTTGAACCTTAAGATATGGATTTGTTTTACTTTTATCATTTATATTCAATGCACTCACTATAATACGTATATTCAATATATTATTACTCACTATAATACATATATTCAATATATTATTACATGGAAGAATATTACCAGTTTTGCATAAAATATTATGTGCTCACAACTATTTAACATGTTCATCAATTTCATTAACAGAAATTAAGATTGCAGAAGTAAAATGGAGAAAATCACTTATCTTAAGATGAACTCGAGCCACAACCAGCTACGTCGCTGCAACGTTCCACCCAACCATAGGCCAGCGTGCTCCTTAATCTCTCAGCAGCGCTACCACCCCCGAGCTGGGCATGATTCTCCAAGGAATAAGGGAACTAGCAGGCTTACACATAGCCAGGGATATACAAAACACAGCCAAGCCAACACAGTTGGGTTTATCAGGCCATCCAGGAGTTTGGGAAAGGCTAATTGCTAAGCTGGTGAGCTCATTACCGAGCTAAGAACACCTACACCAGAACTAGTCTGACCTCTAAAACACCCAAACACACCCAACACAAGGAATCAATCCCTTCTCTGCTACACAGTCCCTCAGGCCTTGCATTCCCTTCCAGTGCTATTCAGGGGTGATGGAGAAGAAGGCCAGCCCTCTAACTCTGTCTGTGTGGTTTCCAGCCACCAGGTTTGTCAAGGAAAACTAAGCCCCCATCCCTGCTCCCAATACAATCCGAAGACCAACCATTGCACTCAGGCAACCAATCAGCTATCACAGCTTAAACAGGGAAAACGATTTCCTGAGTCGTTCTTGGCCCTATTGTGGCCAAAACGACTCTCAAGCGAATTACAACAATTCCCAAACGCAATAGAAATACAAGTACAACAGGGGAAAATCAGCAGTCCGTTCAAGACAACGAAGACACGGGGAGACTTACACAGACCATGCAGTAAAAGAAATTAACAGAATTCTGACCTGGGCATGAGTAACAATCAATGCCAAATCCACATTTCAGCTCGTGAGGCAAAGATACAACTGCACCGTCCACCAATCTGCAGAAGAAAATCACGTGGGTAAAACCCAGAAATTCCTGTGCGTGAGAGAAACAATAAGACCCTGTGAGGAATGGACAGGCAATGGAGGCCCTGCATGAGGAAAAACAGCTCCGTATTTGTCCGTGGATGAACAGACAATAGGGAGGACGCGAAATTTCAGTGCGTGGGTGTTCACCAACTCGTGGAGAGAGGAAGAAAATCTGCGTGAGGGGTGATAGTCGTTTTTCCTTTCCATTCAAAAGTCAACTATGGGTGGAGTGTGCGTGGAGGCATGGACTAACAGTCCTGCCACCCCACTCCCAAAACAATTAACTGGACTGACAGTCCTGCCACCCCACTCCCAAAACAATTAACTGCCATAACTTCCCTCAGCTACCAGCAAAAATTATTAACTGAAGGTGGTTGGGATAAAACAAAAGAAGATGACACATGGGTTTTTCCCCTTTTTGGCTCAAGGTTTGACAAATTCCCCCCCACATCCTTATCCTTGGGAAAATCATGCCCCATTCGATTTAGTTGCCGCGACCGTAGCTGGTTGTGTTCATTTTAATTATAGATGCATATTTACATGATGACCAACATAATATATGCCGCATGCCCCGATATACCATCGGTGACAAATTTAAATCCAAAACGTAGCATAACCGATCAATGGTGGGGCCTTGGCCTTTAGCTCCGCACCATGATCATTATAATATATACATCATATACATCTAGTGCAACGGGGTCAAAACCGGGGTGTTACAAGGATAAAAAGCAATTTTGTTTAGAATGACCTATGTATAGCCACATTAGATCTCAATCTCAATTTCAAAATATTTGTAATATGTATGATCTTTATAACATGTTAAGTCTCTAAAACCATGGAGATTTAGGTAATTTTTTCTCCAATCTCTTTAATCATAAAAGCAAAATGTCAAAACAAATCAAGTAATTCCTCATCAATTTTTCTCAAAGGTTTGATAAACAAAGTTGGTCTCGGTGAACAATAACCACCACCGCCATCATTAATAAAATTGATGCACTTTTATACAAAATACAAAACAAGGTCTTCCCCTTCTAAATATATTTCTACAATTTTCTCCCAAAGTTTATAATTAAAAGATTGATTTAAGATCAAAAGTTGTTAGTGTAATAATGATTGCCCTTATCTTGGTGACATGGGACATGTGTGTGTGTGTGTGTGTGAGTGATAGATTAGATATAACTAGCTCCAAGGTTTAGCTCAATGAATTAAACCATCTTCCCAATCCATGCTAATGATGGGGGATGTCATGCTAGTTCAAATCCAAATTCAATGGTTGAACAACTAATGTGATGGTGATTGAGTTTGGGCCTCCATCCAAATATTCCAAAGAAGAGGGAGGGATTACATGATATTTTCCTTGATTTTAAAAATGGAAAAAAGAGGCATCATAACTCTAAGTGTTAGTGTAAATTACACATAACACCTAATGTTAATTGAACCATCACTAAGATTATTTAGTGATCATTCATGTGATCACAAGCTAACAAATAAATATTTACAAGCATAATCAAATAAAATTGAAAAATACCTTTAAGTCACCAAAACATTTAAACATGTTATGTAATCTAAAATCGAAACAATAAACTTACATATCAAGTACTCTATTAAATACCAAAACATGAAGTAATAAATAATTATAAAAAATAATGGGTGGCAAGTGCAGGGGTTGAGGGGTCCTCATTGGCCCCAATGCACAATAAGTAATTAGGTTTTCTTAGGGATTGAGTGTCACCGCCAATATTACACAGAGGTGCATGCCTTATTTCTAGGAACCAAAATATGTTAAAAACCTTGGGCTGCAACAAATCATAAGCTTTGGAGACTCCTTGCATGTTATCAAACAAGCGAGAAGTCAAGCTAAGAAGAAAGGTAAGATGTAGAACATTATTTATAGTACTATCACCTGGAATCTTCAGAGCATTAAAGAAGTAAAGTATTTCCACATTAGAAGACACAACAATAGCCTCGTATATCAACTAGCAAATATCGTGATCAAGCTTGATAAAGGAGTGTTGGTATGCAACACAAGTTCTTCGAAGCAAAGATGGTTACCATAAGTTCATTGTAGAAAGTTACTATGGTGAAGGCTAGAAAGCTTAAGGATCACCAAACAAATTGGTTTATGCTAAATATTGGAGTCATTCAACACATGGCCTCCAAACGAAAGTTATATTCCAAGCACTTAACACCAAATATCATCACATTTACCCCAAGCAAGCAAGACCTCTCTCCCCCATGTGCCTTTGGCCTTGCATGCCCTTACTTGCAATTGGGAATTGTGGCCTTCTCCTTTGTTCTTAGCATCTCATGTGGGATAAATTTGGGTGCCATAGGCTTGTTAAAACAAGAGTTTGATGTGGTGGGGAAACTCTAGCGTGAAGCCGAGGAGAGTGATTGTGCTCGAGGGAACCGGTCCAAACTTCTCTTCTCTACGGGCTCTCCGAGTAAGGAATCGATTGTTGAACTAGTTTTTGCTACATAATGGAATGTGGTAAATACCCCTCGGTTGTTCGTCTTGTTAAACCTAGAGGGATACAAGTTATATTGCTTGCCCCCTCCTCGATTGTTATTTTTGTTTCCCTTGGGTGTGGGAGTAGTGCTCTTTTGAAGGGGACGAGGGTTGAAATGGCCAAACCCTTGAACTGTGGGTCAAATGTAGGCATGGCTTTGAGTGAAATAGGGGACATTAAGCGGATCCTATGAAGTTGAAGACCTAGGTGGAGGGAATGGACCAATCCATTGAACGAATTAGTGCTGATATTGAATTGTAGGACCTAAAACATTATCTACTTGAATCCAAGGTTGAGAAGTGGGGGGGGGTGGGGGGGATATTGAAAAGTTGATAAGAGAAATTGAACTACATTTCAATGTGATTATGGAATTTACCCAAGGGAGACAGTCTCGTGTCGAGTATTATTCTACCTGCAAACATCTAGAAAACGACACAATGCAACATACAATATTGGTAAGATTTGAAGGCCCGGGTTCCCCAATTTAGGAACAAATTCATGGCAATCAGTTCTTGGAGGAACACTAATGCAACCTAGTTTAGTTATAAATAAGCTAATTTCATATGTATTTCTAATATACTTTCCCATTAAAGTAGTGTGTTAGGAAATATAGAAGCATAAACTTTATAAATACTTATATTGCAAGATTGATGTATATGGTTTAATGAAATCTTGAAGGAATTCTGTTACCATGAGTTCATTGTAGAAAGTTACTATGGTGAAGGCTAGAAAGCTTAAGGATCACCAACCAAATTGGTTTATGTTAAATATTGGAGTCACTCAAGACATGGCCTCCAAATGAAAGTTATATTCCAAGCACTTAATAATGCCAAATATCATCGCATTTACCCCAAGCAAGCAAGACCTCTCTCCTCCATGTACCTTTGGCCTTGCACGCCCTTACTTGCACTTGCAAACATATTGGGAATTATGGCCTTCTCCTTTGTTCTTAGCAACTCGTGTGGGATAAATTTGGGCCTCGTGGGTTTGTTAAAACAAGAGTTTGATGTGGTGGGGCAACGCTAGCATGAAACTTATGAGAGTGATTGTGCTCGAGGGAACCGGTCTAACTTCTCTTCTCTACAGGCTCTCCGAGTAAGGATTTGATTGTTGACCTAGTTTTTGCTACATAGTGGAATGTGGCAAATACCCCTCGATTGTTTGTCTTGTTGAACTTAGAGGGATGCAAGTTATATTGCTCGCCCCCTCCCTAGTTGTTTGTTTTGTTTGCCTTGGGTGTGGGAGTAGTGCTCTTTTGAAGGGGAGGAGGGCTGAAATGGCCAAACCCTTGAACTATGTGTCAAATGTAGGCATGGCTTTGAGTGAAATAGGGGACATTAAGCGGATCATATGAAGTTGAATACCTAGGCGGAGGGAATGGAGCAATACATTGAACGAATTAGTGCTCATATTGAATTGTAGTACCAAAAATATGATCTACCTGAATCCAAGGTTGAGAAGTAGGGGGGGTATTGACAAGTTGATAAGAGAAATTGAACTATCATTAGAGGAAATTTCAACTCAAAATGGGCCTCCTAAAAAAAATTAATAAAATAATAGTTAAAATAATGAAATAATATTTATTAATTTTGGAGAAAGAAAAGAAAAAAACTACTTTTTTGTTTGTATTTTCGACATATCTCCTTGTGTTTTTACTCAAATTTAGATCGAGAGAGCTCGTTGGATGTCATCATCACGTTTTTTCAGGTATTTCTTTTTTTGGGGTAGCAGAGTCTGTCAAAAGTATGCCGAGTGGGTACTCATTGGATGCGGAATTTAATTCCATCATCACGTTTTTTCAGGTATTTCATTTTTTGGGGTAGCGAGGTCCGTCAAAAGTATGCCGAGTGGGTACTCGTTGGATGCAGAATTTAATTCCGCATCCAACGAGCTCTCCCGATCGAAATTTGAGTAAAAACACGAGGAGATATATCGAAAATGCAAACAAAAAAAGTAGTTTTTTTAATGATACCTATCCCCAAATTTATATTAAAAAAGTGTTTAAGACCTATACGGTATTTCAAATTTAAAGCAATTTCATNGCTCATTTTGAGTTGAAATTTCCTCTAATGATTTCAACCTGATTATGGAATTTACCCAAGGGATTCAGTCTCATGTTAAGTATTCTTCTACCTGCAAACATCTAGAAGACGACACAATGCAACATACAATATTGGTAAGATTTAAAGGCTCGGGTTCCTCAATTTAGGAACAAATTCATGGAAATCATTTCTTGGAGGAACGCTAATGCAACCTAGTTTACTTATAAATAAGCCAATTTCATATGTATTTCTAATACGCTTTAATATTAAAGTAGTATGTTAGGCAATATAGCAGCATAAACTTTATAAATTATCATATTGCAATATTAATGTATATGGTTTAAGGAAATCTTAAAGAAATTGTGGTACTGACATAAACTTTGTATTGGACCTATCTGTAAATCTTGAGTTACTTAAGATTCTCCTCAATGATTTTAACATAAAAATATTATCCATTTCTATTAAAAAAATTTGTACTAACCATTTTAAATTTCTATAATTAATACATTCTATCCCAATTAGATAAAATTAATAACACTAATAAATTAAATATAAAATTATAATAATTTAAAATTAAGAAGATTTTATACTTCTTATTATTAATACAATTTATCAAATTATCTAAAATATAAAATAATTATTATTAATTAAAATTAAACAAACTAAACAATAATTATTTAAAATTAAACATAAAATATATAATATAATATATCTTGAAACAAACTTTTTTATTAAATTAAGTTAAATATGTTTTAAAAATATATATATATAAAAGTGCCTTTAAAATATTCAAATTATCAATTAATTTCAAAACGTTAAATGATAGTTTTAAAGAGATACATTTCAATTTAAATACATATAGTGATATTCATATTTAATAATATGTGTGCGGGGGTAATTATCTTTAAAGTCCAAAGGAGTTGGATTCATTGATGAAGAGCAATAAGCTTTTCGTCGATTGGAAAAGTTCAATTTTAATGACAAAGCCTAAAGCCATAGGGTCACCATAAGGTATTGGTCAAACATGTGGTTGCACCCAAAGAGATTGTATTAAATAATTTCGTGACCCGTACACATGAATAGATCAAAGCCCACTTCCACGTCCTTCAATTAAAAACCCCAAAGGGGTTGGATCCATCGATGAAGAGCAAGGAGTTTTTCCCCAGTAGGCAAGGTTCAATTCCAATGAGGATTGTGTTTGAAGCCATGGGGTCACCTAGAGGTAGTGGTCGAATGTATGGTTGCACCCATAGATATTGTATTAAATGATCTTGTGACCCATGCACACATAAGTGGATTAAAACCTACCCCCATATCCTTCAATTTAGAAGTCAAGTCCAATAGCGTGGTTGGTATTCAAGGTGTTTCATTTGTTAAGTGGCCCAAGGTTCAAAACTCCTGGTGGTGGGAGGAGACAACAAAAGATCTAGCCATGCTAAGATTTGTTGTGGCCTAGGCTAGGTGTGATTCCCAAGTGATTTTGACGACTTGGATGTCTTTGGGTCGCAGTTTCTTAGACCAAAGGCCAATCCCACAAGTCAAGGACATTTGAGCAAACAATATATATATATATATACTGAACCAACCTTAGAGTATTTCTCTTATGAATTCAACATATTATTTACGAAAATAGAACTTAGATGGATAAGATAACACTCTATCCCACAATTATTAAAACAAAACACACACACACACACACACGCATAGATGGGATGTCTCTCACGATAAACATACAAAATGATGCATGTACCAACCATACTCTAACACATACAGTTCTAAATGGCGACGAAGGACAAGAGGGTGGGCATGCAAGCATTTTACTCTGTAATTATGAAGGCAACTTGGAATTTAGATGATGAGACAAGGAAAGGTACAATATCATCATACTCGCAAAATGGTTATCAATTATTAGAATGATGCATGGGAATGATTAATCTAAGCACAAATGCACAGTCCAAACAAAACACAAGCAAGAAAGCACATTGTCACTCAACAACATGGGTAATTTCATGTTATCTCCTCTCCATCTCAACATATGTAGGTTAATACACTGTTTCTAGCAATATACTTCTCTAGATTAGGGCTTTCTATCTTTTTCAAAGCATCGATAGTGCCTCCATGCTTGTGCTTCTTCCCCCCATCCACAACAGAGACCCTTTACATGTCTTCCCCCTTCATCCAAGTACAAAATGGTTGGTCCTGGCAAAGGAATGTAGGGTCAAATGAGTAATAGAAGGATTACATGTGCCAAGGAGGTGATGGAAGTTGCATGTCTCTTGGAGAGAAATTTTTTTGCACATCCAAGAAGACATTCATGAGTAGAGGAAGAAGTGAAAGTAGAAAAGGAATTTATGCACAACAACTAAGTCGAGAGTGCCATGGGCAATCGGGTTCATGATACGAGTACCTCCATTAACAAGGGTACCAAATATTTGAAGATTGTCACCTTGTATTGGGACATGAAGACATTGATGGGTGAAGTTATGTTGGAGAAACAAGTGACAACCAATGAAATCGTAACTCAATTGGATGACATTCATGCTTAGGTAAAGAACCAAGATGTAAAATTGGACATGATAGCAAACATTGCTTATTATATTAAATTTGTTTGTAGAGGAAAACCCAACATTTAGCCCTTTGATTCGAAGGTTCCCCAATAGAGGGATAACAAGTGTCAAGATGAAGGAGGCAATGGAAGCTGCACATGCCTCCTAGAGAGAAATTCCATTGCACATCCAAAAAGACATTTCAAGACCAAGAGAAGACATTGATGGGTAATGTTATGTTGGAGAAACATGTGGCAAACAATGAAATCCTAACTCAATTGGATGGCATTCAAACCTAGTTAAAGAACCGGGATGGTAAAATTAAACATGACAACAAACATTGCTTATAGTTTGATTTGTAGAGGAAACCCAACGCTGAGCCCTTTGGTTCAAAGGTTCCTCTAATTCCTCTTTCCAATGATAATTAAGGCTCTTAACTGTTTTTATGTTATTCTCTTTCAAGACTTTTATGTTAGCAAGATATCATAGGTTTTTCAATTACCCTTCCTACATTGGTAGGAAGAAGGATATTTTAGGCTCACATGGCAGACTGTTTAAGCATCCTTCAAAAGTGAATCTCAATGTTTTGCATATGGTATAGTTCAAATATTTTGATTATCTATATTTTTTAATTTAATATAATATAGCTACTTTACGAGGCGATTAATCAAAATAAACGAAACATATTAATTAATATTTTACTTAGATACTAAGACATGCATACACATTGTACATATGAAAAGTGGGCAAATCCTCCACCCAATATACACATTCTTTAATTTCTGAGCACAATTTACACATTCAAAAGTCTCAGGTTGTTCAGCTTTCACATTTTAAATTAAATTTCTAAGGACGTGGATCGCAACATTGATTGGGCACACATTATCAGGAAAGTTAACTTAATTCGCTCCATATCTTTTGCTATTACTAGAAGCGCATGTACTTCGTCTTTCTTCCTGAAGGAAATATTCACTCAAATCTGTGGAAACCACTATTTCCTCCATCTGCTTAATATGACTGATATGACCCTATCAATTTGATGCCTGGAAGGCATTGAGATAGAAACCCAAATTTAAAAATAATAAATAAAGAAAAAATGGACAAAGTAAAATATATGTAATTGCATTAGAGCAAGAAATAATTACTTCTGCTTTCAAAACGGATAAGTAAATGGACTTTTGAGAATTACTTGGTACTTTTAGTGAACTTTGAAACATGACTTTTATCACTAAGCAAATGCAAGCCTACCAAGCCATGGAGAGAACACCAAGTAACAGTTTGTGTTTGAGTTTTGAATCTAACCAACTCAAAATCAAAATCAAAATCAATGGTGATGTCTATCCTATCAAAATCAATGGTGATGTCTATCCTATCAATGTTATTGTGATAGTGGAAATCAGTCAAACCAACTTAGTTGTCGAGGCAATTTGCACATAGCAAATCATTCTCCCACGTTGTCATGAAATTGAGCTGGCCAAACTTAACACTGAAACATATCTCCATGATTACAGGCACCAATGGTCTCACCATGGTTTGGGAGGGCCCATCCTAACCACTAAAAACCCTTAAGTGTGCAAACAAGCCTCAAGGTCAATCAATGCACTAAAAATATTAGTATTCCACAAAACAACATTAGTTAGAGTAAAACAGTAGCCCCTTCGAAAATTCAATGAGTAGAACATCTAATTTCAGAATGGATATCAACAAAAATTCCTTGCAGAGGTGCATTGCCCACATTGTCATTGTTAAGAGATTGAGCTGACCAAACTCAAGACTGCAACACATTTTCATGATTATAGGCATTCATGTTCTCAAAATGGCTTGGGAGGTCCATGCTAATCTAAAAGGTCATTCAACACACTCAAAATACTGTTATTCCACAAAACATCAATAATGATTAATTAAAAACAATAATCCCTTGGAAAATTAAATCAGTTAGTAGAACACCTAATTTCAGATTGGATACCGAAGAACATGCAGACAGACATGAGACAGTACAATAATACCAAATCCATATACAACAAAATAAAATATTAAAAGAGCAAGATATATCTCTTTAGTAACGCATAGAAAAATATGAGCCAAGAATTTCATAATTACCATGTAAGAGTCGAGAGACATGAATAACAGGCTAATCCAGAAAAAGCCTACAAATTGTTCTTGTTGCAAAATATCTCACATTCAATGACCCAGAAATTTATGAAATGTCCACAACCATTCCAGCTAACAAACAAAGGGCTGACCTTCAGGGCCAACCCTTCAATATCTCAGGTGAGAAGTCCAGTTTGCCTCCTATTGTCTTGCCATTCATTCCCAACTAACTCAGCCTGCTTGGTTAGAATGTAACAAAATAGTTATGCAAGTGGGTGGAAGAACATTGTTGTTCCAAAAAAACAAACTTTTGTCTGAAAAGACGAGGAAATAGTTGGCAACCAATTCTCAGATTTATGTGATTATGGAGTTGGGAGACCAAATACTAGGGACAAATATTTCATCCCTTTAAACTTCCCCGAGGATGAGATTAAATACTAAGAAACAAATGTAACTCTAATCCATGTAAGCGTCTAGAGACATGAATAACAGGCTAATCCAGAAAAAGCCTACAAATTGTTCTTGTTGCAAAATATCTCACATTCAATGACCCAGAAATTTATGAAATGTCCACAACAATTCCAGCTAACAAACAAAGGGTTGACCCTCAGGGCCAACCCAGAAAAAGACCCAGAAATTTATGAAATGTCCACAACCATTCCAGCTAACAAACAAAGGGTTGACCCTCAGGGCCAACCCTTCAATATCTCAGGTGAGAAGTCCAGTTTGCCTCCTATTGTCTTGCCATTCATTCCCAACTAACTCAGCCTGCCTGGTTAGAATGTAACAAAATAGTTATGCAAGTAAGTGGGTGGAAGAACATTGTTGTTCCATAAAAAACAAATTTTTGTTTGGAAAGACAAGGAAATAGTTGGTGGCCAATTCTCAGATTTATGTGATTATGGAGTTGGGAGACCAAATACTAGGGACAAATATTTCTTCCCTTTAAACTTCCCCGAGGATGAGATAAAATACTAAGAAACAAATGTAACTCTCGAGTCTAATCCATGTAAGAGTCTAGAGACATGAATAACAGGCTAATCCAGAAAAAGCCTACAAATTGTTCTTGTTGCAACATATCTCACATTCAATGACCCAGAAATTTATGAAATGTCCACAACCATTCCAGCTAACAAACAAAGGGTTGACCTTCAGGGCCAACCCTTCAACATCTCAGGTGAGAAGTCCAGTTTGCGTCCTATTGTCTTGCCATTCATTCCCAACTAACTCAGCCTACCTGGTTAGAATGTAACAAAATAGTTATGCAAGTAAGTGGGTGGAAGAACATTGTTGTTCCAGAAAAACATTTTTTTGTCTGGAAACACAAGGAAATAGTTGTCGGCCAATTCTCAGATTTATGTGATTATGGAGTTGGTAGACCAAATACTAGGGACAAATATTTCATCGCTTTAAACTTCCCCGAGGATGAGATTAAATACTAAGAAACAAATGTAACTCTAATACAACCATGTATACAATAATGTACAATATCACAAGTCACAAATATAACTCTAATCCAACCATGTATACAATAACGTACAATATCACAAGTCACAAATATAACTCTAATCCAACCATGTAACCATGTATAGGAACCTATCGGTTGATCTTTCACCCAAACATCTTGAAATACCAAACCAGCGAAAAGTTGAGGCATGAGCTATAATTTCCACCCAAGCTGCAAAATGGACTAGTCACATTTATCTTTACTACATTCCTAATCCCAGATGACACTATGAAATTCCAAAACCAAACCAGTGAAATTAGAGGTATGAGCAATCCAACCGTACATCCGAATGTTAATCTTAGAAGTGACCATGTATAGGAACCTATCAGTTGAGCCTTCACCCAAACATCTTGAAATACCAAACCAAAGAAAAGTTGAGGCATGAACTATAATTTCTACCCATGCTGCAAAATGGACTAGCCACATTTATCTTACTACATTCCTAATCCCAGATGACACTATGAAATTCCAAAACCAAACCAGTGAAATTAGAGAGGTATGAGCAATCCAACCGTACACCCAAATATTAATCTTAGACCATGAAACTACTTTGCACAAACATAGAGGAAACCCACAAGAAGCTTGCATCAATAACAGCTTAGCTAATGTCACCTGGAAAACACACTTAACAAAAGACTTCATTCAAGAAATTGCATAGAATTATTCAAAACTATAGAAACAATACCAATATTATACAATACACTAACAAAGGAAGGAAATCCTCACTGCTCGAAACAAACCAAAATCCATTGTTAATTATGAATCAAGCACCAAATTCCACTTTTAAATGTACAGATACAGACACCACATTCATTTATATCAATATGAGACCGATAGACCATAAGTCTCAATCTTATAACATGAGCAATAATTTTCTTGTCTTCCTGATTTACGGAAGATTCAAACTTGATATTGGCAAAACCAAGTTTTCATGAACTGCAAATTCTTCCCTGGCTTTAGAATGATATGAGTGCAACAGCCATGAATTTGATCAATTCATAGCATACTTTTGAGTCCATGCTCTGGCAGTCTCCTCATAACGAGACCTCTGGCTCTTGTAGATATGAGCAATTTCAGGAACAAGAGGATCATCAGGATTTGGGTCAGTCAGGAGAGAGCAAATTGACAAAAGCACCTTAGAGATTGTCAGTGCAGGACTCCACTGTTCCTTCAGGATATCCAAACAGATGCTACCATTGGAATTGATGTTTGGATGATAAACCTTATTCAGGACAAAATAGCACTGCATTAGTCTCATGAACACCTACTCACATTTTGCTATTTGTGCAAGAAGCATTTTAACACAGAAAACCACCAGAAGAGATAACCAACAATGACATTTCAAGATCACCTACAATATAAAGGTTCAACTAAACCGACAGGATCGTTCTCTGCCACAAGCTCATAAACAAATTGAAGCAATGCCAAGTAACAGATGATCTACATGATGCAAAGAGATGATCTACATGATCTACAAACTCAAATCTATTACGAGGAAGGAGCAATTGGAACTGATGAAAGAGAACGTACACAATGAAGGCAAAAATTAGGCTTTAGAATATACTAAATCTGTTTTATTAAGAGTGAAGCATGAGTAGACAGCTGTCACTGAACTGGAAGAAATGACTTCCAAGACACTGCAATCAAGATTAAGCTAGTTTAGTCTAAACCAGTTCTTGGCCACTTGTCAGGAAATTCATAGTAAATCTGGAGAGCAATAGATGTAGCTAAAGCAAAGCTTTCTGCAGCATAAGATCCATGGAATTTAGGACCTGGGAGGGTAAATACTAAAAACTCTATTAAACAGTGTTGGTATTTTAACCACATTAACATGAAATGCGCCCAACAAGGATGAAAATTTGAGCAGCTTGTTACCTTGGGTATCTTCAGCTCTGGTTTTATCTATGCTATTAAACTCCACTGCCTAAGTACATGAAACATGGGAATCGTCTCAACCTCCCTTCCAAACGTTATCAATTTGGTACCTTCTTCTAGAATCTACTCTAACCATTACAAACCCATTTATAATCTCCATTCCAAATTCTCCAGCAAAATACCCTAAGCTAACCCTTCAAGGGCATTCCACTTTCAGCACATCACCATATAAGTGCGGTGCATGATTTGTCTATCAGGTTTCTCCTGCTAATGGTGTTATTGTTAATTAAATGAGAAGTGTAACCGAAGAGACATTAAGGTTACCACACTTAAACAACTTCATGTTTTGTAAATGAAGAAATGGTGCTGCCTACATGCGTAGAAACCATAGAAGCCAAAAATCAGAAGTCCTCCTGAGCATTCAATGATAATTAGAGCTCTTCCACTTCAGAAGATACTAAAATTGGGATCCACAAAAGTGGACACTCGCATTATCAGGGTACATACTTTTATTTATCCAAGTTGGCCTTAAAATCATGCCATATTACACTTGTTGTTCTTAGAACCCTAGATCCTCTTTTTCAATAAATACACAATACAAGGATAGATCAAGCTCAATGGTCCTATTTCAAAACAGAGAGAGAAACAGCTCGGTTTGTTGATATGTACTCAAACTGCTGGCAGATAACACTAGGCATAGCAAAGGCAGGTAATGTCACTCACATAATCGCATTCGCTCACTAAGAGGTAGATCAGGTCATCACCTTGTTTCAAAGGAAGGGGATAACCCTGAGAATATCAGAAGCAGGTAAGCTCACTTATCTCTGTTCTCCAGGAGGTAGGTAGAGCACTTCCTTTGCTAGCTAAGGGAAAACCCAGAGCATAGTGCAAGTAGGTAAGGAGTTGCAGACCCCAAATGGACTTGATAAACAAAAACAACCAAAAAGCACATTAACGTGCAATTCCAATAGAAAAAACAACCAAATCATAATTTCCAGTTGGTTTTCAGTACTAGAAAAATACTGCATAAAAGGACGGCATCCCATTAGAGGTTACCTTAGACTAAAACAATTCTTTGCACTGACAGGCAAATCAGATAAATCTGATCATTTAGCTTTCACCACATAGTTTGAGTACAAAGTTCAAACCAGCTGGACTACTTTGTTCAGGCAATTTAGCTAAGAAATAGTTAAATGGGGTTTCGTAGAAACATAAAGCTTTCTGCTAAGCATGACTGTCAGGCATTTTTGACAAATTCATGCAGTTCTGAGAATACCTCTTGGACTACTTAAGGACTAGGATAATAATAATTATTAAGCATATTAATCAGCATATTGCAATAAAGATGGTATTTTAACAGGTAGTATTTAAAGGTGTCAATTGGGTCTAGCCCAAGCGGTTTGGAATGGAGTGTCATCGTCCCCACCCAGGTTCTATTCCCCTTAAGTGCCATGTTGAGCTCATATTTAGTATATTGTTGTATCCATGCCCTGTTGTTTACTTGGCCTTGTGCCCTGAAGAATCTAGGGATTAATCTGGGTAACATCCTCGAAATGAGGCAAAGTGCACAGAAGATTTGCTTCCAGAAATTTACATGGAAAAAAAGAGGTATTTTTAGGGGAACTAATTTCTTTCAAGTGCTCACAATGCCAGAAACTCAATCCAATTTAGTCAAGCACCCGCTGTCTTATACTACAGAGAACCTGACCACAGAATATAATACAAAGGCAAATATGAATATATCAAACACTTCCTGAACTTCCTTTGTGTTACTTTGCAAAGGGAAATGACCACAAATCGCATAAAATGGGGATACACTAGAAACTTAATTTGTCCAAGAAATCTAAAACACAGACAGTCATAAATCTCAGCCAACGACTTTTTAAGTTTTTTACAGGTCATATAATTCTGTTTGTGCTCAAAATCTTGTTGGAAGTCAAGAAATTTTTCTTGTGCAACAACTACCCTCATATCTTAACGACCCTATCTGGAAGAATCTGTCCAATAATTAATTTTGTATATGAGCATAAGGTAACTGAACATTTTCCTGGAAAACTATAAATTCTTTTTCTTTACTGTGTCTGTGCTTTTAACATCAACCATGAGAACCAACACAACCATCCCATGAAGTTAAAATTTTACTGGGAGCAAAATAGGTTTACAAAATTAGCAGTCACTGAACAGCTTAAAAGCCCTTACACTATCTGTATCTATAAGCAAATAGATATCTGAATTTACTTACCTTGGTTTGGAAGTTAACCTTTGGAGGCTTGAAGGGGTAATCTGGAGGAAAGTGGATCATAACAAAGAAAACTCCTCCCGCATAAGGGCTCTCAGTTGGGCCCATTATGGTTGCCTGCCAATGAAATAAATCCTCGCCCACAGGCCCTGCACTGCATGAGGTAGGGGGGTCCCTCTGCAAGTCCTGGAGTTCTTTCTGAATACGCTTGCTGGCCATGTCTTACTGAAGATCCCTCAGAAAATACAACAGAAAAAAACTCAGTTCAACTCACATCCAAAAATAAAAAATAAATCACCCCCCACCCCACCGTTCAAAAATCCTAATAACCTGCAAAGCTGCTGAAAATGGAGATTTTAGTACTAGCATCCATTCAGAAAATAAGTATTTGCTTGTGAGGGCTGTTGAGCAGAGTTGACTCAAGGAGACAGGTGGGCATATGGAGCAAATATTGACAGATGAATTGGCAGAGACCGAAAACAGTTTTGAAGGTGTAAAGAAGAAATTGATCAATTTTATAAAGACAGAAGGGTACGAGGAGCAAATATTTCTCAACAAATTGGTAGAAATCCTGAGGAGTCTGACTAAGCAGAGTTACAGTTGCAGAGAATATAACGACCGGTCGCACCAAGGCTAACTAGACTAAGCCGAATCAAAGCTCAGCTTTTCAGGACCCTGTCAGAAACCGAAAGACAAGTCCAGCATAAAAGAGACACAAAGGGAGATAATGAAAGCTGGATCCGAGAAGATTCAATGGTAAAAAGAAGAAAGAATCAAGGGGAATAAGCCCTTGCTAAGTCAAAATAAAACACAATACCCTCATAGCAGAGTATGTATAATAATACCCTGTTGGACTGTGGAATAGGAAGATCCTGGTCATAAATAAATAAAAATCCATATGGTAAATCATATACTATAGCTTGAAGTGATCTGAATAAAAGGATTGTCGGGAAAAATAAAATCCCATACATGAAACATACATACATTATAGCTTGAAGGGATACTTGACAGGGGAATCTAAGACCAAAAACCAATACTCACATACTTCAATATATATACAAATTACCCAGTAAAACAATAAAAGGTATGAAACTGCTCAAATCTGAAAGAAACCCACCTGCTGAATCAGCTGAACCAGAGCAGCAACCACAGCACAAGGTCACCAAAGACACTAAATCTGCAGAAGACAATACCCACCCAAGGCTTCAATAATGACAAGCTGCAAGATATAAAGAACTTCCAAACGGTTAAATTAATGCAGGCAACCCAGTACTCAATTAGAAAAGATACACAACAAAGAAGAGTAAATGGGTTAGCAGATGCACCAAATCCAAAGCTGCAGAAAATTATATAGAGCAGGAAAATTATTGGACCTCGTTAGTCAGAGTATTTACCTCAGACAAGAGCTCTGTAGATCACCCACTTCCTGAAAAGGGCTTTTAAGGGAAGTTTAGAGCTGATGTCCTATAAAGTAAGGACTACCCCAGGCCAATCCAGAGCTCGGAATATTCAACCTTTTTCGGCTCGGAAGGTATCCGATTCTGCCAAGGCAACAGGGAAGCGATAATGCCGTATGAGGATAATGAGTAGTAGCTTAGCCCAAACTATTATTAGTAAATAGTATTAAATTAGGCTTCAAGGTCAAGGAAGCGGCAAGGTCAAACTTGAGGCCTAGGGCTTCCAAGGGGCTTGATCCAGAATATAAAAGGTCACATGAGGGAACCATTGACCCCCATTCTCCCATATAAGACTGGCGAAAGATTTAAGGCTTTAACTAGGGTTGATTCTGTTTTAAAGCTAGTTGATAGGTTTTATCATTTGAGTGTATATCTATATATTGTAATTAGGGGAACGGAATCGGAGTTGGGATATCTTTAAGTGTTCTTGCTACCACTATACTTTTAGGTGCTTCACACCCACCGTAAGAAATGGGACACTCGTAAATCTATTGGTAAATCTAGGTGGGATTTGAATTCGTGACTTTTAATTTACAACAAGTAACTTCATAACAACTAAACTGCCAATGAACCACACTCATGCCAATTGTGATTGCCAATTGTGATTGAAATATATATTAATATTAATAAAAAGTATATTTTATATTATTGAAATATATACTAATATTAATAAAGAGTATATTTTATATTATTGAAATTGTAAAGCATAGATTGATGAAGCATAATTCCTTGGTAAATCGTTATTTAATAAATATAAAGCATAAAGTAATATAGGAGTTGTTATAATAAAAATTACTTTTTTATTTAAATTTATGATTACTTTAAATGTCAAAAAGTTTGATTTTGTGTGGGTAATTATATAATTTTGTTATGAGTCTAAAGACCTTCTTGGATTCTCTAGGGTAAATGATATCGATGACCATCGTTAAGTAATCATTGGGATACTCCATGTCCCTACCAATAGGCATAGGCATGTCTTCTTGTTAATATGTTTAAGGAGTATTTTAAGGTCTAGATTTGATAATAATATAAATTTGAAGTTCAAGTTTTATAGTCATTTAAATTTAAGAGAAATAAAGGAGATCTATATTGTTAATTGGGTTTAGTTTGATTGGTTTTGGGATGGATTGTTATCCTTTTCACCTAGGTTATATTCTTGTTAATGACATATTGCACTTATAATGAGTATATTGTTGTAATGATGGTCATGGTTAAGTAATCATTGGGATACTCATGTCCGTCAGTATGCATGTCTTCTCTTAATACATTTAATGAACATCTTTAGTGTTGAGATTCAATAACAATATAAAATTGAAGTTCAAAGTTTTGTAGTCATTTAAATTTAGGAGAAATAGGAGAAAATGATGAAATATATATTGTTAATTGGGTTTAGTTCGAGTGATTGTAAGATGGAGTGTTATTCTCCTCACCTAGGTTTCTATTCTTGTAAGTGACATATTGCACTCGGAATGAGTATATTATTGTAATGGGCTTGTGAGGGTTTACCCTAGGTGTGCCATCCCTAAAATGAGGGATGTGTTACCAATGTAAGCCTTTGAGATAATTTACTTGGAAAAAAATAAATGAAATCTAGATAACCTTGTTAGTCCAATAAATTATCACATCCTCTTGCAGTGCAATTCACCATGTTATGTAATCATATCCTAAAAATCAAATTTTACTTTTTACCTCCCTCACTTTAATATTAACTATGTTAATGATATCAGTGTTATCCTTATGCATCATTGCGCCAAGAGGCGCTCTACAGCCGAGTATGGGGGAGATCTTGTAACGTTATATAATGTTCATCATGTAACGTTCCTATGTAAATGTCAGCCACAAAAACAACCTAATATGGGGGAGATG
Source organism: Pseudotsuga menziesii (assembly GCA_001517045.1). Classification (NCBI taxonomy): domain Eukaryota; kingdom Viridiplantae; phylum Streptophyta; class Pinopsida; order Pinales; family Pinaceae; genus Pseudotsuga; species Pseudotsuga menziesii. The sequence goes on from LPNX011198038.1 coordinate 705,392, forward strand.
TTGTAATGTTCCTACCTAACAAAACAATAAAAAAATTAAAAAATTAATTATCTGCCAAAAAAAATGTCGGTCACAAAAACAACACAATATGGGGGAGATGTTGTAATGTTCCTACTTAACAAAATAATAAAAAATAAAAAATCGAATTATCACAAAAAAAAAATGTTGGTTGTTCACATGCCTAAACAACCCATGGTTTTATTGTACATGGTTTAGGAGGGCCTTGCAAATGGTTTTAAAACCATGTGCAAGGCCTCCTAAACAAGCCATAGTTTTATTGTACATGGTTTAGGAGGTGGTTGCAAATGGTTTTAAGACCATGTGCAAGGCCTCCTAAACAACACATGGTTTTAGGAGGGCCTTGCACATGGTTTTAAAACCATGTATGGGGGAGATGTTGTAATTTGTTCTTTCCTAACAAAATAAAACATAATATAAAATATTATATGTCGGCCATAAATAGTATTAAATATTAATAATAAAAATATTATATGTCGACCTTAAATAAAAAGATGTGTCTTTTAGTCTAAATCACACCAAAGCTTATAGTTGAGTCCAATACTTAAGAAGAGGTTTGCACCTCCAAAGATATGATCCCTCTCGGCGCTTCATGTTAGGATATTTAGACACTTAGGAGTTAGTTAAGATCAACTTGTGTAATATATCCGTTAGGTAAAAGTGTGTTTCTTTAGTATGCATTAGTATGCNTTCATAGAGCCTAGGATTTGGACCTATGTTGGTTTCTAAATTGTGGTTGTTGTCTACGTGATATAATACAAGTTCATATAATAGTGATATGTTTTATGTGTAGAGATTTAATTCCACATTAATACTTTCTTCTCGAGACCCTATTAGTTTATGGCAAATTAACGTTGAAAATGCGCACTACATTAAAAACTACTCAATGAGTGGACTCGGGTTCGTCTATCCATTCAAGTCTTCTTGTTATCTGCTTTTAACTCTGGGTTACGGTTGTTATCTATATGATGTATAACAATTTAAAAGTGAATCATAATCATAATCTAATTTTAAAGTTACAACCAAGCTAAACGCCAAAATGGTGTATGAGACCCCCTTGTTTGTGAGATAAGAGACTCCATCCGCACAACGATTTGGCAGATTAAGTCTATAAAGATATATATACCTTACCCCTCTATATTTAAACATATAATCTTTTGGGAGGAAATAGATTTTCTTTAACTACCAAACTCACTCAAACTTTACAATGACAAATCCATATATAAAAAATTATTCCACGTTAATACTTACTTTATTGTCAAAACTATATTAATTTAGAACAAATATCATACTACAATATAAACTACTCATCCCATGGACCTAACCTTACCAATCCAACCCCACACCCATTTGGCGTTTGACATTTGTGTCAACTATGAAGAAAACATGTTTATAACATAAGCCGTAGTAAAACAAGCCAAATGAAGAACATACCCCTTCCTCACATGACCTCACCCTTATAAGGGTTTTGGGGCTAAATGCATATAACCCACGATCAAAAGTAGTGGGCCCTTAGGGAGCTATGGTTAAAAACTACCATTTATAAGCAAAATCCATTGTTTCACCCACTTCTAGTCCAATACATGTCAACATACTTTATTTGCATGTATTCTATTTTCGTTAATAGATTAAAATATTAAAACTTTGATGGTTTGTTATTTAAAAACTAAATGATAACCCTATGTGTGAGAGATTTAGGAGCAAGTTGCAAAGTGTTAAAGACTTGCGCTAGTATTAAAATCTAAGTTCAAATTTTAATGAAATATAGATGAGGTAGGCATATGTTTTGGATGGTAGTTAAATATAGATGAAGCAGGTATATGTTTTGAATGTTAAGGGTGTTTTTTTAATTTTCAATTTTCATAGTTGTTTAGTGTTTTGGGGATTTTGAATGTTAAGGGTGTGTTTTGAATGTTAAGGGTGTTTTTTTTTTTTTTTTTTTTTTGGTTTGGAATATTTATAGTTGTTTAGTGTTTTGGGGATTTTGATTTTTTCATGTAAATTTCTAGTTATGTTTAAGAATTTAAGATGTAATCTTATTCTTAATTAAGAATGATGTTAATTGTAATAAACTAGTTTAATCAACAGGGGTGGCAGGTGCGGGTGGGATCTTAGTGGATCCGAGAGGACAAGTGGAAAAAAGATTCGCCTGGGGTCTTGGCTCTAGAACCAACAATGAAGCGGAATGGATGGCTCTTCTCCAGGGTCTCCATCTCATTCGAGACAAAAATCTCCGGAAAGTCTTGATATTTGGAGACTCAAGGCATGTCATCTATAAGATGATCAATGGGTATCCCTCAGGAGATATTAAATGTCGTCGATTACATAAAAAAACTAAGCTTCTTCTGCCTCATTCTTTCGAGGTTTTTCATATTCTTCGTCATAATAATAAGGAAGCAGACATCATGGCTAACGTTGGAGCCAGTCTCCCTCAAGGCCACTTCAGCCAGGATGGCGAGCCTTCCTACCTCAAATACATTCCATGACGAGAAGCTTTAGTATTCTTTCTCACACTTTCATTATGCAATTTTCTAAAGTGAAGCCCTTATCTCTCGGAGAACACAATAGGTATTTTTTTGGCCGTTATCCTTTTTCCCTTCTCATCTTCTCCCCTCTCCCTTGCTTATTTCTCCTCCCCCCCCTTTTCCTTCTCCCTATTCCCTCCTTCAACCGCCTTTCCTCTCCCTTCACCCTCCCTCCAGCTGGCCCTCCCCACCCCCCTCCTCTTGGCGACTCCCTGCATTCAATGCCATGTCCTATTAGCCCTCCTCCGAAGGCCGCGTGGCTTGTTCCTCCCTCCTCGGCAGCAGTTGAATTAAAACACTTCAGGCCTTCAATTTATTGCCATTCCTTCTCGCACGATCGGTGGCCCTTTATCCCTATCTCTATGCCGCCTCCTTGCTTCGACTCGCTCCATTGTAATGTTCTGGATTTTGGTCTCGGCTCTCCCGGCTCTGTGAATTTCTTGCTGAATGTGGTAGCTAGTGTAGGGGGTGGGAGACTGCTGGGAATCCCTTGGCATGGGCTCCCCCTCATTCGTGCATTTGTAAAGGAGCGCCTTGCGCTGTCTGTTTTCTCCTCATGCCATTGTAGTTATCCCTCAGCAGCTTGGGGCATTGATAGCCACGGTGATTCATCTCCTTCTTGAGCAGACAGGCAGGATAAGGTATTGGGATGCCTCTGCTCTGGCTGGAAGAACGATGCTCTGGGAACATTGTCTTGCTCTGACAATCTTAGTGTTTATGCCCTGCAATAAGAAAATGCCAACCTCTGGAGTGTTTTCTCAGTGCGCTGGGGTGAGAACCAGGACATTTCTGATTTTCCTCTGCACATCCAATTCTCTCGAATAGCAATAACGCCTGATTCTGGAGGAATGGCTCACTTTGGTGATAATGCTGGACTGCTGGACATAAAAAAGAATCTGCGCAGGCTGTACGAGATGACTGCTATAGGGGTAATGGACAACAAAGAAATGGCCAAGGAAGTTAAAAGTATGAGTGAAACTGTGAGTCACACATCGCTTGAGGTCAGTAATAATGGCGCCCGAATAGAAGATCTCGAGAGCAACCTGCGCGAGCTGCTGGGCAGAGTGGAACGTATAGAGGAAGACCTCGAGAAGCTCATTTCTATGAACAAGGAGAGCAGGGTTAATGGAGTAAATGAAACAGCTGAACAACCCATGGAAGAAGAGTCAGTTCTGCAGCCCAGAACTCTGAGAGGCAATTGAATTATGTCTCTTGTTTTTTCTGTTTCATTTTTGTTTGGGTTATGTTTCTTTGCATTTTGCTTTGTAGCCAGTTTGTGAGGGTATACACTACCCGCATCTTTTGTAATTCTGGAACGATTATATGCTCTGCCTTATGGGAAACTTTCAGAACAAGCCAGATGAGCAGCAATTTTGACCTACCAGCATTATATTTCCTTCTTCTGTTGTAATGAATGGCTGTGCATAGCCTGTTAATATAATCCCCCTTTCTGTTTCTGTTAAAAAAATAAATAAACTAGTTTAATCAAATCTAATTATTTATTTAGATAGCACCTAATGATATCTTATGTTTTGCTTTATTGGTGTTTAAGAAGGGACATTGGTCCTCTTGTCCAGGTTCCAATAATATGGAGGGACCTATGATTTAACCATGGCTTGATATCACTCATGGTTGACCACTTTGATTAAACATGACCTTCTTTACACAAGTGAAACCCAATGCCCAAAAAAAATCATTAAAAATTCACAAAAGTAATATTTTCTAAATAGAAATTAAAACCACAACAAAACTTAATGATGCTAAATTGTATTAGGAGAGGCAGGTGCGGGAGGGGTCATTTTCGATCCAAGAGGAAATGGAATGCTTAGTTTTGCTTGAGGCTTGGGTACGAGAACTAATAATCAAGCGGAGTGGGTAGCCTTAATGCAAGGAATAGAGGCAATGGTTAAGATGAACATTGGAAACTTTCAAAGTTTTTGGAGATTCCAGGATAGTCATTCAAAAGATGAGGAGAATCCAAGAAGGAAAAGAGAAAGTAACTAGGAGAGTCCAAAAAAGAATTGTGGCCTTTATCCCAAATATCTCCAAGATTCATTTTTTCATGTTAGAAGGCAAAACAATAAAATTGCAGACAAGCTCACCAGTACGGGATCTCGTCTGAAGCAAGGGGAAATCAACATCAATCATACCCCTCATATTATAAAATGGATTGCATGTTTCCATGGTCATTAGAGAGCCCCTCCTTTTCAAGTATAAGGGCAAACTATAGTCTAAAGGGAGATTTTGATCTCGTTAAGATTGAAGTCTTCATTGGACACACCTCATTTTCAAGTATAAGGGCAAACTATAGTCTAAAAGGAAATTTTGATCTCGTTAGTGTTAAATGACAACTAAACTAATGTGTTTATGGGAGGTTTCTCATTACGGATGTTTACGGGAAGTTTCTCATAACGGGCATAACCAGCAACGGTTTACTCATGTAACTAATTTCATGAAGTATATAGTGCATGGTTGGGATACGCAATGTAGAGAGTTGTCTATGAGGTTGAAACTCGTCTTGTAATCTCTCCTTCTGAATGTTTCCCCTTTTGGGGTTTTACCACATGAAATGCTAGTGTTAAGTGTTGTTGTTCATTGTGTGATTTATGTAAATGTGTCTCTGAAATTTAACAAGTGGTATCAGAGCCCAACGTGTGAGAGACATCAGATTTGAGAATAAGACCATCATTGCAAAGCCATCCTGAACCTGACTGCTGAGCATGGAGGTGACAGCATAGAGAAGTGTGAAGCTAACCCGCACGTATAGAGGTCACCTGCTGCCTAGATGTGGAAATGAGAAGGTCACATCTGTGCATGACTGTTGCTTGAAAAATGCGTGGAACAGAAGGCTGGCAGACGTGGAGGAGCCTATGTGTCGCTGATTGGTTGTTGGGTTTGGGCAGAAGAGAAGTGAGGCCCATGTTCTGGCCTCTGCGCTGAAGGAACCATCTCATCTCTGCACACTAGAGGCTCGATGAGCTCGCTGTTGAAGTGAGGAGTTTCTCTATCTGCTGTCGAACTGCGTGTAGCTCGCTGCTGGAGGTCGTCGTTGGAGGAGTCTGTTGTTTGGACTCTGGAATGTAGCTTGCTGCCGGAAGTCGACGTTGGAGGAGTCTGTTGTTTGGACTCTGGAAGTTTGATGCCGTGTTTTCCTTTGGAGAGTGGTAATTATTTAAAAACTAGCAATTGTACCTAGGGGTGCAATAAAATAACGCCGTGCTGTAAGCTAAGCATGAATTTGAAGTGTTGAATCACAAATTTTAGTTAATGATTTCTGCAACATTCAAATGAGCAAACCAGTTGCTCTGACACCATTTTGATACTGGCTTACACTTCTACCTGCATATAAATACCCACTCTGTCCCAGCATTGATGCCAATCAGAGATCGAATATCTTCATGCACTGAAAATTTAAAATCTCGTTCACTTACAGAGAACTCAAATATGCTACTAAAATTATATTACACAACAAAAACTTTGTAAGTCCAGCAGAAAACCAAACCTACAACAAAAACACAACTCTACTACACAAAGTAAACTCTGTTACAAAAATTAATACTCTCTCCATAATTTCAATCTTTACTTTCCTCTTACATAGTCATCTCTCTTTCGGTCTCTTTCATTCATCCATTGGTTATTTATTTAATTATAATAGTTTAGTCACCATTAATTTATTTGTAACTCGTTGAAGGTTTATTGTCCATAAATCAATAAAAATATATTTCTTTACAAAAAAAATTGTTTAAAAATATGTTTCTTTACAAAAATATGGTTTTCCACTTAAGTGATCTTCTACAACTAATCCAATAAATATTCCTTGGCTTCTATTCACACAACGGCCCCTTCAACACAATGTTTTGATTATTATCAAAGAGATAAGGATATCTATTGCAGATTTCCTTTGCTTCGTCCCGATTTATTGCTGAGTTAAACTCCTGTCAACACTTTCACACAAATACCAAATCCAACGTTGTACCTCGGAAATTTAGGCAACGGGTTCCCAAATCATTGTATACATTTGTGCTTGTGCATTATGGTTTTGACTTCTTTTTTTTTGGTGTAATGACCTCACCGATCTATCGCAATCCTGATCGATGAGATTTACCATGTATTCATGACCTATCTAGGTATTATCCAATTAACCTTCCTATCCCTAAATCACGGAGTGAGACGCTACATGTTTTTTTGAGCGCAGATTGTCGTTGGTCAAGCCGCCCTTCCGAAAAGAATGGTGGAACATTGGGCGGCCACAGCAATGGAGGGTGACGAGAGAAAATAAGTTATAAAATTAAAAAAGACAAGCGGCCACAATAATGGAGAGCCATGAGAGAAAGTAAGTTGTAAAATGCAAAAAGATAAAATCGTCGACCAGCAGCCGCAATAAGAGAGTGCCAATGAGGAATCACAGCATTGTTGTTACTGATGAGGAATAACTGCATTGTTCTTGCTGGGAGTTTTTCCAGACCATCAAGGGTCAAACGATAAAAGCTCTCATTGCTGAGAGCTTTCCTATTTGATAGAGAGCTTTTCCAGACCATCAAGGGTCAAACAATAAAACAGTATTCTAATACAGACGACTATCACCACTAAGAAAAAGGATCCTCAGTGTTTGATTTTGTAAATCAAAGCAATCCTTTACCATTCCAACACGGCACTTGAGGCAGCTTCGTCTTTACTCTTATTCTTATCCATGGAAGGGAATGGAGGAATTGCTTCTTCTAGTTTTGTATATAACATTATGCTTGCAGTCTTGCACAACAACTCATCCATTGCACTCATAGAAGTGACAGCACTTGGGGATAAGTCATTTGTAATAAACGGATGATCATGGTTGCATCTTCCATTATTCTGCTATCTTCACCTTTTAAATCCCGTGGGGTATATTGTAATCTTCCTTCTTCTTTCAAATGCTTATCATGGCGGACAATCGGAGCCTGCAGGAGAAGAAAGTAGAGAGCTACATGAGCAGCAGTCACGTTATAATTCCACAAATGAAGAAATGAAGAGATTTGATGAAGTGGTGACGATGCTTATGGCGAACAGCAATGCACGAGGAGCTCAGCTGGCTGTGTCCAAAGGAGGTAAGCTCAAATACTTCAAAGCTTTTGGAGTATCCAATCGTGATAATGGCGAACCTGTCACCACAAGTCACGTTTTCAGATATAATAGCATCTCCAAAGTCATTACAGGCACTGCCATTCTCAAGCTTATTCAGGTTTTGCATGAGGGACACCTAACTAATTATCAATTTATACTCTTATTTGCTAAGTCCATAGAAAGTTAACCAAGATTTATAGATTATAGTTTAAATGTATAGTATCGGTTCACATTGTGGTTGCAGGAAGGGAAAGTAAGTCTAGAGGACAAGCCATTCAGTTTTCTGGAAAATCTCCAGCCCCCCAGAGGTGCCACTGTGGACAAGCGGCTGGTGAATATCACGGTACAAAATCTTTTACAACACACTGGAGGCTGGAATCAAACCTCCACCGGAATCAATGTCTTCGGAGTTCAAACAACTCTCTACGTATCACAATCTCTGGGGCTACGACCTCCGCCAAGACTACGCATTACCAATAGATTGCCCCTATTTGACCAATCTAAATTTACAGAAATTATTTTAACAGATCTAATGTTTTATAATTTATTTAGCTCATAACTCTTTTAGTATGTCCCAATCGCTTTTACTTGCAACCAAGTATACCTAGGAATAATAGATCTAGAGGTTCGATAAGGTTGGGTTTGGATAAATAAACCATTTTTATTTCTTCGATTTACTCTCATCGCCTTGAATACACAGCCGCTATACGCAAACATCACAGGTGCTATACGCAAACATCAGGGCTGGCGTTAAGGAAAACGGCCCAATTGAGTGTGGATTTGTATTACGATTTACTCCATGTGTTTATCAACAGAACATATCGATTAGGTGGGTCCTCCTCGGTAAATTAAGCAGCTTCTCTTGTCCACCCACATGGTCTGACTGAGAGCTCACTGAAATGAAAAGAATAGAGTTGCATGCATGCAGCCACGGGGATTGCATGCATGGCCTCTTCCCACTGTGCCCGATGTCCATCCCATAAGGCAAGATAGTCCCTCCTAGCGCACGAATGCCATTCTGCAGGTTGGAGCGCCTGTGAGCTCATCATGTCCCAAGCCGGCTGAGTGCCAAGTCCTCCCTATGCCATGAAAGGAATAGTAAGCATTTTTATTTTGTGTCTGCTTGAAGATTTCACCGATTTCACCGCAAGATTCTAAAGAGGTTGAGGGCTAAGAATGTGAAAGAAGGTTTGATTGCAGGAAATGGGAGCCCTAGGTTCCTGGAATATATTGTTCATAAATATATATTTTCAGGTCTGAGTTCTTTTCTTCCAAATTCTAATGCCATGCCAGTGGCCTGATACTGAAAAGGCATTCGAATAATTTTGCATATTTTGCTCTTCTGAAAGGGTTTTCGATTACATTGACTCTTATGCGCGCCTCTCTAGCCCTACCAGCGCGCTAGGTATAAATTTTAATACTGATACATTGTTGCATTATATATGTCGTTGGGAAATATCTGTTGTTTTCCAGCTATTTGAAGAGTTGGTTATCTTTTAGATGATCAGGAATGTGACTAACTGAGATTAGGTTTATGTTTTTATTATTTTTATTTATATAAATATATATTTTTTTCACCAGTTTTGCTATTTAGTTAATGGGTATAGCCTATTCCGTACTGTTTTTTTTCCGATTTGCCTTCTTCTAATCAATTTCGTGTAGTTTAGTCCCTCGGCTAGCAGTCTGGGATACTGAAAGAAGAAATTTAAAACATTTGGCAATCCTTGGGCTAGGCGTGTGATATTTTGAAAGATGAAATCCATAACATTTGGCAGTCCTTGGGATAGGCATCTGTGATTCAATATCAGTTCGATTTCGAAGTTTAGAATGTGTTGGTTATATGTTAACCACGTCAAAGACTCATGAAAAATGTATCGATGGAGTAAGGTAGGCTATTCCTTCATTTTGTAGAGCTTAGCACACCCTATTACTGCAATGCTTCTACTGTAAGACAAATGGGTCAGCGGAATGGTGATTAAATGTTGATATCATGGTTGTTAAATAATGGTGAGTTGGTATGTGTGAATCTTAGATTCTCGGAAAGAAGCTACGAGAAGAACTAACTGATAATAGGGACAGGATGAAGCTAAGGAGCACATTCAGCAGGCAGACCGGACGAAGCCAAGGAGCACATTCACCAGGCGGAGCCAGAGGAGCATAAATTTCTTAGGTATAAGAACTGGTTATCTTTTACATGATCAGGATTGTGACTAACTGAGATTAAGTTTATGTTTTTATTATTTTTATTTATATAAATATATTTTTTTTCACCAGTTTTGCTATTTAGTTAATGGGTATAGCTTATTCCGTACTGTTTTTTCCCGATTTGCCTTCTTCTAATCAATTTCTTGTAGTTTAGTCCCTCGGCTAGCGGTCTGGGATACTGAAAGAAGAAATTTAAAACATTTGGCAGTCCTTGGGCTAGGCGTCTGATATTTTGAAAGACGAAATCCATAACATTTGGCAATCCTTGGGCTAGGCGTCTGTGATTCAATATCAGTTCAATTTCGAAGTTTAGAATGTGTTGGTTATATGTTAACCACGTCAAAGACTCATGAAAAATGTATCGATGGAGTATAGGTAGGCTATTCCTTCATTTTGCAGAGCTTAGCACACCCTATTACTGCAATGCTTCTACTGTAAGACAAATGGGTTAGCTGAATGGTGATTAAATGCTGATATCATGGTTGTTAAATAATGGTGAGTTGGTATGTGTGAATCTCAGATTCTTGGAAAGAAGCTACGAGAAGAACTAACTGATAATAGGGACAGGACGAAGCTAAGGAGCACATTCAGCAGGCAAAACGGACGAAGCCAAGGAGCACATTCACTAGGCGGAGCCAGAGGAGCATAAATTTCTTAGGTATTTAATGTATTCATCAATTTTGTGTAGTTATACATCAATTCACTCAGAATTTGTGGTGGCGTTATTTATGATTTATGATTTTGCAGTGGGTTTAGTAACTATTTACATTTATGTATTTTTAACAAATTTACATCTCTCTATTTTTAACAAATTTATAGGTTTGAAGTATATCTGTTAAAGAAATTCGTTGCATGCTAAACAGTATGGGATATTCATAAGCTTTGAAGTTTCAAATATTGAATCAATAAAATGTAAATTCATTCATGCGAGCAAACATAAATTCATTCAAGCGGGCAAACTAAATGTTAAAGGGAAAAAGAAAGATACAGAGAGATTCAAGACCTGGAATCATGGAGTTACCAGCTCGTCCTAGAGGCGAGTTCTTGAGTTCGGCAGGGCAGGGAGAGTTCATGAGTTCTGCCTTCGCAGAGTTCCTGAGTTCTTATAGAGGTAGGGATCAACAGAGTTTTCCTGAGTTCTGAGTTCTGATGGAGGCGGGGGGTTCTAATGGAGGTACGCATCATCGCCTAAGAGTGTCCACAAGGCAGGGATTGATTGATTTGCATTTAAGGGAGGTTGAAAGAAATGCCAAGCAGCATTGATGTGCATTTAAGGGAGGTTGACAAAAATGTCAGGCAGTAGATGAAGATCAACGAGGAAAATTACCCCAATCGTCGGACGAAAGCATCCTACGACTGAAAAAAAAAAAAAAGCATTAACTCGGGGAGTCGACTCCCACTTGTTGAACACCTTACGGCGTAAAAATTATGCTACGGTTATTAAAAATGTGAATACAAGTTTAAATATGTATTTCCAATAAAAAATATAAAAGTTTGGATATATATATTTGCAATAAAAAAAACTAGCAGTGATAAATTAAAAAAAAAATCAAGCCAGAATTACAGTGTGGAGAATATAGTACTGTTTGTTTGGGCTGAGAGAATTTGGACTGAGAATGAATAAAGTGTTGCTTATTATTATTTTTTGGTTGGGCTGAAAAATTATTTAAAAGATTGAAAAGCTTAAATTATTTTTTTAAGATGTCTAGCACGAAGTTTGAGATTGAAAAGTTTAATGGTAAAAACAATTTTGAACTTTGGAAGTTAAAGATGAGGGATTTATTAGTTCGGCAAGGGTTACAGAGAGCTTTAGAGGGGAAAGGGAAAAGACCTCTCACCATGACAAATGATCAATGGGAAGATCTAGATGCCAAAGTGCTAAACAAAATCCATTTATGTCTTGCGGATGATGTGTTGTTCAACATTATTGGAGAAACATCAGCAACAAGGATGCAGAACAAATTAGAAAGTTTGTATATGACCAAATTAGTGACAAACATAATTTACTTGAAGCAACAACTGTACGGTATGAGAATGAAAGAAGGTACAAAGATTGCATATCATTTAAATGTTTTTAACACTCTTATTTGGCAATTGAGTAGTATGGATGTTAAAATTGATGATGAAGATAAAGCAGTGAATTTTTTATGTACTTTACCTGAGTCTTAGGGTCAAGTAGTTTCTTCCATTAGCCTTATTACAACTGATGCTTTAGAATTTGACAATGTGGTTGGAGCATTATTACCCGAGGAATTAAAGAAGAAAACCAATCTTGAAACCTCTTCGCCATAATCTTTGGTTGTTAGATGTCGATCTAAGGAGAAAGGAGAAAAGTCAAGAGGTACTTCCAGGTCTAAGTCGAAGGGCAGAAAGGGCAAATTAAAATGTTGGTACTGTAACAAAACTGGTCATCTCAAGAAGGACCATTGGAAGAAACAAGAATCCAAGAAGGATGACTCCAAGTCAAAGGCAAACTCAATTAAGTCTTCTGATTCAGGTATGATTGATGAGGTCTTGTCTATTTGAAATATTTATGAATGTAATGCGAAATGGCTATTACATTCTGGTGATTCACACCACATCTGTCTGCATAAAGATTGGTTTGCTTCCTATCAAACAATTAATGATGGAATAGTTGTTTTAGGAGACAATCATTCTTGTAAAATTGTTGGGGTTGGAAGTGTTAAAATTAAGATGTTTGATGGAGTAATAAGAACACTTACAAATGTTAGACATGTACATGAGTTTAAAAAAAATAAAATTCTTTGGGAGTATTGGATTCTTGTGGTCATAAATTTGCAGGTTTTTATGGAACTCTAAAAGTTTCCAAGGGTGCTTTAGTGGTTATGAAGGCACAGAGGACAGGAAACCTTTACAAACTGGTTGGAAGGACATGAGTTAATGGTACTATATTAGTATCTGAAGAATATTCAGGACCCACTCAGCTATGGCATCAGCGCCTTGGTCATATGAGTGAAAAAGGACTTCAGATATTAATGAATCATAAATTGCTTCCAAGCTTGAAAACTCTGAATTTTATGTTTTGTAAACATTGTATATATGGAAAGCAGTGTAGACAAAAGTTTAAAGCAGGTAGTCATGTAAGTAAAGGTGTACTTGACTATGTTCATTCTGATTTATGGGGCCCATCTCCTACCATTTCCTATGGAGGAGCAAAATATTATGTATTATTTGTGGATGACTTTTCTAGAAAGGTTTGGGTCTCTGTCCTAAAAAGAAAAGCCGACGTGTTTAATATGTTTAAACAATTTAGAGTTATGGTTGAAAAAAGAACTGGTAGGACAATCAAGTGTTTAAGGACGGATAATGGAGGTGAATTTACTTCTTTGAAGTTTGAAAAATATTGCAAAGATGAAGGGATCATCAAACACAAAACAAATGTATGCACTCCTTAGCAAAATGGCGTTGTAGAACACATGAATAAAACTCTTCTAGAAAGAACAAGGAGCATGCTCAGTAATGCTAATTTGGGGCAATAGTTGTGGGCATAAGTAGTTTCTACTGCTTGTTATATAATAAATCAGCCACCTTCAATGGCAATAGATTGTAATATTCTGGAAGAGGTATGGACTGGTCACTCCTGTGATTATTCGAATTTGAAAATCTTTGGTTGTGAAGCTTATGCACTTACTCCTAAAAATTAGCGTTCTAAGCTAGACCCTAGATCAAAGAAGTGCGTCTTTGTTGGTTATGATGATGTAATGAAAGGATATAGATTGTGGGGTCCTACTGCCCACAAAATTGTCATTAGCAGAGATGTAATTTTTTATGAATCTTCTCTGATTAAATACGAAAGTGTAAGAGTTGATGTGGAACAGGAACAGGTAATATCAAAACAACTAATTCAGTTGGAGAACCAATATTCTAATGACTCAATGAAACAAGAAGAAGTTTCTGGTGAGAGAGAAGACATAGAAGATGAAGAAATTCAAGAAATTATGGAAACCCCACAGCCTACACCAAGAAGATCATTAAGGGAGAGAAATCCTCCTAAGAGGTATACTAATTTTGTTTCATCTGTTTTATTTACTGATGATGGAGAACCTTCTTGTTTTCAGGAAGCCATTGATTGTATTGACAATGCTGAGTGGAAGGTGGAAATGAAAGAAGAAATGGATTATATGGAGAAAAACAAGACATGGGAATTGGTTAAACTCCCCAAAGATAGAAAAATGGTTGGGTGTAAATGGGTCTTCAAATTGAAGAAAAGAGTTGATGGTAAGGTTGAGAGATACAAAGCCAGATTGGTCGTAAAAGGTTACTCTCAGATGGAAGGTATAGACTATCATGAGATTTTTTCACCAGTTTTCAAGCTTGTATTTGTTCGTATTGTGTTAGCATTAGTTGCATTACTTGATTTGGAGTTAGAGCAACTAGATGTTAAAACAACTTTCTTACATGGAGAGTTAGATGAGGAGATTTATATGGAACAACCAGAAGGTTTTGTACAACATCAGAAAGGTAAATTAGCTTGCAAGCTCAAGAAATCATTGTATGGCCTGAAACAGTCACCTAACCAATGGTACAAGAAGTTTGATTCTTTCATGGTGCACCGAAGTTATACTAGAAGTGGGTATGATCATTGTTTATACTTCAAAAAGTTGAATGATATATTCATTATCTTAGTATTGTATGTTGATGATATGCTTATTGTGAGCAAAAGCATGGACAAGATTAACATGTTAAAGGATCAGATGGTAGGACTTTTGATATGAAGGATCTTGGAGCTGCAAAACAAATCTTGGGTATTGAGATACAAAGAGACAAAAAAAATGGTAAGGTCAGTTTTTCGCAGGAGAAGTATGTTGAGAAAATACTTGAAAGATTCGAAATGAATAAGGCAAAGCCTGTGAAAGTTTCTTTGGCTTCCCATTTTAAACTTTCTTCAAGTTTATGTCCTAGTAGTGCTGAAAAAAAGGATTATATGTCTCGTGTACCATATGCCAATTCAGCAGGATGTTTGATGTATACAATGGTGTGTACTAGATTTGATATTTCACATGCAGTAGGTGTTGTTAGTAAGTACATGGTAAATCCAAGAAAATAACATTGGAATGCAATGAAATGGTTGCTTCAGTACTTAAGAGGCATAAGTGACTATTGTATCACCATAGTAACAATGATTCCGTCTGCAGTTTTGTTGATTTAGATTTCGCAGGTGATTTGGACAAGAGAAGGTCTACTTAAGGTTATGTCTTTACTCTTGCAGGTGGAGCTACAAGTTGGATGTCAAAGCTTCAAGACACAATTGCTTTATCCACCACATAGGCTGACTACATTGTTGCCTCACATGCTTGCAAAGAGGCAATTTGGCTGAGAGGTCTGCTGAGAGAAATTGGAAGGTTGCAGAATAATGTGCCTGTCTTCTGTGATAGTCAAAGTGTTATTCATTTGGATACAAATCTTGTTTATCATAGTAAGACTAAACATATTGATGTAAAATATCATTTTGTAAGACAAGCCATTAGTGAAGGTGCATTAGATCTGAAAAAGGTCCATATTAAAGAAAACTGTGCAGATATGTTCACAAAACCTGTATTGTTAGAGAAGTTACGTTGGTGTGTAACTTCTCTTGGTTTGAAGAAAATGTGATAAACAGTCTTGGGCAAAGTATTTGTAAATTTTGTTGTCAAGGTGGAGATTGTTAAATGACAACTAAACTAATGTGTTTATGGGATGTTTCTCATTACAGATGTTTACGTGAATTTTCTCATAACGGGCATAACCGACAATGGTTTATTCATATAACTAATTTCATGAAGTATATAGTGCATGGTCGGGATACGCAATGTAGAGAGTTATCTGTGAGGCTGAAACTCGTCCTTTAATCTCTCCTTCTTCATTAATGAGCTTCAATACTTTTCCTGTGGATGTTTCCCCTTTTGGGGTTTTACCACATGAAATGCTGGTGTTAAATGTTGTTATTCATTGTGTGATTATGTAAATGTGTCTCTAAAATTTAACAGTTAGTATTGAAGTCTTCATTGAATACACCCTTGAAAGCCTATCTCCCACTTTCCATGGTGAGGTGGCACTCAGAGGTCCTTATGAGGAGACGGGATTTAAAGAGCAATAAAAGCTCAGGGTTGGCAATGTCATTTCACATCTACCTTCCATTCCTTGGCACAATTACGCAGGTAGGGGTGATGAATATGGAGTTTACTTTGCATGATTCAAGGCAAGTCTTATTCAGTAGGTTCAAGAATCAATTCAATTCTCTGTCTATCTCCATGAGCGTGAACATGACTTGGGAAAAGAGCAAGGGTAGCTTCTCTGCCAATGATTTGGACCCTGTAGCAATGGATTCAGAGGATGACGCCCTGAAAAGTCTGATGTGTGAAATTCTGCAGCTGAAGAATCTCATGGTGGAATATAGGAAGAATCTTAGATGTTGTATGAGGTCTCCAGGGTAGTGCTTGAAGAGCATAAGCAATTCTTGGCGTATTTCTCGGGCATGGCCTCTCGAATGGAAGATATTGAAGGGCATATTTAGGTGCAAGGTGGTGAAGTGGAAGACATTTGGAACAATTTGCGGGAGATGAAACGTTTCCAAGCAACCAGGTTTGAGGAGCTGCTGAAAGGAGCCTTGGATACCAAACGTCAGCTTCAAGATCAAGTTATGAATGTTAATGAAAGAAATTAGACTCGATTCACCAAGCTAAAGGAAATTTCAGAAGCCATTAAGTTGGAGCTTGAAGATAAAGGAAAATATTGTACGTCTGCATCTGAACATGTCGAAGACACCCCAATGGAGGAGACTTCTATTGTTCATGTGAGTGGAGAAGGTCTCCAAGAATGATGTTCCGTCCTCCTCCTCTTTTTGGTTCAAAGAGTATTTTTTTGTCTGCTTCTATGTGACCAGTTTATCAGAATCTAATTGTAGGAGGAAATGGACTAGGCTTAGAAAGTTCCGTTTTGGTTTAGCAACATGAGATGGAAGAAGGTTTCTTCTTTTTGAACTTGCTATATTTGGCAATTTTGAACAAACAGCTACGAGCATGAATTTGTTGTATTTATACATTTTTTAATACATATATAGCCCGATGGGCTAGCTCAAGTGGTTGAGTGTTGTAAGTTGTGAGCAGAAGGTCTTGGGGTCAAAACCCTGGGTGGCTATACATTGATATATAAGAGCCTCACTTGATATCCCCAATGGGTTAGCTCTGTAATCAGAGCGAAGAGTGATGCCCCTTCAGATAGACGCCCATGATCTCTTCATGTGGACATAGCAACCCTCTAAACGTTTGTGAACCACATTGAATATATATATATATTTCAATTAAAAAAATGAGGCTAAATCGTATTGATTTTAAAACACTATATCAAATGATATATAATTTCTTCAGTTAATGTGAGTCGAGCCTCATGAAAAATCACATCAAAGGCAACAAAATATTTGTCACATGCTACATGAAATTGGCACCTTTGTGGCGGATAACAAGTTTACCGATAATATCATCCAATAAAAACAATATATACAACAAGAATCCAAAAGATTACCTAAATGTTACGGTCACTCAATCAATGCATCAATTACAACAAGTAGCATGTTTCTTTGTTGCGTGAATTAAAAGCCTAGAATTTTCTATAGTACCGAACTTTGTTTTTGTTTTTGTTTTTTTATAGATTATAAACTTAAAATTTAATAAGCTATCAAATGGTTATAATTCTTTGAATATGTGTGACACGTAACACGCCTTTTTTTCACATGGTTTATCCTCTCAAGACTCTATGGTTCATCAACACTTATCAACAAAAGATTCTTATACATCCCATCCATCGTCAATAGGGTTTTTCAACTTATAGATTGTTCATAGGATCTGCCCTGGAATAATGCGATGATTTTTTCTAGGAACTTTGCCTGAAGGGTTTTGACTTAGTTTAGGATGACCTCGATCATCAAATTTTTGAAAAATTGAATACAAGTGATTGCACTGTGTCTTGTTAAAGAGAACTTATTCTTATCCACCCTAGAAATAAGATTACTTGAGTGTTGTGTCTTGTTAAAAAAAACTTATTCTTATCCATCCTAGAAATAAGATTACTTGAGTGTTTCATATAGAATACCTCGATTTTTTAAAAATAGTTTCTATTTGTAAATTTGTAAATCTCGAAGTATATTACCTAACCTATTGTTTTCATGATGCTACATTGCCAAATGGAAAGGTTATCTACATTGCTGGAAAGCTTATTGGAGATGCATGGTTTCACTGCAATGAAGTTTTACTTTTCATGCTAAGAGATGGAATCAAGAATACAACTACACATTCATCTAATAGTTTTTTATTACCACATTTTAATTACCACATTCATTTAAATTTAATTTAATAGATGTATCACTATTTGAGTTAACCTAATAGTTATCTAATAGTTGATATAATAGTTATCCAATATAACCGTGATTAGAGTTGAAGTTAAGCTAATAGTTGTAGAATTATTTGAGTTAAACTAATAGTTATATCTAATAGTTAAGTTAATAGTTATCCAATATCAGTGTGATTAGAGTTGAAGTTAAGCTAATAGTTTGTATAATCATTGGAGTTAAGCTAATAGTTGTATCTAATAGTTAATTTGAAAAATAATATATTAGGAAGTGTACTTCAAATAAAAGTTATTATTGGAGTTGAGGTTAATAGTTGTAACACCCCGGTTTTGACCCCATGGTATTGAATTGCATATGATGTAAATATTGTATTTAATCGTGGTGTGGAGCCCAAGGCAAAGACCCCACCATGGATTTAGTGTCGTATGTATCGGCGATTAAAATCGATGTCGATGGTTTATGTGCTAACCAGGCACCATATGCTTGAGACATCATGCAAAATGCAAATTAATAAAAATACCACAACTAGCTATACGCTGCAATGTTAAAGAGATGGGGGCATGATTTCACAAGGAATAGGGAGGGAGAATTATTCAAACCTTTGGGACAATGGGGAAAAGCCAAATGTCAAAGGGTAAACCCATAAAGTTGTCCACCACACTTTTTGTCTTTTTTGCACACTCATCTAAAGTGGGTGAAGGAAGTATTGCCTTGGGATGGGAAAGGTATGGAGGTCAAATTCGAATTTGGGAAGTCACCCATTTTTGGAAAATGTGTTTTTGGCTTATTGGGCAAGTAAATGCTTGGAAATGCCTTCCCAAACCATTATTCACCCATGCATTTGCTTCTTCATGCAGCTGGAGATAGCCGAGGCATTCTCCCTCACGTTTTTGCTATTTTCTTCATTTTCCCATGGCTGGGAATTCGATTTGGGCAATGCTTAGTGGATGGGATCCTCCCTATGTGTTTTTGTTGTGGTTTCCTCATTGCCATGATTGGAAAATCCCGTTTTTGTTTTGTTGTGTGAATGTGCAACATCGATTCACGTTTTGGGGGTTCAAAAGGTCAATTTTGGTCTTCCTCATGCAGTTGAGCTTGCTGGGCATTTTCCCTCACGATTTATGATGTTTCCTTATTGTTCCATGACCATAAATTCGTTTTTGTGTTGCTCAGTAGTTAAGAAGCCAAGATCTCCCGATTCGAGAGCGAATGATGGTTGTTTTTGCTCCCGTAATGCCCAGAGACGTTTTATGAGTTCAGATTTACGATTTTGGGGTTTGTGGTGGCTGAATTGCCTCCATAATGCACAAAAATGTTTCCTAAAAATGTAATTGCTCCTCCTAGGTCGTTTTGCCCTCTCTACCAGTCTGTTGGGTTGCAAACTCACCCCTTTTGGTTATGTTTTGTGGCTGGGAGGGTAGATCCATGATTTGGTGTGAATAGAGGTCGTTTTTGCCTTGGGAAGGCCATCAAACGTTTGTTGAGTCTATTTGTTCACTTGGGTTGTTTTTCCCCATCTTCCATTCATGTATGTGGTTGCCAAACGTTTCTCTACAACCCAACAATTGTGTTTTGTTGTGAAGTGCATGATGGTGTTACCTTGGCTGAGTAAGTCCAAGGAACCCACCTGTTAAATGGGTTGACTATGTGTCTGATGTGAATTTAGGCTTGGTCGAGTAAGTCCAAGGAAACCCTATGCAGTTGGCTTGTTTCCTTAGCAGTCTGTGAAACCCAACGGTGAGTTGGCTTGACTGTGGATGTATGGTTTCGGCTATGTGTAAGCCTGTTGTTCCCTAACGCCTTGTGGAATCATGCCCAGCTCAGGGGTGGCAGTGATGCTGAGAGATTAATGAGCACATTGGCTTATGGTTGGGTGGAACATTGCAGTGACGTAGCTAGTTGCAGGCCAGCTTCTTTCAAGATAAGTATTCTTTTGCTTAATCTCTGCAAACTATTTGTTTAATGATTTATGAACATGATGAATGCATGAATGAAATGAATGTGTTTGCTTCCGCTATAGATTTCATTATGCATCTGTGTATGTTTTTATATTAATGCATTTTATTTTATGTTTATGATTGTGGGGCTAGATTGCCCAGTTTGACAACAACAGTGTGTTGGTCGCATCCTATCCATCGTCGGTATGAGGGGTGGGGACGTGACAATAGTTATATCATCAATGGAATTAATCTCATAATTGTATCTAACCAGTGTAGATCCAAATCCTGGGTTCTATCAAGCGCCGAGATGAATCAAATCTCTCGAGGTGCAAACCTCTTCTTAGGTATCCATTGATTTGATTCAAACCAAAAAACATATCTTTTTATTTAAGGTCCACATATAATTTTATTATTAATAATATTTAATATTATTTATGGCGGACATATAATATTTTTTATTATTTTTTATTTTGTTAGTAACATTGCATCATTTCCCTACACATGGTTTTAAAACCATATATAAGGCCCTCCTACAATCATGGGTTGTTTAGGAGGCCTTGCACATGGTCTTAAAACCATTTGCAAGGCCCTCATAAACCATGTACAATAAAACCATGGGTTGTTTAGGAGGCCTTGCACATGGTTTAAAAACCATGTGCAAAGCCTCCTAAACCATGGGTTGTTTAGAATGCCTTGCACATGGTTTTAAAACCATGTGCTAGGCCAACATTTTTTTGCGGATAATTAAATTGTGTGTATTTTTCTTGACCCACATATTTTTTTTACGAATAATTAAATTTTTACTTTTTTATTGTTTTGTTAGGTAGGAAGATTACAACATCTCCCCCATATTAGATTGTTTTTGTGGCCAACATTTATTTTGGCCGATTAGAAAATTTATTTTTTATTAATAAAAATAACATTATGAAAGTGATTATTTTTTATTTTGTGTTACAAAATCTCTCCCATAATATTCACTATCACTATTATTTTTTACCGACATGTTACAAACATTACATCACGTTACAAGATCTCTCCCATAATATTCACTATCACTATTGTTTTTTGCCGACATGTTACAAACGTTACATCACGTTACAGGATCTCCCCCATACTGGGCTGTAGAGCGCCTCTCAACACAATAATCAAATAATTGTATATAGTAATTAAATAGTTGAAGTTGAAATTTATTTTTTCTAACTATGATGAACTATACTTATCGGATGTTAAGAAAGCTATTTTTTATTTTTATTTTTAAATCGTTAATTATGAATTTTGGACGACGCCCATAGAATCAATCTGGGCAATTCTCGTCCATAGATGAAAAAACATATATGATAGTCCACCCCAAAATTCAAAAATATATACGCCTATCAGCATGACTATCAACGTAATAACTATCGACATAAATATTTTAATATGAATAACTAATCTAACATAATACGAATTGTAACACTAAACTGTAAATATAATATATATTATATTATATTTATTGATAATATAAATAATATTATCAATATTATTTATATTGATAATATCATATCTCTTTATTTATCAAAAATAATATAAATAATTAATTAATAACATAAAAGATTATCTATATTATAACCTTAAATACATTATCAATACAATATTGAAATTTATATCATATTAATTAATGTCTAATAAATATAATTAATAAAATATTAATAAAAAATAATTCATAAGCATTCTTTTTAATATTCTTAATCTTAATGTCAATTCTTGTTAAAGTGTGGGTTTTCTTTTCTAAGTAACCCAACTTCAACACCCTTATGATAATTTAGTTGGGAGGAGAAATCTTAAAATTTAGCTATGTTAAGGGTTGGTGTGACCCAAACTTGGTGCAATCCCCAAGAGATTTTTGACAACTTAAATGCCCCCGGGTTGTGATTTCTTAGCCAATAGTTGAAATACAGTGACCTCGAATGACCTCGAATGCTGAACATTTCTAACAAACAAAGAAAAAAAACATTTTCTTAATCTTAATCCAACTTTATTACTGTAATGATGACCTTTATAATATGAATCCTTCCGTGTAGATTTTGTTTTCCACTTATGTTGATAGGTCTCTATAAGATAATGCTATATTATTTTACAATTTTAATGAAAACAAAAATAATTACTTATCAAATCATAATGTTTTGATTAAACACAAGAAAATTGATATATTTTTGGTAAATTATTTCGAAATAAACTATTATATAATTTTATATTTCAAAAGTACTTAAAATAATTTTTTTTTAAACATAGGTCAATTCAACAAACTATTATAATAATATGTTCATTATAATTATTCTATTAACTTAACCCCAAAAATAAACTTAACCCCCCCATACTCTATTCATAATAATTCAAACTTAAACCAATTAGCATAAAATATTATTAATATAATCATTATAATATTAAAAAATATTATAAAAATACACGATCGTATGTTTTATACAACATAATTGTCTCCAACTATATGGAAGGCTTACCACAAAGTTGCGGAAAGAATATGAAAAAGAAGTATATAGTGATATTCTCTCTCATCCTGTTTTATGGCATGTATGGAAAAAGAGGCATCTAGGCCATGGCGTATAGTAGATTTGATATTCTCACGTACAGAGAGGGATTGTTAAAGGTATTCACAAGACAAGACAAATGAAAGCTACATGATTCTCAACAATGGTGGGTGATGGTATAAGTGAGATGCCACTATATAATTGACACCATGGGTCCCCTTAGGTAAGCAACCAAACTTTTAGCCATTGGACCACACTTGATATTAAAGAATGACAACTTAATCAATATATATTTCTTAAATATGCTACACCCTACTCTACATGTAAGATCATCTCTATTGTGTATACATTTTCTCTATTATATATAAATATATTCTTTCTATTATATAGAAGCTTGAGGACAATTTATATGTAGGCATGGGATATGTATTAAAAAAACAATGGTTTTTTTTGTTTTTTTAATTAGGGTATTTATTGTGGAGTTTAAAATGAAGTATTTTTGGCAGTTTTATGTCGTAATTGACATTTGAAGTTGAAAGGTGACACTTGAAAACCTCAATACAAGTTAGTAAAAAATATTATTAGCACACCAAGCTCTAGTCTATGCATGCACATTTCAATTTCTTGAAAATGCCCACCTTAACAACCTATGCATGCACACTTAACATCTCGACCATGCACTAGTAATGTTGATCGTTATTAAGACAGTTATGGAATACTAGTAAATTTTGTATGTCAGCAATAACACATGGTGTATATAAAGAAACAAACACTTTATATAATCATAATGCCTTCAACAATTAAAACTTAAGTTTGGTACTAAAATTTACATTAAGTATACATTGTATTATACAAAACATATCATATGGTAGTTTGTCATTCTACTTACTGTCTTTCATGCTCTCATCACATAGTAATATATAAAACGTTTACATAATGATACAAATATTATTGTATTTTAATTAGGTATATGGATTTATTCATTATTTGCTTTATTTTTGTTCATGTTTTCATGCTCTCATCACATAGTAATATATAAAACTTTTACATAATGATACAGATATTATTGTATTTTAATTAGGTATATGGATTTATTCATTATTTGCTTTATTTTTTTTCATGTTTTGATGACCATAATTTTATCAAATTAAAATGTATAAGTTGTCCTCTATATTTTATTTTATCATTTGTTTATATATAAAGAATTCAATTAAAAAATAAATCAAATATACATAAAAACTTTGTCATTTGTTCATATATATATAACTCAATTAAAAAACAAATCAAATATACATGAAAACTTTGTCATTATAACTTTGTCATTATATGTAAGGTTTCTATCTAAATGTCTAACTTTGTCATTGCATGTAAGGTTTCTATCTAAATGTGAGCTTAGACAGAAATATACTTTTTATGAAACATTCTTCTACTGAAGTAGGAGCTGGATAAAGTTTTAAACTATGTTAGAAAGATTTGATAGTTTTACAAAAAAAAATTAGAAGGAAACCTAGAGGAACCTTGGAAGACTGTAATGTGTAGGGACACGATAAGGAAGAAAGACTATGTTGCAAGATACATCCATTTTTATTTTTTAAAGCCTTTTTAGGCAATTTGATGAATATTCTAATTTCTATTTGAAATATCAAATATCAAGTTTTAGTGTATTTCTTTTTTCATTTTTTAATATGTAAAAAGAAATTCTCCTCCAATCTACACAAGGAATCGAATCACATTGTATATTATTATGTACAAAAATGGAAGATATTAGCAATGGCAAGTGTCATGTGTAGGTCATGACATGTCTTTGTGACTTGTGATACTTATGCATTGTTAAGTGAAAGAGAAAAAAGTGGTGATGCTGAATGGTGGGATGAAGTGCATCCAATATGTTAGTTGACTTTGGAATCCATTAGAACAAGGATAAATCATATTTATAAAGGATATAAATACTTATTATTTATTATTAATTTATATATATATTGAGATAAAGTGGATATGTATATAAATATATATATAAGGTGATAAGTCATGTCTTTTGGAAAAAGTTATGATTATTATTAAATATAATATAATAAATATAGAATATTGACTAGTAGTACAACATAAATTATTATACACAATAAAATCATGCTGATATACTTTAGGTATATTACAGGTGTCTTTCTTTAAAATTGCTTTGTCCTCAAAGTATAGGTAAAAAAGGAAGTCTAAATAATCGATAATTTTGCTCGCCTGAGAGATTTTGGTCGGAATGCGACAATTTTTTTCCAATAAAGTGTTGTCCAAATTGTTTTTTTGAATGCACAGATGGATTCAGTGCCCTCAGAAACCCTAGGGGACACCTAGTTATGCAAGTTTAACACTGTTATGTAGGATTTAAAAAAAAAATATTCCGTATTCCATCGAATTCGTGCTAGAAAAATATGTCATCTCACAGCGAAATCCTCGAACTTTTAGGCCACGCAGTAAAAAACACTTCTTTCAAACAATGATCCATCTTCTTGTGACTTTCTGTAATATACATAATATATACAAATCTTAAATAATAATAAACAATAAATATACTATTAATTAGTTAAGAAACGTATTTTAACTAAGAGGCATGACCAATGAAAATGCATGAACTATAATCTATGAGACAATTCAATGCATATATATGTAAATTGTTACATGGAATTATTACCCTTCAGCTTTCCCGTAGATCCCATCTCCCAAGGCCGTCAAAAGGATCTCCATGGAAACTATTGATAAAACATACAGGTGGACTGACTTTGATGGACCTTGACAAGGACAGACAGCTATGGCAGGGGCAGGTGGGATTATTTTCTTATCAGGCACTCATTGTTTAAGGTTATTTGGAGGTTTGAGTATTAGTACTAACAATAGGGCTAAATTTATGTCAGTGAAACTCATTTTACTCCTTGCTATCATAAAAGGGATTGGCAGTATTTAGATCTTAGGTGATTCAAAGTTAGCGGTGGATTGTTTATAAATGAGGAGGTCACCAAGGAAGTACCTACTACAACCCATTTATGATGAAATTGTCAATTTAGCAGATTGTTCAGGAGGATCTCCTTCAATCATGTTTTTAGAGAAAGAAATGTAGAGGCAGACAAACTTTCCAAAAAGGACTCCATATCGAGGAAGGTATTTGGCATAGATAGGATCATGATGGTGATCAAATCATGGTGTATGTCCCAAACTCAATCTAGGCTGATTTGTGCTACAACAATCCATTTTCAATCAACAATTTGAAACAATATCAGTAATCTCCACCATATCGTATATGAGACATATATATGTCTTTTTTATTTTATTTTTTGTTTTATGACGATCTTTTCATGATCAGTTAATATCTGAATAATTATATGATACTCTCAAGTACTATCATAGGTATATGTAATGGAAAAATACCATACAGGTCTATACAGAATGTGATTTCATTTATATATAATACATTTGCGCAGTTTTTTGAGGAAAAAAATAACCTCTTACTCATTTATATGTTTATTATATATATATTTTTTATTGATGGATTATCTGTATTATTTACAATGATATTTATTTATTAACAAACTTTGTTTGTTTGTTTTTTGTTGTGCTCACAAACTCCCCAATGGGGAAGCTATGTCAATGGAAAGAAATCACAGGTGGGACACCCAAAGGGTTCGCACCCTATTCTCTCTGATAATGGAGCTAACTCGATGGGGACATCAAGTGAGGCCCTTATAAAGCAATGCATAGCCACCTGGGGATTTGACCCCGAGACCTTCTGCTCACAACTTACAACACTCAATCACTTGAGCTAGCCCAACAAGATTACAAACTTTGTTCGTTATATTGGTATCATAGTAGTTTTCGTTGGCCTGTGGTTAATTCTATTTTTCTAGTGGTAATTAAATTCTAGGCTTATGGCCCAATTCATTAATTAAGTATTTGAAGAAAGAAATAAATTGCTCATGGGAGAAGAAAAAAAGGAAACTAAGAAAAAAAGAAAAAAATCTTTAACTCTAGGTTGGTGGTCCAAATTATTGAGAAACCATAAAGAAAAAGAAAAAATAAGTTAAAAAAAATAAAAAGGAAGGAGAAAAAAGGTTACTCAAAGCTATTGGCAAATCTTATTCATGTGCATAGTAAATTCTCATGTACAAGAAGATTTAATAATTGGTGGAATTTGGAAGAAGGATATAATAAAGAAGTATTTTTATATAATAATAAAATGTGCTATTGAAAGTAATGATTATCATTTATCCCCTGGACCCAGGTGTGGTAATGGCAGGAGGCCAAGAGTTAAATGTGACGCATGGAGTAATTGAGCTCACACGTGGGAAAGCATGAGTTCATGTGTTGATGTATTTGTAACTTCGGAATGTATTCATTTGTATATCTTATGTATTGTACCCGATGTTCCTATCGAGAAGTATTTGTAATGTAAACAAGTCATGTAAAGTTATTGAGGTTAACCCTCCATTGTAAGTCGGAGCATTAGTCCCCACAATTGAGTTAAGGTTAACCCTCCTTGTTGATCGGAGGGCAAAGTACCCACAGTTGTGGGGCACTAGGGTTATTAAACTCTCCTAGAGAAGTCAGCCCTGGTAAGTAATTGTTAAGTGAGGCTGACTTATTGGAGTGGACATTAAGTGAACGAAAGAATAGAAATAGAGTGAGCCTCTCTATTTATCATATATACTCACTCATTGGGGCGCATGAGTGAGAGAGGAGAAGCTCTCTCAAGTGAGAGAGAGAGAACAACTGTTGGAGACAATCTTTTCTATCTTTGGGTTTTACTGCTGCCATTGGTGCTCATTCTATCTCTGAGGAAGTTGCAGGGTTTTCTACTTTATGGTTTCCCCGAGGAAAATTCTTTGTGTCTCTTGTCTCTTGTGATTTTTGTTGTGCATGTTATTCTCTCAAATAAGATCCTCGATCATATTGCTTAAATGATAAAAATCTAACATGGTATCAGAGCTAACCTGAGAAGAAGACACTGTGCAGCTGCAGAAGCTAGGGATTCTTACTTTTTGGGTCTCTCTCCACAATCCATCAGCAAAAGGAGGCTAGGCTGAACCTCCATTGAAGCAGAATTTGATTCCAGGCATTTTCAGTTTGTGATATGGGAAATTAAAGCTTTTCACTGAAGAGGAATTTTTGAGTGAGCTCAGGCTAGGATTTCTCTCCTCATCAAAATTGAAATTTAGAGACCAAGGTTGAGATTTTTGGTTGGGTAAAACTCCAGGAAAGTCAAACCCTAATTTGACCCCGGGCTGAAAAAACCCTAAAATACTAAAAACTAGTAGTTTTGGTAGATTCACTATATCTCAATATTGGAGAAGGATCAGGAGCCATAAATTTCACATTTCAAAGATAAATTCCTGATGTACATTGTGTAAAAGTTTCAGCCTCAGATTCGCTGTATTCTGGGAGATATGATTCCTCCAATTCAGGGTTCCATCCTCTTCCATGATTCATCCCTAAACACAACACCTGGGGAGAATTGTTATATATCAAGATACAAAGGTCCAAATGACATTTAGAAAGATGTTCCAGATAGGGCACAAATTGTACTTTTTGTGGTAAAATTTTTAGACCCTGATGATTAAACTGTGACACGTGGCAGTCCGTACAAGTTCGCTATTCTGAACAGTCCTAAAATAAGCCACCTTGGGAAAACTCTCATAAGTCCCAATTGGTGAAACCAATTCTGGTAAAACCTTTGGTGTTGGAAAGAGAATAGACGAGGTTACCTTAGTACAAAATTGTAGACAAAAAGGAGTATTGATTTCGGAGATACCGTAGAAACAGTATTAGGCATTCTTGTAGAAGAAATTGGTAAACTAGGGCTTCCTGTTTTGGGAGCTTCCCTCCACTATTTTTAGAAAAGGAGTACATTGGACAGTTCAACTTGAAGAGGTCTATATTTCTATCTAATCAGAACTGAAAGATTCCAAGTTTTGAAAATTAGGGTTTCTCTGACAAACCCTAGATAAGCTAGCTCCAAAACCAGGACGGACACCTCAAATCGATAAGATCTAATATTTTGTTATTTACATTTGAGGTTCTCATTTCTAAATGACTAGTCACACCAACTTGATGACAAGCTTGGTGAAACTGACAAATTCCAAGCATGGAAGTATTGGATCTCACTAGTTCTTGAAGAAAATGAATTAGACACGTACATAAGTGGAGAGGTTCCAGTTCCATAGGGAGACAAGGCTAAAAGACTTACATAAGAAGAACTTGGTCAAGGCCAAGAAGATCATTGTTTATTCAATCATGGATCACCTTATACCACAAGTGTATTCCAATGTTTGATTCCTTGACCAAGCTATTTGAAGGGAAGAACATAAATCATAAGATGACTTTGAGAAAACAGTTGAAGAATGTGAAGATACAGAATGCAGAGACCATGTAGTCATACTTTACAAGGGTCTCTCAATTCAAAGAACAACTTGAAGCAGTAGAAGAAGAAGTGGAGAATGCAGAAGTTGTGATAACCACCTTGAATGACCTCCCAAGATCATGGGATTCATTCATTCGAGGAATGTGTGCCAGAAGGAAGTGATTACTTTCAACAGACTCTGGGAAGAGTACACACAAGATGAAGCTCGACTCATAATAAAAGAAAATATGGGAGCAACTAAAGATCAAGCTCTCACCATCCAAAGAAGACCCCTCAAGTGATGAGGAATACGAAGGACTCAACTCTTGAAGAACTGCTTATCCATCTTATCATTTGGATAAGAAATGACGAATGAAGAAGTTGACGAAGTTGAAGGATCAAGAAGGAGTCTACCCACGAAACAAATAAAGATAAGTATTCAATTGGCATTTCATAATATTATTTTGTTATGCATTTGTTTATATTCAGTTGATGTGTTATGCATGATAGAATGTTTGCATTAATGACAATATACTACTAATATGCATGTGATGGGTAAGTAGCCCATGGTGCTAGACAACTCTCCATTGCTACTTATCTAGAATAAAACCTCTTTGCTGACATATTGGATTAGTGCACAATGTCAATGTTGTCCTAGTAGAGATGGAAGGCATCTAGAAAGTTTCCATAAGATATGGATGAATGTTGTATTGGCTAAAATAGTTGCATGATTATATCTTAATGCAAAATAATTTTTCACTATGAACATACCTTATGAAATGTTTCTAACCATACAACTAATGCATTTGACTTGTAGGAAAGATCGTGTACAATCACCTACAAGAAAAGAAGGATGAGACTTGTTCCAAAGAATAAGTGACGGTAGTTCAAGAAAGAATCCAAGATGAAGAATAATATGATGATACTTTCAAAGAAAGAAGAAATCTCAGACACAGTGTAGTTATGCGACACTGTTGAGTGACACCATTGATGCAGAGCCTTCCAGCTATGAAGAAGTAGCCAAGAAGAAAGGGAAGGAGAGTACCAGTTCAAGAAGAATGATGTCTAGGATGTGGCATCGAGACCTGAAGGGAAGTCCGTAGTATCTTCCATATGGATCTACAAGATCCAGGATGTAGTAGATGACAACATCATGGGATGCAAGGCAAGATTCATAGCACTAGGCTTCTCACTGAAAGAAGGAATAGACTACGAGGAGACATTTGCATCCAGTGGGATTTGAGGCACATGACATGCAGACTCATGTGTGCAAATTAAAGAAGACCTTGTACGAGCTCAGAAGACACCCATGGGATAACACAGACATGAGGAGCTTGATGAAGATCTTAACCTTTGCTACAAGGTTGAAGATGAAATCCTATAGAGGATGACAAGATCATAGATGGGTGAGAGAAGAATGTTTTCAAGATAGAGGATCTTGGTATCCAGTGACCCTAGATGGATACATAGAATAATACTAGCAGAGGAAGCTAATTGTCACTCCAGTATAGGATACATAGAGTATGAAAGGCAGAGGGAGAATAATGCTCTGCTTCAGAGGGAGTGACTACATAAGATCTTGAGGTTCGACATGGTACGACAGGATGGACAAATTACTGATGACTCTAGGCTTTACCTTTGCTTCAAGGTTGAAGGTAGAAGACCAATGATGCTCCTGTTATATGTCGATGACTTGTTCCTGATAGGAAAAGAGGAACTCGTTAGAGATGCAAGAAGGAGACTTGATGTCGAGTTCAAGATGAATAAATTGCGATGATGCACTACTTTCTAGGCATGGAGGTGTGGCAGAATGTGGATGGAATCTCCTTGGGACAAGGGAAGTATGCAGTATAGATATTGAAGTGGTTAAGGATGATGGACTGCAAGGCCATGACCACACCTATGGCATCGAACCTAAAGCTATTGAGTGTTGCTTCATCAGAATCAGTTAGATGATTTGTTCCTTGATGTACCTGACGAATATGAGACCAGATATTTGATTTGCTGTGAACACATTGAGACATGTTCACTTGATGGTTGCAAAGCATGCAGTGAGGTACCTGAAGGGTACAGTTGAGTATGGGCTC
The DNA here is from genome assembly GCA_001517045.1 of Pseudotsuga menziesii. NCBI lineage: Eukaryota > Viridiplantae > Streptophyta > Pinopsida > Pinales > Pinaceae > Pseudotsuga > Pseudotsuga menziesii. Next base: position 736,512 of record LPNX011198038.1, read on the forward strand.
AAGTATGATACGAATCTGAAGATTAATCTGGAGGGTTATGTGAATTCGGATTGGGCAGGCAGTGCCATTGATAAGAAGAGCACTTTGGGATGCTGCTTCAATATGAGATTAGAGAGGAGCAGTGAAGCTCCTATATGTGATCCAGATTGAGATCTCTCGAAAGAGGTAGTTTTAGCATAGCTAGTGAGACAGGTTGTCTGAGCATAAAATCCTGACGAAGCTCGTAGGTGGCTAAGATGTAAACGGTCATGTAGGTTGTCCTCGGATGTAATAGGTCCTGGGGAAGCTCGCAGGTTATCCTTGGACGTAATCAACCCTAATGTGATTCTATGATAGAAATAGCCAAAGTGAATTTTGAGTACTTCAGCAAGTAGCTTGGTTTTCTCCAGATCGAGGTTCCTTCCAAGAGGAAGTGACGAGTCCGTAAGCCCTTTTGACATGGTGGTAGGATTGGTTCCTCCCATGGTTAGATGTAAGTGTTGTGCCCTACTGACATGGTGGTAGGATTGGTTCCTCCCATGGTCAGATGTAAGTGCTGTGCCCTTCTCACATGGTGGTAGGATTGGTTCCTCCCATGGTCAGATCTAAGTGCTGTGCCCTTTTGACATGGTGAGAGTATTGGTTCCTTCCATGGTCAAATGTAAGATCTATGTCTTTCTGACATGATGATAGGATTGGTTCCTTCCATGGTCAGATAGATGAGATGATGACACATCCAGTATGAAAAAGGAATGGCTCTGTGTAGATGCCACATCTAGTATGAAAAAGGACTGGCTTTGTGATGCCACATCCAGTATGAAAAAGGACTGACTCTGTGATGACACATCCGGTATGAAAAAGGATTGGCTCTGTGTAGATGCCACATCCAGTATGAAAAAGGAATGGCTCTATGATGCCACATCTAGTATGAAAAAGGATTGGCTCTATGATGACACATCCAATATGAAAAAGGACTGGCTCTGTGTAGATGCCACAACTAGTATGAAAAAGGACTTGCTCTGTGATGCCACATCCAGTATGAAAAAGGACTAGCTCTATGATGACACATCTAGTATGGAAAAGGACTGGTTCTGTGTAGATGCCACATCCAGGATGAAAAAGGACTCGCTCTGTGATGCCACATCCAATATGAAAAAGGACTAGCTTTGTGATGACACATCTAGTATGAAAAAGGAGTGGCTTTGTGTTGGTGCCACATCTAGCATGAAAAAGGGTTGGCTCTGTGATGACACATCCAACATGAAAAAGGGCTGGCTCTATGATGATACATCCAGCATGAAAAAGGGTTGGCTCTGTAGAGGACTACATCTAGTATGAAAAAGGACTAGCTCTGTAGATGTGCATCCAGCATGAAAAAGGGCTGGCTCTGTCGATAAGGACTTACATGGAGGATAGGCCTACACCCAGCATGAAAAAGGGATGTCTCTATAGAACTTCCTGTGATGAGTAGAATTGAGAGATAGCACCAGTGATGATGACCCAGTGATGATCCAACAGTGATGATCCATATCAAGTGATGATCCAGATCAAGTGATGATACAGAATTGATGATGATCCAAACATGATGATGATCCAGTGATGCTCTAGATCAAGTAATGATCCAGACTTGATGATGATCCATGATGCCCCAGATCAAGTAATGATCCAGACTTGATGATGATCCAGTGATGAAGATGAATTGAAGATGAAGATGACTTGATGATGATCCAGATGATATAGAGAAGAAAACTTGTGCTGATAAATTGTGTTGAGATAATACCTTCCTAGTTAAGAGGGAGTGTTGATGTATTTGTAACTTCAGAATGTATTCATTTGTATATCTTATGTATTGTACCCGGATGTTCCTATCAAGAAGTATCTGTAATGTAAACAAGTCATGTAAAGTCATTGAGGTTAACCCTCCATTGTAAGTCGAGGCAATAGTCCCCACAATTGAGTTAAGGTTAACCCTCCTTGTTGATCGGAGGGAAAATTCCCCATAGTTGTGGGGCACTAGGGTTATTAGACTCTCCTAGAGAAGTTGGCCCTCGTAAGTAATTGTTAAGTAAGGCTGACTTGTTGGAGTGGACATTAAGTGAACGAAAGAATATAAATAGAGAGTGAGCCTCTCTATTTATCATATACACTCACTCACTGGGGCGCATGAGTCAGAGAGGAGAAGCTCTCTCAAGTGAGAGAGAGAGAACAACTGTTGGAGATCATCTTTTCTATCTTTGGGTTTTACTACTGCCATTGGTGCTCATTCTATCTCTGAGGAAGTTGTGGGGTTTTCTCCTTTATGGTTTCCCCGAGGAAAATTCTTTGTGTCTCTTGTCTCTTGTGATTTTTGCTGTGCATGTTATTCTCTCAGATAAGATCCTAGATCATATTGCTTAAATGATAAAAATCTAACATCATGTCCTATCTGCATAGGACTTATCTCCTTATTAAACGATATGGGGTGGTACGAATAACGCTCTGATTATTAAAGGTTGGCTCATGAGAAGGAGGAATAACAAGTGTGAGATTGGTACAGAGGGTCAATATGATGGTATGAAGTGACATCAAAAGAGAAGTGTTAGTTGTAGGTCCATAATGGTAAGATATGGAAATTTTAGTGATGGGCTTTTAATATTTCCCGACGATCTGCTCAATACTTCTTATAACACGAAGGATCTCTTGCATGGTAAGGTGTGGAAAGTAGTTGTTCCAATTGTTGTGTGTTTTGAAAGGGGTGGATAATGCGACATGGATGCTAGTGGGAACGTTGGAAGGAATCCTAGGGAGGGTAAGAATCATGCGAATTGGAAGAAACTAATATTTTCCTTGGCGACGTGGCTACAAAGCTACTACTTCACAGCTCATTCAGGATGAAATTGGGGTGATAGATAAGGATTTATGGGTTGAATTATAGGATGTGCCTCAGAAGGAGGAGTATGCTACCTTGGAACCATGGATAACTAACTTGGGATCCACCTAGGACCAACAATCCCTATACAATCTTTTTGTGTCTCTATATTGGGTTTTAAAAGGTTTGTTAGCCCGGGTTCTTTTGGAAAAATATGAAAAGCGCAAAGGTGATGAAGTGCCTATTCAATTCTAGAAGGAAAATCATGTGGATGCTCGACCAATGCACCTAAAGGTTGAAGTAATTTCACATCACTTGGGTATCTCTTTCCCGCCTTTTGTTCTTGCTAAAGGTGGTCAATTCACATCCAACATGATACCAAAAGGAGCTCAATTCGAGGGCTCGTCGAAGCAACGAAAGGGACACCAAGTGCCTTAATTCCTATTATGGGTTTCGTCCCATATATTTTGTTTGGAAAAGTGTTGTATATGGTTTGTGTCGACCTTGTGGTTGAAGTTCATGGTTGGTATAGTCTGATAGCTATGTTGAGTTTGGGTATTTTGGTTAGTGTGAAAAGTAATCATAGTGGGAGCCTGAAAGTTGGTTAGTCCTCATTTATTTAGTGTCTGTTTTGAATTATGTCATAGCAGTATGAGAAGAAACTTTAAAGAAGACCAATGCCATGTTTTCTCTTCGGAGAGGGGCAATTTTGAAGTGGTTTAATAGTAGCCAGATGATGTGTTTATGTTTTGGAGTCTCAGTACACTTCGGGATGAATTTCAACTTGATCGAAACCAAATGTAACCTCTTTATTTTCACTTAATTTGTAGTTTTTCTTAGTTACAAAAAAATGTATATCATTTATGAATTAGTCCAATAAAAATTTCAAAGGGCATGGACCACTTCTATCACAGTTCAAGAAACGTGACTATTCAATTGAGGCATGTCATTTTTTTAAAGGGATTATATTATATCTAAAGGATAAAGTAATATATATATATATTTGGGCACGAGCTGGAGGCGACCTGCATGAGCTGGATCTGCGACCTGATCGAGCTGGTCAACGTTTCTAAGATTTGGGAGGCACGTGAGGCTGTAGAACTACGGCCTGCATGAGCTGGTCAGCCTTGGAGCGACCTGAACGAAGATTAGAAGGTAATCTGCATGCTGTCAGAAGAAGCTGGGCTCGAGCTGAGAACGTGAGAACCTGATCTGGACCGTGGTCTGCCAAGGGAGGCATTTCTGGCCAATCTGGCAATGCCGGAGGGCTAAAATGGGCTCTCTGATCCCCGAGGATCGAGATCCGTCCCAGGCTCCTCATCTGGATGAATTCGATCGTCTAATCTCGTCTTACAACAAGAGATCCGGCAAATCCGAACCCCCAAAATTCGTCAAAAGGCTTGAAGATGTGCCGGAGGTTTCCCTCCCTCCGGAAGAAACCATCCGGGTGGCTCTCTCCCTTGCAGATCGAGCCCTGATTGGCCAATTTACGGGGCTCTGGCCTTCGCCCAAATCAACTGACAGCTGGGTTCAAAGAAACTGGAGACCCCTAATCTCCAGTAATGTTGCTTCCTACTCTGTCGGGCGAGGCTTTTTCCTTTTCGACTTCGAATCCAAGGATGATAAAGAGCTGATCTTCCGAAATGGGCCCTACTTCATGGGGCCGCAAGGTCTTTACCTCAACAGGTGGACGCCGGACTTCGACCCTGAGGCCGACACGCCAAGAGCAGTGCCAGTTTGGGTCAGGCTGCCCAATCTCCCAATGCATTGCTGGAACCCTAAATCCCTCCAGGCCATAGGGAATGCGCTGGGGAATTACATAGATATGGAGAGCCCGAAAGACCAATACGCCTGTGCCCGAATCTGCGTTGAGGTCGACCTAGAAGCTGGTCTCCCGGAAGCTATCAAGTTAAGCGTGGGAAGCTGGTCCCATTTCCAAAAACTTGATTATGAACAGCTGCCCTTCAAGTGCAGAGGGTGCCATGAGTATGGGCATTTCATCCGCAACTGCCCAAAAAAACCTGAGAACCAGCAGGACAAGGTAGAGGGATGGCAAAAGGTGTCTAGATCTAAATCCAAACATCAATCAGGGAAGGGCCCTAAAAAAGGTGAAGGGACCAGTAATACAAGGGTCACTAATCTTGAAGGATCAGTGGAAGCAACCAAGACTAAAGCAATGCCGGAAATAAGGGAAGAGCTAACTGAAACTGGTGAGAAATCCAGCAATGAAGAGAACAAAGAATCTGGAGCAGAAATATCAGCGCAACATTTGAAGGATCAAGAGGAAGAAAAGACCCCGGTCACGACAGAGGAAACCTTGGGGAATTCAGAAGAAGACTCTGGATCGGAGGAAGAGGAAGAGGAGGAGGGGGAAATCGAAATAACCACTCCGAGAATGCCAAAAACAAGGGGAAGGAAATCCAGGAAAGAAATAAGAGAGCAGGCTTCTTACAAGGATAAGATGCAAGGCTCTCAGCTAACTTTGGATAAGCTCCTGAACTCTGCTAGGAACACCCGACAGCAAGGGCATGCCCAGAAAGGGATGCCTAAGCTCCCCAAAAGTAAGTAATGAGGGTCCTCTCCTGGAACTGTAGAGGTCTGGGAAGTAAAACCAAAGAAGAAGCAATGTTAGATCTATCTTCTTTACATAAGCCGAACATCTTCCTGATCCAGGAGACGAAGATGGAGGAAGCCGCCTTCCTTCAAGTTAGTCAAAATTTATGGAAAGGTAAAGGAAAAGCAGCAATAAGTTCAAGAGGGGCTTCTGGCGGCATCGGAACCCTATGGAACGACCAAGAATTTGACACTGTAGATGTCAAGAAAAGCAGCCATTGGATCCTTACCCAGCTTAGGCAGAAAGCCTCAAACTCTCTGCTAAGTATCTTCAACATCTATGCTCCCAATTCTGCTGCAGAGAAAAACTCCTGCTGGAACCTCTTGCGTGAGGAGAAGAGTAATCTGCTAGGTAACATCATTATTGCTGGTGATCTTAATGTCACCTTAAGCCATGAGGAAAAGAGAGGTGGGTCCTTGGTCAGGGACCCCATAAGGGAGACGGTAGATGAAATCATTCTAGAATGGGATCTCATGGACATTAAGCCTGCTGTTGGAAAGTATACCTGGAATAATAAACGAGTAGGGCCTGGACATATCGCCGCAAGACTAGACAGATTCCTAATCCAGGACTCCTTCCTCCTGCTGGGGATGAATATCTCTTCCAAAATTCTGCCTTTTGGAGTCTCAGATCATAGGCCCATTCTCCTTGAGATGGATGCTATCAAGAATTGGGGACCAATTCCCTTCAAGTTTAATCCCCTCTGGGCAAACCACTCTGAATTTCTCCAAATTGTAACCAACTCGTGGTCCCCACCGGTCAATGGCTCTCCCTTCTACGTTTGGGAGACAAAGTTAAAAAGATTGAAAAATTGCCTTAAGCGCTGGGCCAAAAACATCCCTTCTCCTTCAGACCAAAAAGCTCAAGCAGAAAAGGAGCTCGAGACCCACCAGGCTGCGTTGGAGGCCAAGGACGTGACT